>JAMYCR010000021.1:623494-1223494 GCA_028830335.1 Eucera pruinosa
TTACAATTTCTAAAGACTTTGAAAAGAAGACAATTTGGGATCGAGGTACTATTAGCAAATACACTAGAATCCGCTCATTGTGATCGCATTGGGACATTTTGATAAAAATAACCGGCTGGTAACATTTCAAAGAGAATACAAAATTTTCATTATTGAAGTGAATTTTTTCCAAGCAATTATTACATTAGTACACAGTTTAATAGGTATACTATCTTTGTATTTGCTTTGAAAAGGTAAAAAGATCTCACGACAAGATTTGTGTATTTACTTATTTTCTAATTATTCTTGCCAGGTATTCATGTAAAAGAAAAGAAACGCTTCGGTTAACACTATATAATACCATGTGACTTTCAAATTACACACCTTTACTTAATCTACACGAGGAAAAAAAAGATACCAACAACACACGGAGTTCCCAAGCGGTCACCCATCTAAGTACTATCCGTGCCCAGCGAAGCTTAACTTCAGTGATCGGACGAGAACTGGTGAATTACAACGCGGTATGGACGTTGGATAAAAAATGGGATATTATATATTGTTGATACTGAACATTTACCATGAATATTAAGTTTATTAAATATATATTATGTGTTCGATGCAAGCAAAATCATGTCAACAACGTATACTTCTGAACGTTATACTTAAAGCTACCTCTTTAAATGTATTTTACATCGTAGCTATACAGTTACAGTGTGTTCGTATATTATTAAATCACAAGCAAATGATTCATTTGTACCAATTATTATTTCCTGTTCTGCAGGATATCAGTGAAGAAACAGTAACCTCTAAACTAAATAAAACTGGAGTTGTAGATGCTTAAAAGTAAGCTTATACGGATATGTCCACTTAGTACGAATTTCCTAAGAATTTTTATCGTTTGCCTTTAAGTATGATTATCACAGGTGATGCCAATAACCGAAGTTTGATTACAATAGACGGACTATTAATACAGAGTGTTTGGATTTAGCCAATTATACTAATAATAATAACTGATTTGTTGCTTCGCGGGCTAATGCAACAGTAAACATGGACAAACTTCGCCCTTACGGATGCCGAAAAGGGGAACGGGGAGTTTATTTTAGACTTAGAAAGTATCACGTAAAAACGTGAGAAAGTCATTAATAATGTTAGCAATTGACGGAATTAAAAGTTACACCTGATTAAAAGTAGTCAATTCTTCGGGTTATGCCAACCGCCATGTTGTCTCCTGGCACGGCTCGACCAATAGGAACATTCCATTGCACATCTCATATCCTTTTATGGTAATACTTTTTTCATCTGTTTCAAGTAACCGATCATTTCAAAACGTGCTTAGGCTTATCGGTGTGAAAGAACTTTTATGTTTCACACAGGTGTGCAGCATTTTCCCCACACTACCGCATTTATGTTTTTCCTGATTTTCCAAATTGTATAAACATGCAATCGTACGGCATGAAACGCATCAAATAAGCATCAGGATAAAACTGCAAATAACTGCACGAATTTCATTGCAGGCCGCCTCTACATCGAAATAGAAAAGATGTCGATTGGTGAAATAGTTTCCGAAAGAACAGTTCATACGGGTAACAAACACGTCAGAGTTCTCGCTTTCCAGTTGTAAAACACTTGAAGCCTCGACTCAACGTTGCAACTCCAGGATGATGGCCTAATTTACTAATTTATAAACACCTCAATTGGTTTTCACTCATTCTACTTTGCTTGCCTGGAAACCCAACCTCGGCGACTGTTTTCCATCAACCTAGGATACACATTTTTTGTACACAAGTGTAAAGAAAATCCGTTTTCACGAAATTGGGGAAAAAACGCAAAAGAAATTTCTTTATTTTACAACAGAAAGCTAATAGTAGCATAATGACCCCCTACCCCTATTCAAATTGTACATACACAATGTAATATATTTCAATATTAACAATCTTCTTGGTATCGAAGTTCAAAACTGATAAATTTGGCATGCTATGACCTTTATTCTCTTACACTCCCAATGTACCCTGCTGTTACTATACTAAAAGCATTGACTATGGACAGGATAGGCTAATCATTTATAGGAAATATCATAAATTTCAAACTGAAAATTCAGCTTTGTAAAAGAGCGGAGGTTGTGTACGCCACTTACAATTTACAATCGGGTGGTTTAATTAGGGTAAAGTCACCTAAGTAAACTTTTACCGTTCGTTCATACAACAAATTTTAAGTGAATTGTAATGTAAGGATTTTGTTGTATTGCGTGCCCGAAACACAGTAATTGAATCATAATCACTCACAACTATAATTATGTCAATGATTTATTTCTAGATGGACGCAAGAGTAAGAGGTGAAGCATGCGTTAGAGCGGCGTTGTGACCGCGAGTTGGCAATGGAACGTAAGAGGGAAGCCAAGAGGGGGAAAGAGTGAGAGAGAGAGAGAGAGAGAGAGAGAGAGACAGAGACAGATAAGTACGATAGAGAGAGAGAGAGAGAGAGAGAGAGTGATGGCAAGACTGATAGAGTATGCTGAAGAATGGGAGTGAGTGAGGAGACAGTGTGTGAGCGAGAGTGACCGATAATAGAGGCATGACGAAGAGGGAGCGAGCGGGTGACCTACAGAGAACGGCTGAGGACAGAGCAGACATTTGGTGATGAGCTAGGAGAAAACGAGAGAGCTAGAGATAGGAGACGAGTACAGAACGAGATAGCGTGAGAGCGACAGAGGAGTGGCCTGGCGATTAGCGAGGACGAGAGAGAGACGCCTCAAGGTTGCGAGTTCCAGTAAGACAATGGCTGTATCTCATGAACGATGTACTTCTTTACATGTATAGACGATTACACGCCCAATAGTTACAAATACATACCGCTGCATCCTAAATTTGGTAATTATGTATTATATTTATTTCTTGTTTTACAGGTGAAGAGAGTTAAGCAAAAGATCAGATATGAAAGGTACGGCACAAGAGGAGGCAATACACATTGGCGAAAGGGAGGTGTTGATGGAAGGTTGGATGGAGTAGGAAGCGGAAGAGGCGGGTGAGACAGGAGAAGGGGAGGTGGTGGGGATAGGAAAAAGGAGGGGGCAAACATATTTGTGTACAGATTCTAGATAAAAAAAACAACAAAATAAACGTGGACTTTACTTTTAGATAAATCTTTCAACCCATGGTTCACTTTTCAAAAAAATCTAAAAAAATTGAAGATAATAGCTATAATAATATGTTGTTACCATAAAAATATAAAAGTAGTGCTCTTACAACTTCACAACGAAATTTGCATTTTTCTGTTTATTGTACAGTTTTTCATATGTTTTTGAAAACCCCCTACAAAGTATGGGTACATTAATGCAAGATTAAACATTTTTTTCTCAATAAATTTACTTTTAACATATTCGCCAAACTTTTTTATTAAAACGAGACCAAATACGACATAGTTCGGATTACATTTACCTATTAAAATGTGAAAGTATTGTGTTAATAGAGGAGATAAGAGAAGTAGGATATGGAAGAGAAGCAAATTGCCGGGGTAGACATTGTATAGAGTTAGAGGAAGCTACAGGCAGTGAAGTATACGTAGTCCACGTATAGCACATATCAGCTCCTTTTGAGAAAATTATAATTGTATAGTTTAAGTATGTACATCATATTCTATGCCATTATGTAATTAAATTATATACTCTTCTAGACACAATTCATTTCTGCAATTTGCCACAAGCTACAATGCAATATAATTATTCCATACATGTTATGTAAAAGTGGTCCAAATTATATCGTGTTTGCTTTTATTTCAATAAAAAAAATGCACTAATATAATAAATAAATTACCTTAAAGAAAAATCAAGAAATAAAAAAGTTTCATGTTTGCATTGCATTAGCACAGCGACTGTTGTCTAGAAATCTGAAATGCTTGTTGCATTAAATATATTTACTAAAATATGTATGTTCAAAAAGTAATAGTGTCATTTAAAAATTTCCGGAATACTACTATTTTCATCGCCGGTCATACGTATCGGGAGAAGTTTTTCAAAATGTTAAATTTTACTACATATTCCAATTTCATAAAAATCGAATAGGCAATCTTAGTATAGGAATTTCTTTCGTTTTTTAAATATGTATTATGTAATATGCACTTTGGGTATTTTATATATTTTTGCATATTACGCGTATTCTTCATTCTTTCAAACATTTAACGTTCCTATAAACGGATAAAATTTTTTAGTGTATTTATTATATATTGTGGGGATATGTTATTCATATTTCACGAAAGTGTATTCCGATTTTTGTAATTCTTCAACGTCGCGGTCATTACAAAGATTGCAACAAAACGCGTTTTTTAAAACTGCGCAAGTACTTCGAGAATCAAGTATACCTCTGCTTACTTTTTCCTACGTGTTGAAGAACGAGCCTTGCATTCAGACATAGCTCGGAGAATACGTTCTGGTAAGTGAGACTTAAATAAATTTCCAAGAGATATTTTTATGTTTCTAACACAATGACCTTAAAAGCTTAACAAATAGGAGTTATAAGAATTGCATTTGAAACTTTTTACATTTCAATTCCATGGTTTTATAACTTTTGTTACATGATTACAAAAAATATTAGAAATTTGAACTTTTATTAAATTGTATACTCTTTGGAACTATTCAATATTTATCTGAAACAGTTTTTATCATCAATCTCGGTTAACAAAATTTTTAAATAGATTTATTTGAATGGGACACCGTGTGTAGTGGTCAAACAGATTTCATCTTGACGCGGATAGAGAAGGATCTACATACTTGAGTCTGTTGACTTTATCGTCGTCAGCGACATTTTGGCAGGTATTTCTTACACTCACCGCATTAAAACGTAGAGGGCGTATGAAACACTCGAATTTTTCTCGAGGTCGGTAGTTCAGAGCTGGGGACACGAAGTCCCATAAGATGATAGGTCTATCCTGTACCTCGTCTGTGCGGGTACTTTCGATATTTCGCGTCGCAAATGATCATAAAACATTTCGTTTTCAATCCAAAAGAAATAACGTATATTCGCATAAGGAGCAACAGCTATGTATGACAATACACTACGCTTCGCTATTATTGTACAATAAAATCTGCCTGGTCCTCGGGTTTCATCTTTCAAGTTCGAGTACAATTATTCGTTGGTTCAGGAAAGTTGACATTTCGCCCGGTATTTACCAACATCTATTCACCGTTTTTAAAATTAAAGCTACGCATATGGAAGTCGTAGATCGCAATTGCGTTCTTTTATTTCATGAAATTGCAAAATCAAGAAATGTCTAAATTTCCTCCCAACGAAGTAAATCGTTGAAGGTTTCGAAGATTTATGATTTTTAGGTAGAAATTTAGCCAAAGGCACGCAAGTTCTTGTTTCATGTTGCACGGTTTGTTCAGTAATTGGAAACAACCGGTGACTTTTTTGTTTCCAAATCAGGTATAAAGAAGCATGACTTGTCGATTATTTGAGACGAAACCTTAGATGAAATCTACGATACAGGTTTGAAAGTCAGAGCGGTTATTTCCGATCAGGGAGCAAGTTTCAAAAGCATAGCAGATGATAGAATGTTTTTAGATTATCCGAATTTTTTAGAAGTAATCAAAAAATCTACTTTTCTTCGACTTTTTACATCTCTTCAAAAGCATTCGGTATAATTTGATAAACAATCATTTTTTAAATAACGGATCAAAAGTTTCTTGGTCCGATGTCGTGGCTCTTTACAATTAGAGGAAAATAAGAAAACACGAGCGGCTCACAAATTAACTAATAAACATGTTTCTCCACAATTCTTTTGATGTGGAAAACGAAGTGTAAGCTCGTCCTTTAAATTATTAGTAAGCGTGTGTTGTCTGCTCTGTTGACCGCTTTTCATTGACAGGTAACATAAAAACAGAAGCTGTACAGCATACGGCTACTTTCTTGGAAACTCTAAACGATTTGTTTGACAATTTCAATAATAGGTGTGCTCGTGATCCCAATCCAAACAAGTGCTGCACTGCTTCGCGATTTAATGATATCGTTGAAGAAAATTTAAGAGTACAGTTGTAAAATATGCAAGATTGGTTTGTAGTGTCCGAAAAAGGCTTAAAAGCGCCACTGTGTTTCTTGGGATTGTTGCAATCTGTACATGCCACTCTCCAACTATGGAAAAACTTACGCGATCAAAATGTCGCAGTTTTCAAGACATTCCGATTGAATACTGACTGCTTAGAGAACTTCTTTTCCATTCTTCGGATGCACGGTGGCACGTACAATCGCAATCCTTCGGTAAGAGCGGTGCGTATCGCGATTAGACTTAACATAATTGTGGCGTCAAGAGATGCTGCAACCATGAGGTTTCGCGAGCTCGCAAATCCCACGACACTTTCGCGACAACACCTCGATAACGCGGTTTACTGCTTCTTAAAGGAATGAAAACCTGCTTCTCTTTGTTATATAATAGTTTATTTAAAGTTGTTAATGTTGTACAATTGTGGTTGTCGATGCACGATTTCGCTTGATCGGTATTGTATTATGCAGAATTGAAATCGCGTAAGTGAACTATTCAGTGGACCGAATATTGATGAAAGTAGGAAGTTTCAACTCGTTGAACGTTTGCTCTTGTGAACAATTCAACGTAAACGTGTGAGAACTAACCAGAAATGCGCATGACTCTAAATTTATATCATTCGGAAAACCAAGGTCGAAGGTGATTGGCTGAAATAATTTGGAAAGGGAAATTTGGAGGATTTCCATGATTGGCTGGTCAAAAGTTGGAATCAAAAGGCAAGGAAATGACTTTACAGCTATGCTGTGGACTGACACAAAATAGGAGCTTAATGAGGTGCTTACAGTTAGTGTCGTCGATAGCCTGTATTGACGTTAGATTTGAATGGAAGCAATATTATATTGGAGATTATAGCAACAAGCTAAGCCAATATTGAGGATGGAATAATCCCTTTAGGTTTCCGAATGCCGAATAGGTTTCTACTGACGTGAAAAATCCGTGTTGAGGACGGAACAGAAACTAATTCAAATTGCATTATCCGGCGAAAAGCACATGGCTCTAATAGCGAATATCAATACTATTCCAGTGTTATATATAGAAACACAAATTGCACTCAATTTTTCAGCAACTGCAACAAAGATAATTATAGAGAAAGAAAAGGTTTGGGCGAAACCTAAGCTAAGATTTTGACACACAGTTATGAAAAGCACCAAAACGATAACCGATTCGAACGCTGCAGAACTAATGAAGTCGCAATTGCAAAGTACACTTGATGATAACTGTTCTAATTATGTCCCAGCCGAAGATTACAATGAATTGGTAAGCGCATACGAGAAAGTAAAGCAAAAAATTGCCGCATTAAAATGTTCTGCACGGACTGGTGATCTTCAAATACACCAAGAAATGGCAAACACTTACGCAGATATAATAAAAGTCCTTGAAACGGAATGGAAGAACGACATAAAAAATGTGGAAAAGCAAGAGGTAGATGTACTTCAGTGGACCGTGAAAGAAGTTGAAGGTTCTTATAACGAAAAATTGGATCCTCTGAGTAGTCGTAAGAGAAGACGTACTGTTTCGGAAAGTTCTAACAGGAATGCGAAAAATATGGAAAAGTCAGCAACAGGAAATTCGCGTTTCAAATCGAAGGTTGTGCTTTTAAGGAATATGACGAAAGACTTTAAGGAAATCAATCAAACTTTCATGGTTGAAAAAATTAAAATATCTTTTGAACTTGGTCTGGTAAAGGAGAACGAAAGGTTGAAATCTATGAACGAAGAATTGATAAATTGCTTGATAAAGAAAGAACACGAGTAAACCTGAAGAAACGGAAAATATAATATAATATATTTTTGGAAAGGAGTCAGTTCCTGTTTTGGAAATTTATATTTTCCATACGTGTCCGCGGTATATTTGTTAAGTATATAAATTAATTTTGAGCCATCAGGATTTCAAAAGATTCAATATGTATTCGGAAAAAAATGAAATACATTAATATTCAATTTAATATCCATATTTACGAATTTTCGCATGTCGTCCCCATCTCGTTGCTGTTCTTTATAATTGCTTCCATCACGTGTTCTCTCTTTATCAAGCTATTAATCAATTTTTCGTTCATAGATTTGAATCTTTCGTTCTCCCCTTGCCACGCTTCAACACTTTCTTCTAATATTGTAGCCTGTTACTTAGTACGTTTAATGCGCATTTCTAACCGTTGTGGTGTATACATTCTTCTTGATGAGAAATCATCTCGTTGGCTGCTGCTAGATCTTTAATAGTAATTTTCAGCTCCAATTTCATTCATTTATTGCTATTAGAGTCATTTTTAGCTGCATTTATTCTCTCCTCGATTTCTACGGTAAAATAAATAACAAAATTTAACACGAATACAAATAATAGCTCATCGTACAAAATCACTAAATATTTCACTCACCTTTCTGAAGACAAATTATTTCTGCTTCTTTTTCAGTCTGCCATGTTTCTAAATGCTTATTCAATTGAGCATTTTTTCCTTGAAGATCTGCAACTCCCCCAAGACTGTGCTCTACGCCTATAATTTAAGCAGCATGCACATCCAAACGCTATAAGAGGATAAATATTATTGGATTTTAATGAAGAACACAGAAGTTGTTATAATATCCATTATATTAAATACCTGCGATTTAAGATTAATCTTTTCTATCGCCGATGAAAGTTCCTTTTGTAAGTTACTTATTTTATTCTTCATGTTCAGTTTTGCACTGTAATTCTTGCAGGTCTCCAATTTCTGTAAAGATAAGAATATTATATTTTCCAATATCTCAATAATTAAATAGTTGCTCAGATATAAAAAATGAGTAATATGTCGCATTGTATGTCGATACTTAATAGACCGTTTTCTTCGTATTGTTTCTTAACGTCGCTTTATTTTCCCATTAGTCTTGCTAATTCATCTAAGACAACCTCACGGTCATTAGATTGTTCGGTAATTTGCTGAAATAACATTGCTGCATAAAGAAATGTACAAAATAAAGTATTATATAAATTATGCATATAGGAATAACTGGAAATTATTAGAAATATCTTAATTTGTTCTCGATTGAATTGAAAACTTGAACATTTTTTAGATCTTCGTTTACCGAACCAGGTTCAAAAGATATTTTAATTTGTTCAATCATCGAAGTTTGATTCGTTTCGTTAAGCTCTTTCGTTTTATATCTTAAAAACACAACCTTCGATGTCAAACACGAATTTTCTGTTTCTAACTCTTCGATATTTTTCGCATCCCAATTAAAACTCCGAAAGAGTACGTCTTCTCTTACGATTATTAAGATGATCCAATTTTTCGTTGTAAGAACCTTCAACATCTTTCACGGTCCACTGAAGTACATTTACCTCTTGCTTTTCCACATTTTTTTATGTCGTTCTTCCATTCCGTTCCAAGGACTTATATCATATCTGCGTAAGTGTTTTCCATCTCGTGGCGTATTTGAAGATCACGAATCCGTGTAGAACGTTTTAGTGCGGCAGTTTCTGTCATTACTTTCTCGTATGCGCTTATCAATTCGTTGTAAACTTCGGCTGGGACGTACTTAGAACAGTTATCATCGAGTGTCCTTTGCAATTCCGACTTCTTTAATTCTGTAGCGTTCAAATCGGTTATCGTTTTGGTGCTTTTCATAACTGTGTGTAAAAATCTTATTTTAGGTTTCTCCCAAACTTTTTCTTTCTCTATAATTATCTTTGTTGCAGTTGCTGAAAAATTGAGTGCACTTTATGTTTCTATATATAACACTGGAATAGGATTGATATTCACTATTAGAGCCATGTGCTCATCGCCGGATAATGCCTTTTGAAATAGACTTTGTTCCGTCCTCAACACGAATTTTTCACGTCACTCGAAACCAATTCGGCATTTGGAAACCTAAAGGGATTATCCCATCCTCAATATTGGCTTAGCTTGTTGCTATAATCTCCAATATAATATTGCTTCCATTTAAACCTAACGACAATACAGGCTATCGACGACACCAACTGTAAGCACCTCATTAAGCTCCTGTTTTGTGTCTGTCACAGGATAGCCGTAAAGTCACTTCCATGCCTTTTGATTCCAACTTTTGACCAGCCAATCATGTAAATCCTCCAAATTTCCTTTTCCAAATGGTTTCAACCAATCACCTTCAACCTAGGTTCTCCGAATGGTATAAATTTATATTTATTGAATTTGTTGAATACTAATAGATTTGATAGTATCTGAAAGTTAAAACAGATTTATGTATGTAATTATATAAATTAATTTTATGTTTAGTTTATTAAGAATTTTAGTTTATATTAAAATATTACATTTACGTTGCATTGATTCTTTATTAGAAAATTTGAATATGTATATATATATATGTATACATTTACATTTAATTTTAGTATGATATTAGTTGTTTTTGTACATTTATATAATATATGAAAATTTTTTAAGGAGCAAAGTTTATTCAGTATTCAAATCTGAAACAATTTATGAAAATATAATTCTGGAATAAAGTGAAATAATGATAAAATTAGTGGCAGCAATAGCGATTAAAATATATTTATAAATTAATTACTATAAGAAAAATTAATTAATATAATATTGATATAATTGAAGTAAATAAATATTGTAACACGGGCCCCCTCGCGCTCCCCCTGTTGCCCGAGCGCCCACCAGAGTAGCGCCTCTGTACCGACCACCGAGGGTCGCTACCCCCACTACAAACCCCTAGACGAAGCCGCCCCCCCCCCCCCCCCCCCCACGCCAGCGCCTACACCACTACCCCCACGCAAAACTACCCTCGAGCGCTAGGGCCCAACGGGTATAAAAAGGCCTGCGTGGGCCGAAAAAGTCAGAGAAGAGTTAGAGACAACCACCCTCTCTTGAACGCTCCCTGGAGTGGGCGGTCGGAGAAGGATACCAAGTCTCAGCTTAGCGCACAAACCAATCACTCTTGAACGCTCCCCGTGGTGGACGGTCAGAGGAAGGTTCACCTAAGCCACCCTCTCAGAAGCGACTCACCCTCTTGAATGCTCCCCGTGGTGGACGGACAGAGGCAGTTACCTACGTTCTACACCCGGCGTGGCTCCGACACAGGCTCCCGGACTGGACCTGATACAGCCCTACGACGTCGCGACGCGCCTACATCTATACTGTAACCCGGCATCCGATAAATAAACCAATTTCTCATCCAGCTCTGATTTGGAATTTTCGCAATTCTACCCTGAATCCACGTGTAGCTGCCCCATTCTCCGAACTTCCTCAGAGAATCACTACGAGTGCTACAATATATAATTTTTAAGTGAAATTATAAAAATTATAAACAAATTATTTATAATTGATTAAAAAAATTATAAATTCTATAATAAACTAGGATTAGATACCCTACTATTAATAATTTTAAATAATTTATTGACAATTAAATGTAAATTATTAAAATTAAAGACGATGGCTGGCTTATATTTAATTAGGGACACCTGTGTGTGTATTAATTTGATGATCCTCGATAAGATAAAATTAAAATATATTTTTCTATTGCTGTTTTAAAAATTTACGCAATTTTCAAATTACAATATTACATTAATTATAGAATTAATAAATAGGAATTCAAATAAAAATTTAGCATTTTTAAGATATAATGAGTTATAGTTTATTAAATTAGTAAATAAATAATTTTATTATTATTTTGAAAGAGAATTTAAAACTAATTTATTTTAAATATTTTAAATGAAAATAATTCTATAAGAAGTACAAATCGCCAGGTCAATTTCATTATAAGTGAAGTAAGTCGTATCATAGTAATTGTATCAGAAAGTGTAATTAGTTAATAAGATTAAGTTAATTTTTATTTAAATATAAAATTTTATTATGTATATATAATAATGTTGTGTAATATGTACAATATGAAATTTTGATTTTAATTATAAAAATTTTGTATAGATAAATAATTTATTTTATTATAATTATAGTAATTTCATTAATGTTTTAGTAATTAAATGTAACTAATTTTTTATTAATAGTTTAAATTATTGTGAAAGATATTATTTAAATAATTGAAAGTATAATATTATTTCTTAATTACCTTTTGTATCAGAGTTATCATATTGCTTTTAATAGTTTTATTAAATGCGACTTCTTTAACTTCATTAGAACGTACAATTTGAAGATACATTCAAATTCGTAAAGATCCTTATAAGGTTGGATTTAAGGGATTAATACAACCATTTAGTGATGCTTTAAAATTCGTATCAAAAGAATGAAATTTTTATTTATTATCGAATAGCTTTATATTAAGACCTTTAATAATAATAATTATATCAATTTTATTATGATTTCTTTATCCTTGAATGTACATAAAATTAAAATACAATGGATTCATTTTTTTATAGTTATACTTGGATTAAAGTTTATCCTGTAATTATATTAGCATGCATATTTTGGATTTCTATTTTGGTCAATTAAATTTATGTTAATTTTTGTAATTCATATATTATTAATTGTATGAATTTGACGAGTTTTACCTCGAATTCGTTACGCTAAATCGATACGAATTTGTTGAAAAGAAATTTTAATTGCTATATTATTTTATTTATCTTATATTATATTTATAAAATATATAATATTAATGATTTCATGTATGTTAATATTTCATGATTTATATTAATATTTAGTAGATTAGTATTGTATGTAGATTAGTATTTCACGATGTATATTAATATTTATAGGTATTGGTAATATAGATATTGAATATAAAAATATTTTTAAATAAATATCATTTTCCATCAAATTTGTATACCATTTCATTTTATTTATTTTATTATTTACTTCTTCGTAATGGATAACTTTTTAATATACAAATTCTAATATATATATATAAAGTTATTAATAATATAATTATAAACATAATATATATATATATATGGATTAAATAATACTTTAAGATTTCATTTATTAAAATTACATTTCAATTGATATTTTGATATTTTAACATTTTGATTAATACACAATGAAAAATAAGATATCTTTCTACTATTTGAGGAAATAATTATAACAGACTGATAATATACTAACAGTTTCAATTACGTACCTTGTTTAAAGAAGTTGCCTTTTCTTCTACTGATGCGAAATCCTCGAACTTTTCCGTCGTCTAGTAAGTGATTGCGAGAAAGCTACACTTCATATGAGACCTTCACGTGTCGAATAACTGCTACCTAACGATTTCGACCAGTAACTTTTTTAAATGTTTGCACCAGGACAGCACTGACCCTTTGAATTCGAGAAAGATCGGTGGAATCTGCGGAAGAACGCAATAAATAAACATCGATGCTCACCTTTCTCCAGAGGACAGTTCACAAACTTGTGAAAAACGGTTACCATTCTATCTTGAAATTTTGTTATAAGAATGCTTTATCTGGATCGGTCGAATTTACCATTAATGTAGTTTCTCAATTATTTACGTTACTAGCCGATCGAAACTTTCTTCCGAATGATTTCTAGACGAAAACCGATCGGTGAGTCAGAGCAACTTACTTTTGACGCGATGTTTCACGCAATTCTCAATAACACGTTCCCCACCGCAGCGGCAGTAAACGGAATAGAGAGAGACCATTGATACAATTATATGAAAATCCGACCGTCGATGTTGTGATAAAGTTAACCACGTACTATTCATGTACTTAACATTTTCGAGTTTCATCTCATTATTAGCGTATCATTGTACGATTCCCATTTTCTTTCCTTTTCGGTTATATTGACAACGGCCACTTACACGGTACAATCATAAATTTCTGATTTCTAGGTCGAAATGAAACGTTTCACTTAATTATACGTTTATTCGTATTGTAAAGGTAAATGAAATTCTGATAGTAGTCGAATACGTATGAAGATATACTTCTATACACGTTAATATAGATCTGCCTGTTATAGATTCCGTATATTGGAAACAATTATGTACATACAGTTGCTCGCAAAATTGAGCGTACACCTATGTTGCCGATGAAAAATAACTAAAAAGTAAATATACACGCGCATGTTCAAAAGTAGAAACTCGATATATTTCGCATATTCTGACAGACAGTACGTACAAAATTCTTGAGATCAAATTATATGTACTTAATGAGAAACGTAAAAGTATAACTTTTTTTGCGGACACAAAATTGTTATTATACATATGATACATGTAGATTACTATTTTGTTAACCACCTCTAATCTTCATGGCATAGAATTAATTAATTTTCCATAAAGAAGGTGGAAATATTGTCCAATTCTTCTTTTAATTTCATTTTGAAATCTTCCCTATCCGTAAAAGTATAATTTATCATTTTGGATTTCAATTTTTCCAAGATATGTTCGATCAGGTTAATAGTTTGAGTACACTGAAAATTAACCATTTTTTAGCCATCTTTTTCATTGAGTTTGAAGTTGTACGTTCAATTTTGTGAATAACTGTACATACATACATACGTATATTTCGCGTAGCGAAAAATCAGGTATCAATGGGTGTTAAATTGAAACGCAAGTTGAACGAGTATAATATCAACACTTTAATAATAATTAATTAATTGATACACAATTGATTTCATCCTTATTTTATATAATAAAACCACTATTAATAACTATATTATTACTTATCCATAAACTATTATATATTACTCTTACAGTAAATTACGTCTAAACGCGTAAAGCAAATTAATCGACCATCGTTACATTATAATCGTCATTATCATCACCGTACCACGCAAATATTATTATTTTACCGGTGTTCTAGTCTCGATACAACATAACCACAAAAAAAAACAAATTGTGCTGCAACTTTTTAATTCCCTTCAGCTTTGTACGATATTCATTGGTATATCTCGTATATGTTATACTGTTTGTTGAATCAACTAATCGTTAAAAGTCGTTATAATTATATAATTAACGCGGCTACCGTATTAATAAAAATCTGACATCTTTCGCGTCAGCCGTTTCAGTACCCGTTCTTTTTATCGAAGTGAAACTTCTTTAGGCGCGGTAGAGCAAATTGGACTGGATCAGACGAAAAGTGAAACGCTTCCCCTTCTCCGACTTTAACCGACAGTTGAAAAAAAAGAGTGGGCGCATCGTTTCTACTCTCTCTGGCAATGCGTCGTACGCACTCTACACGCATACGCAGTGCGTACTACATGAATACGTAGCATTTTCTCTAGCCACGGTAACGCGAGTTGGCCAGATCGAGACGAGAATTGAAACGGTTCTCCTTCTCCGACTCCAACCGATATTTTAGAAAAAAGAGAGGAAGAATCATTTCTACTCTCTCCGTCGCGTAGATCATAGATGCGCCTTCGCGCATGCGCCGCGTGTACAGTGTTAATACGTACTATAGAGAATCAGTAAACGCTCGCGTATCATACAGTGCATCAGCTAAACACGTTTTGATATTTTTTTTTGTATCATACTTGAGCTATCGTAAACCCATAATTTCTTTCTTAGAGTATGAATTAATGGAAATCGATGAACAAAAGAGATATTTCATTTAATTAAGAGAGATTTACCTGGATCAAATTCCATTTCCTAATGCTGAAATAATAACAATCGTCAACGAATGCTGGAACCTAAGAAGTTTCACTTCTAACGCGCGAAATTTTTTCCCTTAACGCGCAATTTGTGCTCCCTAACCTCTTTGACCTGCGAATTTTTCGTAGATTAAGGTAGATGTCCCACGTATGTACAGTTGCTCGGAAAATTCAGCGTACACCTATGTCGCCGATGAAGAATAGCTAGAAAGTGAATACACACGCTCATATTCAAAAGTAGAAACACAATATAAATATACATATATATTTCATTCGCATATTATACTAGACAGTGCGTAAAAAAATTCCTGAGATAAAATAAATTATATTTTCCGTCTTCTTCTTCTTGTAATTACATTTTGAAATCTAATCGATATTTGCAAACGTATAATTTGTCATTTTCGACTTCAATTTTTCCAAGACACGTTCAATTAGATTTAGAACGGATGACTGAGTTTAATAGTTTAGGTACATTGAAAATGTGACCATTTTTTAGCCATCCTTTTCATCGAGTTTCAAGGTGTACGATCAATTTTTCGAGTAACTGTGCATACTGTCAGCGTTCCTATAACCGACAAATGAATTATTTTATTTCACCACTTGCGCTGCTATGACGTATTATACGCGTCGATTAGAGTAATTATTGCGAACGTTCGCGAGTTAATAATTATGCGGTGAATTAAGAATAGTCACGAGTAATGTTTTTATGTGTGTATGTATTAACAAATATATATTTTTAATTATGTATATATTAACACTAACAAATCGGTGGTAGAATTTTATAGAAATAATTTCAATTGTCAAATCGCTGCAAATTGATGTTCACAGATGCTCGATAAATAATTGCCAGCGCAAGTGGTTAACACATGTACATATGTAGCAAAAACAATGTACGAAGAATCGTAAGTAAAGAAATTTTCGTAATAAATTTCGTCTTCGGTTCGCGTAACAACGAATAGACATCGTAGAATTCGTTTACACTTAATATTTCGAAACGAAATATTGGGAGGTGAAGAATGTGCTCTGTTGAACATTAAAACCGTGACCAGTGTAATTTATAAAGTATGGCGCGTGTGATAATTCAGTAAACGCGACTTTATATCTGTCACGCAAACCGACGTGCTGATATATGTAAAAACGTGTTCCTGTTTAAATGAGAAGTTTTTCAAGTGACAGTACGAAGGACCGTGGACTTTGTTGTACATTTTCAATTAATTATAGTAATTCATCCATTATATTCAACGTATAACGAAAATGTTCATAAATAAATTCGATGTTGAACAATAACATTATACTCGAAACTGGAATTGGACTTTTAGGTTGCATAATTTCTAAATTCTTTAAAGTTGCAATATTAGGTACAGTCTACTCTATGAAAAACTTAAATGCGCCTCTTATTGACCTCGTGCGTGCCCACCCCTGTAACATATGTATGATATTTAGGACAGAAATAAGTATTAATAAAGTTTCTGTGTTATCGTTGTTTTATCTTCTCCCTAATTAGTACATATAATTCTCAAGTTGTTTTGTCTTATCTTCTCCCAATCCAAGTGTTAATAATCATTAAATAATTCTCAAGTTGTTTTATTTTCTCCCAATCCAAGTGTTAATAATCATTAAATAATTCTCAAGTTGTTTTATTTTCTCTCAATCCAAGTGTTAATAATCATTAAATAATTCTCAAGTTGTTTTATTTTCTCCCAATCCAAGAGTCAATAATTATTAAATAATTCTCAAGTTGTTTCATTTCATTTTTTCCCAATCCAAGTGTTAATAATCATTAAATAATTCTCAAATTGTTTCGTTTTATTTTCTCCCAATCCAAGTGTTAATAATCATTAAATAATTCTCAAGTTGTTTCGTTTTATCTTCTCCCAATCCAAATGATGATAATTATTAAATAATTCTCAAGTTGTTTTGTTTTATTTTCTCCCAATCCAAGTGTTAATAATTATTAAATAATTCTCAAGTTGTTTTGTTTTATCTTCTCCCAATCCAAATGTTAATAATCATTAAATAATTCTCAAGTTGTTTTGTTTTATTTTCTCTCAATCCAAATGTTAATAATCATTAAATAATTCTCAAGTTGTTTTGTTTTATTTTCTCCCAATCCAAGTGTTAATAATTATTAAATAATTCTCAAGTTGTTTCGTTTTATTTTCTCCCAATCCAAGTGTTAATAATTATTAAATAATTCTCAAATTGTTTTGTGTTATTTTCTCCCATTCAAAGTGTTAATAATTGTTATATTATTCTCAAGTTATTTCATTTTATTTTCTCCCAATCCAAGTGTTAATAATTATTAAATAATTCTCAAGATCTTTTGTTTTATTTTCTTCCAATCCAAGTGTTAATAATTATTAAATAATTCTCAAGTTGTTTTGTTTTATTTTCTCCCAATCCAAGTGTTAATAATTATTAAATAATTCTCAAGATCTTTTGTTTTATTTTCTTCCAATCCAAGTGTTAATAATTATTAAATAATTCTCAAGTTGTTTTGTTTTATCTTCTCTCAATCCAAATGTTAATAATCATTAAATAATTCTCAAGTTGTTTTGTTTTATTTTCTCCCAATCCAAGTGTTAATAATTATTAAATAATTCTCAAGTTGTTTTGTTTTATTTTCTCCCAATCCAAATATTAATAATTGTTATATAATTCTCAAGTTGTTTCATTTTATTTTCTCCCAATCCAAGTGTTAATAATTATTATACATTTCTCGTGAACGTAAAATGAACGGAGTAAGATTTGGCCACTTTTCAGCTCCGAACAGAAAATACGAATAACAAATTCGAGCGTTAAGGGTTAATCATATTAGCCCGCCCATTAATTATCCCTTCCGTTCAACCCTTCGTTAAATATTTCGCGTACGTTTGATTATAAAATGTAGTTTCCGTGTACGGTAACTGGTTATGCAAAAGTTCGACGAAACGAAGAATATGTGTTTTATATACTTCACAACGTATGCGCGCGCACATTCGCAACGTACTCGCGCATCATTTAGCACCGATATACAAATACAACACACGTAGAATTGAAATCGAGTTCGCGAGGATAATTCTCCAACCATCGACAAAAGAAGAAGCAACGTTCAGACTAAAATAGTACAACTTTGCTTAACCCTTTGTCTTGCCTGACGTACGATACAAATAATAGTATAATACATAAATACATAGATAATACGTACTTATAGTTAACCATAGCGTGCTAGCGCGTTAGCTAACTATAGTGTACTACTATAGTTAACTATATCGGTGTACCGTAATGTGTACATTTCCTTTCAAAAGTATTCGGACACTTGAATTTGTTTATGGTTAGGGTATAAAAAAGAAACGAAACGCTGTGGGCAAACAGCGTAACTGTTACATCTTATGCAACAATGTTAGAGAATACTGGAACAACCAGCCCTTAATAGGGATGACGAACGTCGCATTGACGGCGAACGTCGAATTGACGACGTATCACTAAAATACCGATAACGCGAATACCACAGAATAACTTTTGCAACATTGTTCCTATCCGACTGAAAATATTCGTATAGATAGTTATAATATAGTTGAACAAATGTGGATGATGCAAATTTTGTAACACTATTCGTTTCCTTAAAATAAATTCTCAAAGTTAACCTCAAAATTATCTTTTTAGATCAGAATCCAAACTATAACAATAAATAGTAACTTTTGCAACATTGTTCCTATCCGTCTGAAAATATTCGTGCAGATAGTTATAATGTTGCTGAACCAATGTGGATGATGCAAATTTTGTAACACTATTCGTTTCGACAATATAAATTTTCAAAGTTGACTTTAAAATTACTGTTTTAGATCAGAATCCAAACAGCAATAATAAATAGTAACTTTTACAATGTTGCTAATAGCCGATTGAAAAAAATCGTGTAGATAGATATGACGTCGATAAATAAATACGGATGATACAAATTTTGTAACACTATTTGTTTCCTCAAAATAAATTCTCAAAGTTAACCTGAAAATTATCTTTGTAGATGAGAAACCAAACAGCAGTAATAACTATTAACTTTTGCAACATTGTTCCTATCCGACTGAAAAAATTCGTGCATATAGTTATAATATCAGTGAACATATGTAGATGATGCAAATTTTGTAACATTATTCGTTCCCTTAAGATAAATTCTCAAAGCTAGCCTCAAAATTATCGTTTTAGATCTGAATGCAAACAGCGATAATAGATAATAACTTCTACAATGATGCTAATAGTAGATTGAAAAAATTCGTGTACATAGTTATAGTATCGAGAAATAGATACGGATTATGCAAACTTTGTTGCAATTGTTGGTTTCCATAAACGTAATTCTCAAAGTTGACCTGAAAATTACCTTTTTAAATCAGGCATGCGAACAGCGATAATAAATAGTAATTTCTACAGTGTTGCTAATACCCGAGTGAAAAAATTCCGGTAGATAGCTGTAACATCGATAAACATACGTAGAGAAAACAAACCTTGCCACGCTATTCGTTTTCTCAAAATAAATTACCAAAGTTGCCTTAAAATTCCTTTTTCAAACGAGGAACACAAATCTGCAATAATAAACAGTAACTTTTGCAATATTGTTACTATACAACTGACAAAATTCGTGCAGATAGTTGTGATATCAGTGAATATATGTGGACGATGCAAATATTGTAACACTATTCGCTACGACAAAATAAATTCCCAAAGTGTGTCCTCAAAATTGTCTCAGTTCTATGCATAGAAAAAGAAATTTTTACTCGTCGAATAAAGAAACTCTAAATCGCTAAGCGGATTAGCTTAGTAATGGAAAAGAATGAAGAAGGCAAGGGGTTAAGAGTTGGAAAAGTTTGAAGAGTTTGAAAAAGAATATAGAACGATACATTGCCATAGATAGGAGAACATCTATTAATGCTAGTCTTAAGCCTAATGAGAAAAACACCGGTAGAAGATTACACAACAATTTTGCTGGCGTTTTAGGAGTCGTTTCGTTTCGTATTCTTTAATGCCTTCAAATCTGAGTCGTATAGTTTGTTATAGGTTTCGTTCTAAAGGAAATTGTTACAGTTTGCGAGAGTTATTACGAAGCTTAGAATTTTCAATGTTTCGAATTCTCAAAGTATCGATTTTTCACGTATGAAATTTTCAAAGCTTCGACTTTCAACGCTTGAAATTCTCAAAGGTTGGATTTTTAACGTTAGGAATTCTCAAAGGTTTCAATTTTCAAAGTTTCGAATTTTCAATGCTTAGTATTCTCAAAGGTTCGAATTTTCATAGCTTAGAATTCTCAAAGCTTCGATTTTCAACACTTGAAATTCTTAAAGCATGAATTTTTAACGTTTGGAATTCTCAAAGCATTAAATTTTCAAAGTTTCAAGTTTTTAATGCTTAGTACTCTCAAAGCTTCGATTTTCCAAAGCTTAGAATTCTTAAAGCTTCGATTTTCAACGTTTGAAATTCTCAAAGCTTGGATTTCTAACGTTAGGAATTTTCAAAGCTTTAAATTTTTAAATTATCAAATTTTTAATGTTTGGAATTCTCGAAGCTTCGATTTCCAACGCTTTAAATTCTCAAAGCTTCGATTTTTAACGTTTGAAATTCTCAAACTTCGATTTTCAACGTTTCGAATTCTAAAAGATATAAATTTTCAAAGTTTCGAATTTCTAATGCTTAGAATTCCCAAAGCTTTAATTTTCAATGCTTGGAATTCTCAAAGCTTCGATTTTCAACGTTTGCAATTCTAAATGATATAAATTTTCAATGTTTCGAATTTCTAATGCTTAGAATTCTCAAAGCTTTAATTTTCAATGCTTGGAATTCTCAAAGCTTCGATTTCCAACGCTTTAAATTCTCAAAGCTTCGATTTTTAACGTTTGAAATTCTCAAACTTCGATTTTCAACGTTTCGAATTCTAAAAGATATAAATTTTCAAAGTTTCGAATTTCTAATGCTTAGAATTCCCAAAGCTTTAATTTTCAATGCTTGGAATTCTCAAAGCTTCGATTTTCAACGTTTGCAATTCTAAATGATATAAATTTTCAATGTTTCGAATTTCTAATGCTTAGAATTCTCAAAGCATTAATTTTCAATGCTGGGAATTCTCAAAGCTTCGATTTCCAACGCTTTAAATTCTCAAAGCTTCGATTTTTAACGTTTGAAATTCTCAAAGCTTGGATTTTCAATGTTTGGAATTCTAAAAGATATAAATTTTCAAAGTTTCGAATTTCTAATGCTTAGAATTCTCAAAGCTTTAATTTTCAATGCTTGGAATTCTCAAAGCTTCGATTTTCAACATTTGAAATTCTCAAAGCTTCGATTTTCAACGCTTGAAATTCTCAAAGCTTGAATTTTTAACGTTTTTAATTCTCAAAGCTTTAAATTTTCAAAGTTTCAAGTTTTTAATGCTTAGTATTCTCAAAGCTTCGAATTTTCAAAGCTTAGAATTCTCAAAGCTTCGATTTTCAACGCTTGAGAAATTCTCAAAGCTTCGATTTTCAATGCTTGAGAAATTCTCAAAGCTTCGATTTTCAACGTTTGGAACTCTAAAAGATTTAAATTTTCAAAGTTTAGAATCTTCAATGCTTAGAATTCTCAAAGCTTTAATTTTCAATGCTTGGAATTCTCAAAGCTTGAATTTTTAACGTTTGGAATTCTCAAAGCTTCGATTTTCAACGTTTGGAACTCCAAAAGATTTAAATTTTCAAAGTTTGGAATCTTCAATGCTTAGAATTCTCAAAGCTTTAATTTTCAATGCTTGAAATTCTCAAAGCTTTATTTTTCAATGCTTGCAATTTCTCAACGCTTCGAAATTTCAAATTTCTGGAATTCTTAAAGCATTCCTAAATCTTGGAATAGTGAAAGCTTCGAACTTTCGAACGCAACAAACGTTTCATAGCTTCGAAATTTCGAAAAACTCTTAACTTCTCAAAGCTTCGTAATTTCTGGGATAACGATAAAGTGGTTTGAAATTATTTACAAAACTTTCCTATTTACATAGAATTCGTTAGCGTACTTTTACTGCTTACATAATCCCTGGTTAATCCCTGAAATGCGAAGTAATTTTCGGTTTAGCATGCAGTGACACTTTAGAGCAATAGTAAAGTAGCATAAGTAGAATCTAGTAATCTAATAATCAAATACACTTACTGACAAAAGTTAGGAAGCAAAGTAATCGTTTACAAATTACCCTATATTCTTCATCTTTTGAAATAAATAGCTTAGAATAAAAAATAAGAACATAAAAAGGTAACACGTTACATATGTCAATAAACAATAAAAGTCATCCTATTTTTAATTCGAATCCATATGCCTCAGAAAATAAAGAGTACGCAAAAATATATGTGTAGGTCTGTGGAGGGGGGATAGAATGGGAAAAAGGGAGGGTGTTGGCGTTTCGTCGTCCTGTGCGTGCTAGTGAACTCATCAGTAAGTCTACCTAGCAGGTCCTGCCTTAGACACTGAGATATTGGAAGGAAGGTTAACCCTTTGCGGACGAGCGTCGACAAATAGTCGCCCAATCATCTTTTGGCTTTCCGAACCCATGTCGACTATTAAAGCACAAAACTTAATGCAATGAATACTTAACGTAATAATAAACATTTGAAATCGTTGGAAATTAAATGGTTTGGAACTCAAAAGCGTGAAAACTCAAGGTCGTGGAATTAAAAACTAAAGTACCCTCACAAGTGTTACTACTTCTCGTCCGCAAAGAGTTAACCCCTTCCGGTAAAATAACGAGTCCAGCTCGTCATTTGTTTTTCATGCCAAACCGCGCAACGACGAGCTGCACTCGTCATGCGACTAAACTTACTGTTGAATATGATAATTAACCCTTTGCGGACGAGCGTCGACGAATAATCGCCCGATCATCTTTTGGCTTTCCGAACCCATGTCGACTTTTAAAGCACAAAACTTAATGCAATGAATAGTCAACGTAACAATAAACATTTGAAATCGTTGGAAATTAAATGGTTTGGAACTCATAAGCGTGAAAATTCGAAGTCGTGGAATTCAAAACAAAAGTACTATCACGAGTGTCATCATCTTATGGAACTTTGTGTCACATGCTCTGAAATACCGATAACCTAAAAATTCCGACTTTTCGGAAGAATATCTTTCGTTTTATTATATGACAAAGAATGTAAACAATTTTAAAGTATTTTAATATGGGAAATGTAAGAGGAGACGCAAAAGTTATACATTTTAAACAGTCAAAAAGGAAGGTAAAAATGGAAACGGATTTGGGGCTCATGAGCGTGACAAAGACCGGGTGACAAAGGAAAGCATTGCATAAGTGGTCTATCCTGTTCTTAGTCAATGGTCGTATTTCGTGTGTCAGTCTAGTGATTGTTGAAGGAGAGCCGACGCATATGGAAATGATAATTACTTTTTGTTTCGTAACTTTTGCCAGTAAGCGTAGATAGGGTAAATGATTCAATTATTGTCACGTACCCAATTACTGCCACTGTAAACTATTTTCTCTAAAATACCAAATGAAACCGTAAAATGTTAGAATTTTGTTTAAAACATCGAATGAATAATCTAACTTAAATCTAACCAAATTATTATCACGTACCCAATCACTGCCACTGTAAACTATTTTTTTCTAAAATACCAAAAGAAACCGTAAAATGTTAGAATTTTGTTTAAAATATCGAATGAATAACCTAACCCAAATCTAATGAAATTATGATCACGTACCCAATTACTGCCACTGTAAACTATTTTCTCTAAAATACCAAAAGAAACCGTAAAATGTTAGAATTTTGTTTAAAATATCGAATGAATAACCTAACTCACATTTAACCAAATTATTACCACGTACCCAATTACTGCCATTGTAAACTATTTTCTCTAAAATACCAAAAGAAACCGTAAAATGTTAGAATTTTGTTTAAAATATCGAATGAATAACCTAACCCAAATTTTACCACATTACCACGTACCCAATTACTGTCACTTTAAATTATTTTCTCTAAAATACCAAATGAAACCGTAAAATGTTAGAATTTTGTTTAAACTATCGAATGAATAACTTAACCCAAATTTAACCAAATTATTATCACGTACCCAATTACTGTCACTGTAAACTATTTTTCTCTAAAATACCAAAAGAAACCGTAAAATGTTAGAATTTTGTTTAAAATATCGAATGAATAACCTAACTCAAATTTGACCAAATTATTATCACGTACCCAATTACTGCCACTGTAAATTATTTTCTATAAAATACCAAAAGAAACCCTAAAATATTAGAATTTTGTTTAAAATATCGAATGAATAACCTAACCCAAATTTTACCAAATTATTATCACGTACCCAATCACTGCCACTGTAAACTATTTTTTTCTAAAATACCAAAAGAAACCGTAAAATGTTAGAATTTTGTTTAAAATATCGAATGAATAACCTAACCCAAATCTAACCAAATTATTATCACGTACCCAATCACTGCCACTGTAAACTATTTTTTTCTAAAATACCAAAAGAAACCTTGAAATGTTAGAATTTTGTTTAAAATATCGAATGAATAACCTAACTCAAATTTGACCAAATTATTATCACGTACCCAATTACTGTCACTGTAAACTATTTTCTCCAAAATACCAAACGAAACCGTGAAAGGTTATACGCAGTAAAAATCTAAACATTGAATTCCAAGTGCAATGAATATAATAAAATGGAGCAACGCTTATTTACCTATCATTCTTTATCATTTCTTTATATAAAGTGATAACAAAATGTATGTATATCGATTGAAAGAACGAGAACAAAGACTGTTCTACTATCAAAGTGAAAGTTATGCTCCTAAAGAGAAGGTTTTTATTGCAACAGTTGAGTTACAAATATAAGGAAAGATCATTTTTTTATATTTTATAAGCTTGGTAGAATGTACGAACAATGGTACTTTAACGATTCATTGAATTATTTTTATAGTCGTGCATCGTGTAGAAACCGCGGTTGTTTGACTCGCGAGAGAGTCAGTTTCAGGGCCACGCGAAAGTTTTCCTCGGTCTATCCGTGTCTTTCTCTCTCTCGGCTCTTTCTAGCCGTAGAAATTTAATGTAACCTCTATTCTTCTCGCGCTCCACGCTCCCATCAACGTTAGAAATTTTATCCGCTTCGGAATGTTTACATATGCATCGTGTAAACGATTTATTCAATTATTTTTATTTAATATTCAAGTGACAGTGACTGGTGCAAACAATTTACGCATTTTACACGAAACGCTATGGCAGTATTTGCTGTTGGAAACGAAATTCTATACTGTTACCGTCACCAATGCTTGTTATATACGAGACGAGGAATATACAGTTACTCACAAAATTCAGCGTACACCTTGAAACTCAATGAAAAAGATGGCTAAAAAATGGTTAATTTTCAGCGTACTCAAACTATTAACCTGATCGAACGTATCTTGGAAAAATTGAAATCTAAAATGATAAATTATACTTTTACGGATAGGGAAGATTTCAAAATGAAATTAAAAGAAGAATAGGACAATATTTCCACCTTCTTTATGGAAAATTAATTAACTCTATGCCATGAATATTAAAAGTGGTTAACAAAATAGTAATCTACACGTATCATATGTATAATAACAATTCTGTGTCAGCAAAAAAAGTTATACTTTTACGTTTCTTATTAAGTACATATATAATTTTATCTCAAGAATTGTTTACGTACTGTCTGTCAGAATATGCGAAATATATCGAGTTTCTACTTTTGAACACGCGTGTGTATATTTACTTTTTAGTTATTTTTCATCGGCAACATAGGTGTGCGCTCAATTTTCTGAGTAACTCTGTACGTAACCATAATTCGGCTAGTTTAATTCGAGCTTTTCAATAAATGTTTTTGACAGGTGACAGTAAATGGTGTACCAATACGTGAATTAGGGATTATAGTATTAACTCGGCCGTTGTTTTCGTTAACGTATTGAATTTGTAAACAAAAATAGGTGTTTTAAGAGTCTTATTATTTCTTTTCTTACAGTAGAGACACTGGATCGTAACAGACGAGAAAATAGGACACGTGATTTTGATAAATAAATAATAAAAATAGTGGAATGAAGTTATATAGTTGATGATTCAGGGGCGGCAGCACGTGGGTCATTTACCTTAGGACTATTTAGTTGTGAATTTTTTTGAAACTATACGACTCCACTGTGGCCATCGTTGAATTAAGTAGGCGTTCGCTCGAAAGTATCAGAAAAGTGGACGAAGAGTACATTTCTCGAATTCTTACGAGCGAAAACCGCTCTAAGGGGATCGAAAGATTTTGAAAATCTTGAAGGCGTATGTTAGTGGCGGAAACGAAGCTTTAAATTTTCAATGCGTCGGATTTTCAAAGCTCAGAACTCTGGAAACTTGGAATTTTCGAAGCTTGGAATTTTCTATGCTTTGAATTCTGAAAAATTGAAATTTACAAAGCTTTGAATTCTCAACGTTTTCGATTCTCAAAGATTGCAATTTTTAACGCTTTGAATTCGCAATGCTTTGATTTTCAACGTTTGGAATTCTCAAAGCTTCGATTTTTAACGCTTGAAATTCTCAAAGCTTCGATTTTTAACGTTAGGGACTCTCAAAGCTTGAAATTTTCAAAGTTTGGAATTTTTAACGCTTAGAATTCTCTAAGCTTCGATTTTCAACGCTAGGAATTCTCAAAGACTTATATCTTCAAAGTTTCCAATTATTATGCTTAGAATTCTCAACGCTTCGATTTTTAACGCTTCGAATTCACAATGCTTTGATTCTCAACGCTTGCAATTCTCAAAGATTGGAATTTTACGTTTCGAATTTTGAAAAATTGACATTTACAAAACTTTGAATTCTTAACGTTTTCAATCCTCACAGATTGCAATTTTTAACGGTTTGAATTCGCTTTGCTTTGATTTTCAACGCTTGGAATTCTCAAAGCTTGGATTTTTAACTTTACGAATTATCAAAGCCTTAAATTTTCAAAGTTTCGACTTTTTGACGCTTAGAATTCTCAAAGCTTCGAATTTTCAACGCTTAGAATTCTCAAAGCTACGATTTTCAACGCCTAAAATTCTCAAAGCTTGGATTTTTAACGCTTGGAATTCTCAAAGCATCAAATTTGCAACGCTTCGAATTCTCAAATCCTGGATTTTTAACGTTAGGAATTCTCAAAGCTTTAAATTTTCAACGTTTCGTATTTTTAACGCTTGGAATTCTCAAAGCTTCAAATTTCCAACGCCTCGAATTCTCAAAGCTTTAAATCTTCAGTTTCGTATTTTTAAAGCTTAGAATGCTCAAAGCTTTCATTTTCAAAGCTTAGAATTCTCAAATCCTCGATTTTCTACGCTTGAAATTCTCAAAGCTTGGATTTTTAGCGTTAGAAATTCTCGAAGCTTTAAATTTTCAAGGTTTCGAATTTTTAATGCTTGGAATTCTCAAAGCTACAATTTTCACCGCGTCAAATTCTCAAAAGTTGGATTTTTAACGTTAGGAATTCTCAAAGCTTTAAATTTTCAAGGTTTCGAATTTTTGACACTTAGAATTCTCAAAGCTTCGAATTTTCAACGTTTCGAATTCTCAAAGCTTCAATTTTCAACGCTTAAAATTCTCAAAGCTTCAATTTTTAACGCTTCGAATTCTCAAAGTTTCGAATTTTCAACATTTGGAATTCTCAAAGCTTCGATTTTCAATGCTTGAAATTCTCAAAGCTTGAATTTTTAACGCTTAGAATTCTCAAAGTTTTGAATTTTCATCATTTGGAATTCTCAAAGCTTCGATTTTCAACGCTTTAAATTCTCAAAGCTTTAATTTTTAACGATTGGAATTCTTAGAGCTTTAGATTTTCAAGGTTTCGAATATTTAACGCTTAGAATTCTTAAAGCTTCGATTTTCAACGCTTGAAATTCACAAATCTTGGATTTTTAACTTTAGGAATTCTCAAAGTTTCGAATTTGTAATGCTTCGAATTCTCAAAGCTTCGAATTTGCAACGCTTCGAATTCTCAAATCCTGGATTTTTAACGTTAGGAATTCTCAAAGCTTTAAATTTTCAACGTTTCGTATTTTTAACGCTTGGAATTCTCAAAGCTTCAAATTTCCAACGCCTCGAATTCTCAAAGCTTTAAATCTTCAGTTTCGTATTTTTAAAGCTTAGAATGCTCAAAGCTTTCATTTTCAAAGCTTAGAATTCTCAAATCCTCGATTTTCTACGCTTGAAATTCTCAAAGCTTGGATTTTTAGCGTTAGAAATTCTCGAAGCTTTAAATTTTCAAGGTTTCGAATTTTTAATGCTTGGAATTCTCAAAGCTACAATTTTCACCGCGTCAAATTCTCAAAAGTTGGATTTTTAACGTTAGGAATTCTCAAAGCTTTAAATTTTCAAGGTTTCGAATTTTTGACACTTAGAATTCTCAAAGCTTCGAATTTTCAACGTTTCGAATTCTCAAAGCTTCAATTTTCAACGCTTAAAATTCTCAAAGCTTCAATTTTTAACGCTTCGAATTCTCAAAGTTTCGAATTTTCAACATTTGGAATTCTCAAAGCTTCGATTTTCAATGCTTGAAATTCTCAAAGCTTGAATTTTTAACGCTTAGAATTCTCAAAGTTTTGAATTTTCATCATTTGGAATTCTCAAAGCTTCGATTTTCAACGCTTTAAATTCTCAAAGCTTTAATTTTTAACGATTGGAATTCTTAGAGCTTTAGATTTTCAAGGTTTCGAATATTTAACGCTTAGAATTCTCAAAGCTTCGATTTTCAACGCTTGAAATTCACAAATCTTGGATTTTTAACTTTAGGAATTCTCAAAGTTTCGAATTTGTAATGCTTCGAATTCTCAAAGCTTCGAATTTGCAACGTTTGGAATTCTCAAAGCTTCGAATTTCTGATGCTTAGAATTCACAAAGCTTCGAACTTCCAACGCATAAAATTTCCAAAGCCTCGAATTCCGAATGCTTCGATCAGCTCTACTTAATATAGAAAGTACTACTGAAACTAGTAGAGAAATTTTGGGAAATCTTGGATAGATGAAATCTGAATAAATCCATTGTTTAGTATTCTATAGAGTATAGAAGAATCTCTAATATTAAAATCTTAGGCAAAAATGATAATAGGTATATCGTGTAGAGATAAATTTGGATAGCCAACAACAAATACATGTTGATACATTTGTTCGAACTAGAGATGGCTCAAAATTGCTACTATCGCGAAACTCGAATCGAAATCTTTGCGAGGCCTCGAAATTCTCGAAAATCTCGAAATTCGATACCTTGAATTCCAATATTCTTCCTCTTATTTGTAAAAGTATTCATTTTAACCTTAATTAAGATCCTAATAAAATGCCTTTAAAAAATCAAATTATTTATTAAATCTAATTAAACGAACCTCAAACATAGTTGCAATTTAAACAAATCGATAAGAGGAAAAACTTGGCGAGATATTAACTATTAATTTCTATATTTCCTCGTTACAAACACGACGATAATAATTGATGATTATCGATAATATAATTGTGTATCGATTAAAGTGAATCGAAAATTCAAACGCAAACTCTATTAAATTTATTAGTTAAATAAATTCGTGTCATAGTGATGTTCTCGTTATTTGTACAAAATTATTATTCACCTAAGTTTCGGGAATTTCGAATCATACAAGTAGCAACAAAGTTTCGAGTTTTCAGAATTCGTAACTTTTTAGTCTGAATGCAAACGGCAACAAAGAATAGTAAGTGTGGCAACATTGTTACTATCTTATTGAAAAAATTCGTATAAATAGTTATAATGTTGATGAACATATGTGGATGATGAAAATGTTGTAACACTATTCGTTTCCTCGAAATAAATTCTCAAAGTTGACCTGAAAAATACCTTTTCAGATTTGGAATGAAAACAGCAATAATAGATAGTAAATTCTACGATGTTGCTAATAGTCAACCGAAACCTATTTATTATTCACCTATGTTTCGAGAGTTTCGAATCATAGATGTAGCAACAAAGTTTCGAGTTTTGAGAATTCGAAAATTCTCGAGTTTCGAGGTTTTCGAGTCTCCCATCCTAGTTAAAACTTTCTGCTTTCGGAAAGAAACGATGTTACGCTATTTTAATACGTAAATTATTCTATGCTTCTTCGTTACGCTTGACGTTTTTTTTTTCTTAAAACACATCAAATTATAAATCGTGTGCCATTCTGGTGATCTTTTATACATCTTATCGTTAGGAAGAGAAGTTTGAATAATAGTTTAGAAAGAAATATCACGACAAACACGAGCAGTAAATATGCTAAATAATTCTCTCACCATTTCCATCGCCTTTACCATTTTTACCATTTTTACCATTTTTAGCATCTTTACTATTTTTACCATTTTTATCATTTGTTTTGCCATTTTTGCCACTACCATTTTTACCACTTTACCATTTTTAGCATCTTTACTATTTTTACCATTTTTATCATTTGTTTTGCCATTTTTGCCACTACCATTTTTACCATTTTTGCCACTTTTATCATTTTTGCCTTTTACCGTTTTACCATTGTTACCATTTTTTACCATTTTTACCGTTTTTGCATTCCTTCGCTATTTCTTCTACCATTTTTGCCGTTTTCGCTTTCCTTCGCTATTTCTTCTACTATTTTTGCCGTTTTTGCTTTCCTTCGCTATTTCTTCTACTATTTTTGCCGTTTCTGCTTTCCTTCGCTATTTCTTCTACCATTTTTGCCGTTTTCGCTTTCCTTCGCTATTTCTTCTACTATTTTTGCCGTTTTTGCTTTCCTTCGCTATTTCTTCTACTATTTTTGCCGTTTTTGCTTTCCTTCGCTATTTCTTCTACCATTTTTGCCCTCCTTTGCCACTTTTAGCAATTTTCACCACGCTAGCCATTTCTCACGTTTCATTTTCTTTCCTTCTTTTATCCGTGATATTTTATCAACAACATTTATGTGCGAATCTCAAGGTCTAATTTTAACCGATTAACCTTTCGTTCGTATCAGAAATTTATACTGGCATTTTATCGAGCACGAAAACGTGAAATTTGAAGAAACTCATTAAACGAAGAAAATGGACTCGACCCATTTTTCATATTAAACAGCTCATTTGTCATTTTAACGAATTATAATCATCCGCAGTGTCGTTGATAATTAATGAATCGCGTAATTGGACCGCTACGGGTTTCGAGAACATTTTATCTTTATTAAGCTGCGAGAAATTACGGCAATTTCGGTAGATTCTCAACAAACTATAACAAAAAGCCCCCCCCCCCCCCCAACTAATTTTCAATAACCGAGAGAAATATACGAAGAGGTAATAATAATAATAATCGTCGAAAACGTAAAATCTAAAATAGTTGAACATCGATAACGATAAGAATTCTACCGAGATCTCATCACATTTACAACAATTATACATCATTATAAAAGAGGAAGCACAAAAGAGTATGAATGAAAGAAATGATAACGCCAAAGAATGGATCAATCAATGAATTTTCTTGCATATACGTCTTTTTGTATCTACAATATAGTATAATATATATTTATGTACACTTACAACGCTCCAGGTAAAACTGTGTACTTAAACGCACATATACATTTCTCGTAATGTCGTTGAAGGTATTTTTGTGCATACGTTTATTCATATTAACTTGACATCGATCGATTTATACAGGGTGTCTCTACAACCGGGCAGCAGGTGTTTCTAAGTGCGGTAAATAAGTCAAAAAAGGAGGAATTACTTTTTTTTCTCCCGTTCGACGCTTCGTTCTCGAGAAAAACTAGTTCCAAGATTCGTCGAGTGCACGTGCACTCAACAAACTCTCGACTGAACAACACAGTGATTCGATCGCATATAGAACGATTCTACGTGCGGTAAATAAGTCAAAAAGGAGGAATAACATTTTTTCCCCCCTTCGACGCTTCGTTCTCGAGAAAAACTAGTTCCAAGATTCGTCGAGTGCACGTGCACTCAATTGACTCCCGACTAAACACCGTGGTTCGATTCACGACTGTTATTTTTACCGGCGCGGATGTCCGCGCTACGTTAACGCGTTTGGAAAATTAACTGTTACAATGTTCGATCGATTTCAGATTCGTCGAAAGTCTGGCAACGTTGTTGCACTGAACGCTTCCGGCGCGGGAATTATCCGAGTGCACGTGCACTCGGTGTGCCTGTTTAAACTCTCGATTATCTCGAGAACGAAGCGTCGAGCGGGAAATAACTTTATTCTTACTTTTCGCCTCGCTTTTTCACGCGGAATTATGTACTTCCTTCCAGGTTGCACTGAGACACCCTGTACGTACTTCTAAACAACACACGGTTCAATAAATATTACAACGTAAATTATTCACCGAAGCTTTCGTTAATATTACACATCGTCACTGATGAATGATAAAAATAAATTAATAAACAAAAAAAAGAAGGAATTCCTTTGTATCGATACATTTAATTTAATCATATATACATATGTATATGTATATATATATATATACATATGTATATATAATAGATTGCAGATGATTCGAGTAACAAATGATGCGTATACAAAGTATAAGATACAAAATAGAATTTTCGTTGAATAAATTAAAGAAAGAAAGAAAGAATGGAAGAAAGAAAGAAAGAAAGAAAGAAATAATTAATATATTATACAGCGATACACACATATTCGAAGAATCTTATTTTCTTTTTTTCAACTTATCGTTTAGCGTTTTTTTTTCTCTCATTAAGTTAGTTCTATATATTTTTTTTCCTTTTTCCTTCTTCTCTCTGTCTCTCTTCTCTTTTTGTTAATTAAACCGCGGCTACTACTAACTACTCGTGTTTCGAACGAATTGACACGACTTAATTTATTATTTATCCATCCTGCGTGTTTGGTTTGCTTATCATAAAAAAATCGTTAGAAAATCGTTTTCCTTTCTAAATACTGGGAGGGGTGTGACCGTGAAATTATATCAAAATCACGCACCACCGCGACGCGATTTTTTGTTACTTTTTCTTCTTCTTCGTTTTTTTTTTTTTCCCCTCGACTCCTCGGAAGCCGTGCGTAATAATTTAGTCGCGATACTTGGTTTTTTTTGCTTATTGCTTCAACCATGCTTCGTTATATAACGTACAACGATAATAATTGTAATCCTTTTTGTTTGCTTTTTTTTTGTCTTTTTGTCGAGACTCGGCTAGCATTTTTATATCTGCGCGTGTGAACGTGTAAAATATCCATCCTACTTTTATCTAAATATAGAATTACTCTTTTCCCTTCTTCTCTCTTGTTTTTTTTTTATCTTTCTCTCTTATTACATCTCAGAAGGCAAAGTCATGTTTATAATAATCGCTAATCATTATTATTATTATTATTATTATTATTATTATTCTTTCTTGTGTGTAATGTGTTATCTTCCTACCGAGTAGCCAGAAAAATTGAAGATTTATTATTTAGTATTCTTTTAGAATCCAACATATATATATAATATATATATATATATATAAATACCTCTAATATATATATATACATATATATATATTATATATATAATATTAATATATATTAATATACGTTATATTAATACACATTATATTAATATACATTATATTAATATGCATTATATTAATATACATTATATTAATACACATTATATTAATATACGTTATATTAATATACGTTATATTAATATACGTTATATTAATATACGTTATATTAATATACGTTATATTAATATACGTTATATTAATATACGTTATATTAATATACGTTATATTAATATACGTTATATTAATATACGTTATATTAATATGCATTATATTAATATACATTATATTAATATATATTATATTAATACACATTATATTAATATATATTATATTAATATATATTATATTAATATGTATTATATTAACATATATTATATTAATATGTATTATATTAATATACGTTATATTAATATACGTTATATTAACATACATTATATTAACATACATTATATTAATATACATTATATTAATATACATTATATGAATATATATTATATGAATATACATCATATTAATATATATTATATTAACATACATTATATTAATATACATTATATTAACATACATCATATTAATATATATTATATTAACATACATTATATTAATATACATTATATTAATATATATTATATTAATATATGTTATATTAATATGTATTATATTAGATTATATTATATATATACACACATATACATATATATTTATATATATATATTTATATGTATATATGTATATATACACATATATGGATAAAAGATATATAGCTATGTAGTCTTTAACCTTAATTATTAAATGAGCACAAGATGAATGAATGTACATCTTAGAAAGTATAATATAGATATAAGTATGGATACAAATATACATATACGTCGGTTATATGTACATATTTGTATCTTTCATAATACGTTGCCTTTCTGTGAGACGCGATTTCGCCAGTGTCGCGATTAAGCGCCATTCCATCGTCGATCTTTCCTCCATATATCCGCCAATGTTTAAAGGAAAATATAAATGTGTTTCGTACGGAAACGCAGCAGAAGTTTAGAAATTTACACGAAAGAAGCGGCAAATTTGAATTGGGAATCAATTATATAATGCAAATACATATATGCATGTATATAAAGATACGTATTATATATAATGCATGTGGAGCGATAAAAAAGAAAGAAAAGTTATGCTATGGATGTTGGAAAATTTGCGTTTTATGTGAAATAATGGATAAACTCACGAGTGGAGAAAATATCTGGATAAAAATGGAGAAGTTTAATCGTATGTTTAATCCATGATTCGTAAAGGTCTTAATATAAGTCTATTTGTTAATAAATACAAATTCCATTCTCTAATTAATAATTTTAATGCGTCGCTAAAAGGTTGAATTAATCCTTTTAATCCAACTTTATTTCGTCTTTTTCGAATTTGAATATAATTTAAGATTTTTCGTTCTAATAAAGTTGAAATTAACAGAATTATTAAAATTAATAAAACAAAATTTAATATATATGTATATATTATTATTATTATCATAAAGCTTTAATTATTATTTTTACATTCTAAATTTAACATACTTTTCTGTCGGAATAACAGTAAGTATATTTATTAAATTTTGAAAAGTTATTTAACGATACTTGTCCTTTCGCACGAAATATGAAAAAGTTGTTAAAAATTGAAATCGATCTGACTTACGTCGATCTGAACTCAAATCATGTAAGATTTTAAAAGTCGAACAGACTTAACACTTAAATTTCTTCATTTAAATTTTATCTTAATTCAAGAATCTGATTAATTGGATTCCACGTATTTGCAGCAATTGTACGATTTTTATACTTCTTATTTATGGTGTTCTTTGCTATTCGTTCGGCGAAGCATAATAATAAAAGCTAGTGATAATAATAATATATTCATTATTGTTAGAAAAATATTGTTTCTCTTTTTTTTACTAAATTATAAAAGACAGAGGATTTCAAATCTTCTTCAATTGCGTGTCATTTTCCAAAATTCCTACAAACGCATAAACATCCAATTGTTAACTATTAATCATTAATTTCGATCACTGCAAGACAGAGGATTTCAAATCTTCTTCAATGGCGTTCCATTTTCCAAAATTCCTACAAACGCCTAAACATCCAATTGTTAACTATTAATCATTAATTGCGATCGCTTCTTTCTTGTCTACGTTAACTTTTCAATTCTCCTTTCGTGTAAATGTCCCAAACTCCATTAACTTCCATTCTCTTTTATTCTTCCACGTGTTCTGATCTCTTTTTGAATACTTAGTCGCGCACATGGCTCGCGTTTGCACACGTACACGCGGATACACGTATTCGCAAAAATAAATCTCTAAGTTTTTTCTCATCATGCACGTGAGCGTTATTTCGGCTTCTGCTTTTCTTCTTTCCTTCTTCCCCCCCCCCCCCCCCCATAGAGGCGGATTTTCTGTCGCCTTTAACCCATTCGCAACACCGTGGATTGACTTCGCTCGATTTCTAAACAGCGGATGGATTTAAATTTAATTAAGTTGCTCGATTCAGATTCGAGATCGTTGTGTTACGCTTCTCTCGAATGTCTCGCGATACAAATATTAACCTGTTAACCGAGTCATTTTTTAGTTAGTTAACCGAGTTATTTTACAGTTTTAAAGAACTATAAATTAACAAAACGGAGTTAATATTGATCAGGGGAATTTTAATTATCGCAAATATCAACATGAAATATGGTGTTTTCGATGGAGATATAAAGATGTCTAAGAAGGTGGATTTTTCTGAGGAAACGAAGTATTGCGCCTGATTGATTGGTAATACGTAGGACGAGTTAACTCGCGTCACTCGCGGTTAACAGGTTAATCACGAAATTACAGTGAAACGGGATAAAAACACGTTCGAAACGTAAAGGTACATTATTAGTACGCTGCGGATTTTTATGCGAATTCGTGATTTTTATCGACGCAATTAAAGAAACGGAGCTTTGGTAGACATTTGTGGCGAATATTGTTCGAATATTTTATAGATATTTGCGTTATGATTTATTATATGCTCCTGATATTTTTGCCATAAACGCATCGAAATCCGCGGTCTAATTCGCAGCCAAAAGGGCCGCTTCAACTTTTCACGTACTAATACGTCATCATCGAAAGTGGACCACGTTCACTTCGACGTACTAGTACGTCATTGTCGAAAACCGACCACGTTGATTTTGACGTAGTAATACGTTATTTTTCGATAAACTACTCGCATGGTTTTGAAGTACTAATACGTTAATGCCGATAATTATCACTGCTCATTTCAACGTATCAGTACGGCAGCGCAAGAAATTAACCACATCAATTCTGACGTATTAATACGTCGGCGCCGAAAATTAACCACATCGATTTTGACGCACCAGTACGTTATAGTCAAACATGGGCCGCAGCGTATTGACGTACTAATACGTCACCGTCGAAAATTAACCACGTCAATTTTGACGTATTAATACGTCAGCGCCGAGAATTAACCACACCGATTTGACGTACCAGTACGTTATACTCAAACGTGTCTCGCAGTGCGTTTGACGCATTAATACGTCATCGTAGGGGATCGGCCATTTTGCTTTACGTACTACTACGTTGTAGTCAATAGTTGGTAATGTCGCTTTCGACGTACTAATACGTCGACGTCGAAAATTATCCGCGTGGATTTTGACGTATTAGTACGTCGCTGTCGAAAACCGACCGTGTTGATTTTGACGTAGTGGTACGTCGCGGCCGTAAATGAACCGCGTTGATTTTGACGTAGTAGTACGTCGCGGTCGAAAATGAACCGCGTTGATTTCGACGTATTAGTACGTCGTTGGTTGCGAATGAGTTGAGCGACTGAAAATTGCATTCGGTTTTACTTTGTGTCGATAGGCAATCAGACGTTTTACGAACTCACCTCCCCCCTCCTCCCTCCCCCCTTCGCCCTCTTTTATATGAGAAGATTGAACATTTTCTATTCCAATTTGCTACGTATCGAAACGAACCGTTTTGGAACGAAGGTCAAGGGATCGTAGCTTTTGGAAGTGAAAGAAGAAGCTGTTTGAAATTGTATCAGAATTAGAATAATATTATTCAATAATAAGATATATTAATAATATTAATCGCGAGCTACATCGGAGTTGTTAATCAGGGAGATTCGAATAAAATAATTGTGCAACCTGTTATTAGAATACTGCGAATTGTTGAGCAAATTCGCAAGAAAATAATAATATTAATTGCAAGCTATATCAGAGTTATTAAATAGGAAGACTTGAATAAAATAATTGTGCAACTCGTTATCAGAATACTGCGAATTGTTAATTAAATTCGCAACAAAATAATAATATTAATTGCAAGCTACATCAGAATTATTAAATAGGGAGATTTGAATAAAATAATTATGTCAGTCGTTATTAGAATACTGCGAAGTTTTGAGTAAGTTAACAACAAAATTAAGGAAATAGAATTTATTAATATAATCTAATCTCATAGAAATTATCGGGAAAAAATGGAGAAATGTTCAAAGTTAATTTCAACGCTTCGAATTTTACTTTTTAAAACGAAACCGAGAACAAAATTACATTTCTATTCCACAGTTCAAATTCAGGGGGTGAAGGAAACGCGAACTGAGTTCAGAATTGTTATCCTTTATATCCAGCGATTATTCGTAACCCTTCGAATGGAGCGAAATTTTTGCATCACGATTCGCAGAACGAAAAATGGATCCAAAAGTTACTCTTCCGACGACCTTCGCGTTGCGTCGCTATTTAATTGCTTACGTTCGTTGCTAATAAAACGAGATATCGCGCAATTAAGGTAGACGTCCCAATTACTGTCAGTGACCCTATAACCGCCACTTGAATTCGTTCTATTTAATATATCAAAGTAACGTATAAAGAATCGTGAGTAAACAAATCTCGACTTCGGTTTACGTAACGCAACACATAGACGTTGTATAATAATTTACGCTTGATATTTAGAACGAAATATTAGGAGGTAAATGTGCTGTTGAACATTAAAACGCGACCAATGTAATTATAAATTATGGAACGTGTCATAATTCAATAAAGGCGCGACGTTTACTATGTATCTTATATCTGTTGCACAAAATTCAATTGCTACTATACTAATGTAAAAACTTCTTTCTATGTAAACATGAGAACGTTTCCATGTGACAGTAATAGGGACATTGGTCTTTTTTTTGTACACATTTTCAATTACGTAGTAATAAATGCGTTACATTCAACGTATAGCAAAAATGTTCATAAATAAACTCGATCTGTTGAACTGAATATTATGCTCGAAACTGAGATTGGATTTTTAGGTTGCGTAATTTCTGAAACGGTTAAATAAGTGGCAGTAATTGCTACATCTACCCTAAGAGTATTTTCATTTTCGTGGAAATGGAACCGAGAAATCAAACGCACCACAGCCGAACAATATAAAATACGCCTTTACGAATGGCTTCCAAAGAAGGATCGTGTAAAACTGTAACGCGTTTATTGATTTCAATTAATTTACCATCGAGCTGCGTACGACGGAGACTTGTGCTGAAGACTATAATTACTCGCGCGTGAAAATTAGAGCGCACGCTTATTTGGAGGCAATGAAAAATGGCTGAAGAATGGATTTCTATATAATAGAACGAAATCACGTTTGGGCAAAAATTAACAGCCCCCCCCCCCCCCCGAAATAACGACAAATTACAGTTTTACAAATAGTAGAAAGATTTCGAAATTATTATGAAATTATCAAAGGAATGATAAACAATATTCTGCCTTCTTTTATAAAGAATTTAAGACTTTCATATAGAATATTAATTCTACGTCGCGACGATTATAAGCAACAATTCGCGACAAAATAATGTTTTCGTATTTTACAAATAGATACAAGTAAAACCTTAATAAATAAAACGTATCGCGTTAAGTTTTTCATTTTCTTCGGCGAATTTTTCAATTTTCAGATCGGTGAATTTAATGAATTGAATGAATTTAATATTAAGGAAAGAATTGGAATTTTTTATTCCGATTTAGAATTTTTCCTTAAAAGAATTTTATAAGGAAAAAAATACGACGCAAATTTCTCAATATTAGCATATTCTATATTAATCATGCTACTACTGTTTCTTGTCTTATAATGCATTTGTATTTTTGTAATAGTAGTAATTTAATGAAAACGCAAGTGAATGCAAACAAATCTTCCAAAACAATTTTTACACTATTTTTCTTTGCAGAAAATTACAGCGTAATATTCAATTTTAGATCTTTCTTGCAATTAATTAAAATTGTTGTCACATCTACTTATTTTATGTATCGCACGATTCAAAGAAACAAATGGATTTTTTCTCGTTAACTTAATACTTTCCTAAATTTATCTAATTTATCGTAATTTATCGTAAAACGATAATAATAAATTAATTACGTTTTCACGTTTCCTATTAAATATGCGAGAAATGTAACAAATATTATTTCGACAAATTTGTACGAGAATTACTTATTAGATTAGATTTCAATAATATACGTTTGTATCAAATATATATTGACTCTATTTCTGTTTATATTCACCTTTCAGCTATTTTTCATTGCTAAAATAAAAAGCGGTACGCTCGATTTTCCGAGTAACCGTATATAAAATCGTAAAACCTTTGTAAACGCATGAAATCGTGTGTAACGAATGCGAATAGCTAAAGAGATTCACTATAACCGTCGCGTTTAGAGAAAATCTATGCTAATTAATAACGTGAACGCTATAGACGTGAACTTTTGTTTAGTTGTTCTCGTAAATGTTTTATGAATTGCTAAAAAAAAAAGAATTACTGCTCGAAATGCTGCGGAAAAATTTCAACGATTCGCTGATTACCGATTAAAACTAATCGAAATAAAAGTTACACACTATCGAAATCGGTGTATCGATAACATCGAAATGATTCTATATCACGTGGAAATCTTAATTTTAGCGGGAAAATCGAAATCTTCTTCGGGATTTTATCTATCTCAAAACTATTTTGCAATCGCAAATTAAATTTCCCTCGTTTTCATGAATTATTTTATGAACCCACCGGTGAAGAAAATTTCAATCATTTTGCTACTTTTTAAAGTCGTTCTCAGAGTTTCAATGTACGTTCGTTTAAATTGCGAATATTTATGCGCATTTAAAGGAATCGATACTCGTTTCGAGTTTCGAGTTTCGAGTTTCGAGTTTCGTTCTATCCGCTTAAAAATTACTATTTTACGTATTTTATGCAACTTCTTTTTTTGCGTATTCAAATTTCCCGCAAACGCATAAAAATTCGCGTACTAGAAATCGTCACGCGAAAACGCAGGATAATAAATTGGTTTTCGAAAAATTAGGTTTGAAAAATTCGGAAATAACGGTAACTCGAAATCTCGAAAACCTTCGAAATCTCGAAACTCGAAAGATTTCTACTTTCGAGAACTCGAAAGTTTGCGAAACTTTTTGCAACACGAAACTCTCGAAACCTAAATAAATAATAATTGGTATGAAAAAGAAGAATTTATATAGAAACAACGAATTTATTTAACTAATAATCCGATAGAGTTAATTTATTAAGTTTCCTTTATATTAAATTAATAATAATTAATAATTATCAGCAAGTCTTTACTTAGCAAAATTATATTTAAATTTAAGTTACTACATTTATAATTATATAATTCGAGAAATAATTTTCAAGATTTTCTTTCTTCGCAGGAAATCATCGATAAATAATTTTACGATTTCATTTCTCGACAATTATTGTTAATAGTTATTAAAAACAAAGGGAAAAAGATTCAATATTTGTGATAAAATCAAAAGTTTCAAGTTTCGAGTTTTGAGTTTCGAGGCCCCGCAAAAAGTTTCAAATTCGAGTCTCGCGAATCTAGAAATTCGGGTTTCCAGAAAAATATCCTTTAGTATCCGAAAACTGTTTTACCGGCGGATAATAATCACAATTTTGCTTCGGAGGAGAATTAGCAGAACTCGTTTTGAACTGCATGATTCACCACTTTGCACATTTTTGGTACAATCATCTTCTAATTAACCCTTTACACTCCAAACTTTGTTTAATAATACAATATAATAACGATTAACAGCAACTCCGATTCAATGTTTTGACCCAAGTGAACATTTAACGTTGTATCAAGTTTTATATTTTGAAACGGTGAAATCTTCTTCGATTTCCAATAGAATGACAATCGAATTAATGCTAACCTTACCACCGTGTTAAAATATTTGATTCAAGATTCTACATTCGTTCCTTATTACTTCTTTCGTTCATTTAACTTTATTACTATTCTTCAATCGTTTAACCAGCATAAGTTTCTCACGGTTTCTCTTTTTCTTTCACCGGAGAGAGTTTCATTGAATAAAATTCCCGTACGGTTAGCGTTAAAGTAACACTTAGTATTTGACTTCCGATCAAATTCGATCCAACCGAGTGCAAAGGGTTAATAACATAGAACGCGGTTGCGCAAAAACGTTTCCGATAATATCGCGGAAAATTGTTAACATTATTATGCGAGAGGAACGGCCGAAAATTGACGCAACGGAATATAAATTAGGTTCACGTATTATAAAAACAATCTTAATTATAGTCGTCGACGAAATCCCTAAAATACATATGTTAGAATATCAAAGCGAAAACCGCGCGATCTTTCGATATAATTCGCTAATTATCATCTGTGTTAACCTTTTGAGGGACGAATATCTTTTTTTTCTTTCTTTTCTGAATAATAGATCAAATTCCCATGTATTTATTTAATATATATATGTATTTATATTAACACTATTTTTACCGAGAAATGACCCGTTTAAAAATGAGAATTTTCGTTATTTTGTAATTATTAAACTAAAGAAACTCATTGTTTATCATTTCGAGCATTTATTTCCACAGCAGTTATCCGCGTTCGAATGCAAAAAGAGTCGTATTCGAACTGTTCCGGTGAAAACGATTATTTACGAAAGGTGCGGTAACAAATAGTGTTAAAAAAAACGGCGTAAAGCAAATAATGGCTAATAATAGCGAACGTATAGTAAAAAAAACAGGTTTAAGAAATTCACAGCATATTAACGTTACGTAGGTCGAACTTAAGGTCAAATAAATCCCTCGAAAGGTTAAAATGTGATCGCAGCAGCTAACGCGAACGGTGTGAAAGATTAGAATATACCAGGAAATTCGACAGCATCGAAAGAAAAACGTTTGATTTCGTACAACGTAACCACGTATTAAACATTTCCTTTCGCGTGAAAGCAACAACTTTCAGGTCTCTAGGTGTTTTTTTTTCTTCTTCCTCTTTTTATCCCTCAGCGACGGCCTTTGTAAAGTTTTCTTTTAAAGAAAAGAAGCGTAAAAACACTAATAATTATTGGTTTTAACGCTAGAATTACCGACTATTAACCCTTTCGCTACCAAAGACGTATATATACGTCATGAAAAATTGGCCAATCCTTTTCTGTAACGCTATACTATATTTTACTATAATTTATACTTAATCCACTCCATAATTAATTATCCGAAATACGCGAATATTTCTAGGAGCCATACTCTGTTTTTTTTCAGTTGATGAAAATAATCCCATAATCTGCGCACTGAGATTGTTTTTCAATTTTAATTACCAACTATTAACCCTTTCGCTACTAAAGATAAAGACGCGTATACGTACGTCCTGAAAAATCCGGCAAATAGGTAAAAATATACGTGTATTCGTTTTCTGTAACGTTATACTATTTTTTACTGTAATTTATACTTAGTCCACCCCATAATTAATTATCCGAAATACGCGAATACTTCTAGGAGCCATACTCTGTTTTTTTTCAGTTGATGAAAATAATCCCTTCAATGTTTTTGTAATTTTAGAATACGGTAGCGAAAGGGTCAAGTTACATATTAGTTATTTGTGCGAATTCGTGGACCAGAGTTGAACAATATAATGGATTAAAGATCAACGAAGCATTGAAATTTAGTATTATGTAAAAGAAGCTGCACATTCGTCGACTAGGAAGCTTTCATGGGAACAACCATAACTCGACAGCTTTGCGACTAGTTCACGCGATTTTGAAGTTACGCGAAGCTTCGCGATTCATTAGCGCGAATAAACGGCGAATAGTTGACTATTCGATCATTGCGAATAATTGACGACGCGCACGGTAAATATATTAACCCTTTACGAACGGAACAAGATAATATTTAACGAATTCTTCGTCCAATTATTAAATTAATCATTAATAATTGTGCCCATAATTATGAAAGTGGTTTAAGTGATTGCGTGATGTATTTCTTGTTTCGAGATATTAACCCTTTGCGGACGAGTGTCGGCAAATAGCCGCCTAATCATTTTTTAGTTTTCTGGACGCACGTTAATTTTTACTGCAACAAATTTCAATTAATATCGTTGATCAACGCTTCGAAGTTATAGAAATTTGGTGGCTTAGAATTTGAAAGCTTGGAGTTGAAAACCAAAATAATCCCTTAAGTATTATTATTCCTCGTCCACAAAAGGTTAAACCACTTTCATAATTAACGCTAAATGATTTTCATATAACGTTGAACGAACAAGAAGCACTATTTAACGGTTCATTTTTTAAGATATCGTAAAAACGTGCATTGAATTAATTTAGTTTAAAATAATGCGATGCGAATGAACTGATAAAATCATTTTTTTCTTTAAATGTTTGACTTAGACCAGATTTTCATAATTATGGGCACAATCATCGCCAACCCTTTCTTAGTAAAATTATATTTAAATTACAACTACTACATTTATAATTATATAGTTCGATAAATAAATTTTCAATTAAATTAAACAATTTTCAAATAAATTTTCCTTCGAGAAATAATTTTCAAGATTTTATACCTTGACGAGATATCTTCGATAAATAATTTTTAGGATTCTTGAAAATTAAAGTACAGTCAACCCTCTTATAACACGGTTTCCGTATAACGCGAAGCGAAAATTGCGACAAACCTCCTCCTATAACGCGGTACTTTCGTAACGGATTTTTTGTACAAGACAACATTCCAACAACTTAAACGGCTTAAAAAGTTTATCTATCGCGTTACTTTTTCGACATATCAAATTTTTGGCGGTTGAAATTAATGAAAACCTCCTTTTTTGTAGCGAGTGCGTCATCACGTTTATCAATAACTGTGCATTCACGTGGCCTCGGTTCATTACACGAACTATGTATCACCATTTAATAAACCTAAAACTCAATTATGTAAAAATACAAATATTCATTGCCATTTGTATTACACAATTTTATTTATAAAACGTGTCGCCTTCGAAACTTGGTGCTTTGAGAATGAAATTTTGATATATGTAATGCAAAGCAAATCGGTCTGATTTATATATGTACGAATTTATTTATTTCTGAAATTCACTTAAATTAACGTGCTTTCTATATAACGCGGTACGGATTAATCTGATTTCTATTTTAATTCCGAGTTTCTTATAACACGGTTTCCATATAACACGGCGGTGATTTCTACGTAACGCGGTACGAATTTATCTGAATTCTATTTAATTCCGAGTTTCTTATAACACGGTTTCCATATAACTCGGCGGTGATTTCTACATAATGCGGTACGAATTAATCTGTGATTTCTATTTTAATTCCGAGTTTCTTATAACACGGTTTCCATATAACACGGCGGTGATTTCTACGTAACGCGGTACGAATTAATCTGTGATTTCTATTTTAATTCCGAGTTTCTTATAACACGGTTTCCATATAACACGGCGGTGATTTCTATGTAACGCGGTACGAATTAATCTGTAATTTCTATTTTAATTCCGAGTTTCTTATAACACGGCGGTGATTTCTATATAACGCGGTACGAATTAATCTGATTTCTATTTTAATTCCGAGTTTCTTATAACACGGTTTCCATATACCACGGCGGTGATTTCTATGTAACGCGGTACGAATTAATCTGTGATTTCTATTTTAATTCCGAGTTTCTTATAACACGGTTTCCATATAACACGGCGGTGATTTCTATGTAACGCGGTACGAATTAATCTATGATTTCTATTTTAATTCCGAGTTTCTTATAACACGGTTTCCATATAACACGGTTTCCATATAACACGGCGGTGATTTCTACGTAACGCGGTACAAATGAATCTGACTTCTATTTTAATTCCGAGTTTCTTATAGCACGGTTTCCGTATAACGCGGTACGAATTAATCTGATTTCTATTTTAATTCCGAGTTTCTTATAGCACGGTTGTCGTATAACGCGATACGAATTTTAATCGCGTTACAGGAGGGTTGAACTGTATTCGTCGAAAACGCCAAAGAACTCGGACGAATATTTCCCGACGCTCGTCCGCAAAGGGTTAATAATACATAGGGAAATGTTAATTTAAAAATATCTCGTTACAAATACAAAAGATAATGATATTAATAATATGATATAAAATACATCTGTACACGTTAATAAATTATACAAATAAATTCGGGGATCTTAAAATTGCATATATCATCGAGAAGGTTAATGTGAATATCTTTATCGCGAGAATTAAGGAAACGCGCGTTGTAATTGAAATTTTTATCGACGAAACTAAAAAAAGAAGAAAAGAAAGAAACACGCCTAAATTGGCATTAATCGAATAGCGGGCGGCGCAACGTTTTCAGCCTTTAAATTATCTATAATTGCGTAATTGTCCGCCGCGTCTAATTTGCATAAACACGAGAATTTGCATCAATTCACGAAGAATCTTTTTTTTTCTTTTTTCTTTACAAAGTATTATGGAAAATTGTCAACCTTCTGCGTATAATTGCGCTATGAATTTACATAATTAGAATTTTTGCGGGTCATTTTGACCAGTCGGTAAATCTAGTGTTAAAAACCGTCTAGTGACATTTTTCTATTGTTATTCTTCTATGATAGAATATCGAAACAAAAGTCCTTTGTTTCCTCGCTCGCATACGAACCTAAGATTGCGTAAATAATTAATGGACTGCGGATTTTGACGATTAAATTTTAGAGATATAAAACTTAAAATATCGTCATCATAATTTATACGATAATGTTGGGATATTTTCCATAGTTTTGCAACAAATTACACAAATTCTGCAGTATTTTGCGCCATTTGCGTGCATAAAAATCTGCAGTCCATTTATTAATTAACCCTTTGAGCTCTGCTACGACAACAGATTTGAATTTTTTACAATAATAATTTATAATTTATAATATGCCTGCCGAGGCAAATGAAAAATCGAAGGCAGCAAATTTTCTCCGTTTCGCAAATAAAATCTCGCGAAAGTTTGCTGAAATCGGTAAAAGATCAAACTTTAGAAACGTTCGCAGTGCAACGGGTTAAAATATAATGATCGCTTTTAGATTGAAGAAAAATACTATAATTAACCCATTTTCGTTTCATCGAAATCTACGCAACAACGCAACAACGTTTTCTATTTTGCAAATGACGCTGCGAATTTTTACACGCAAATCGAACTTTTTACTCGCCCTTAAATATTATTTAGATCTCGCGCATATAAATGCATAAAAATCCGCCTTATTATTATTGTTATTATTATAATATTTTTGCCCAAGCGATTAAAATTCATTTGTGCAAATTTTTTAACCCGAATTCAAAAGTTTCCCACGTTTTCTACCACCATTTGCAAAATAGAGAAACTTCAAGTTGCAACTTGCATTATAATTTTGTCGAACGATCGATTTGCGCAATTTTACAAGCCACAAGTTGAATTCACGTCGATTTACATTTCGAATACTTTTCGCGCGAAAATCGTCGTCTTAAGACGACGCGCCGCGCGAAAAGTATTTTAAAAGCGCGTTCGAGAAAACGGAACTTAAAAATAAGAACCAATTCGATTCATTTTAGCCTCTGGATCTCAAATATCTTGTCGAATATTTGCTGTTTCTCAAAACATTTATTTTCCGTTACCTACAAAATGAAATTTTTCCAGCGAAATAATTCTCGCGATTAAGAAACGTTGCTTTAATAAGCAGCGTTGTAAACACGGCTGACAAATTCAAATAAAAAAATATTGTGATTCTCTGATAAATCGTCTTACAGCTGACAAAATCGAATTGCGATTCTCTAATAAATTGTAGCGTCATAGCTGACAAATTAAGTCGCATTGCGATTCTTTAATAAATCGTTTTCCCACGATTGGCAAATTAAATTACACATTGTGATTCTCCAATAAATTGTCTCGCAGCTGACACGAATCGAATTACGATTCTCTAATAAATCGTTGGCGTCACACGGATGACAACAAACTAAATATCGCGATTCTCCAACAAATTCTCGCGCGTCGCAACGAACAGAAATTGAACGGTGGTGATTCTCGAAACTAAATTGTTTCACAAGTCGCGCACAGCTGACATAAATCATCGCACATTTTGATACTCCGCCTAAAATCGTTTTGCGTCGCATTATAATTCTCCGATGAACCAATAATATCGCAGCGAACGTTACACAACAATTCTCCGCCGAACCATATATATCGCAGCGAGCTCGTAAAAACTCAACCCGTGAATCGTATACTAAAAACGAACGCCTGGAATTTCATCGTCGCGGAAGAAAATTCCATTTCGAATTCTTTCTTTCGCTCTGAAACTCCTTTAAAACGCGATCAATGGCCGTCGCTGCTTGCAGGGTGTAATAAACAGGTTTTCACGGAGCGTCGTTCTCGTCCTTGCGCAGCGCGCACGATAGGTACACACACGCTATTATCGAAAGAGGATACAATCGAAGTGACGCGAAGCTTTTTTTGCGTTAAAACCGATCCGCCTACGAGACGGAGCGACTGGACTAGTCTTGTAGACTAGCTTGCGGTATGCGCAAGCGCCATGAGCCCGGAGACCCTGGACTTAAAACTCGGGTACCGGCCCAATTTACAATAATTCTCGTATCTCTTTCTCTCTCTCTTTCTCTCTTTCTCTCTCTCTCTTTCTACGCTTCTAATTTATCTTCTTACACTATAAACACAACCATTAGGTTCATAAAGACGTCGATGAAAACCTACCGAAAAACCCCACGCAACCTCTTCGAGAGTGCGAGACGAAGGGGAGGGAAATGTACAATAAAAGGATTCGTTTCAGAATTTAACCCGTCAAGAATTCATGGTTATCCGGTTAGCTGCCGCTGCGATCGACGAGTATACTCGTCGCGGAGAAATGCGTATTACCCGACGAGTTTACTCGTCGCGTGGGTGAAAATAGTAGTCGCTGAATTTCGAGATGTTGAAAATATTCGCAGGCCGAGGCGAAACGAAACGAAAGGAGAAGAAATATAAATTAATTGTTACGAAGAAGAAATTGCGTGCAGTGTAATTATATACATTTAGGTGCACACTTTGAAAAGGGAGGGAGGGGGGAGGTCAAACGACACAGCTAACACCGGTTAACAGACTTTTTGCCCATCAGATTTTCGTTAAAATCTACCACGCGCACATAATACATATATGAAAATTAAGTTACTATTATTATGCTTCCTTGAAGGGTTAAAGAGGAGAAGAAAGGGCGGAGGGGGGAGGAGGGAGAATTGTGTGTTGTTTTTGGTAAGTTTTTTTTTTGTTTTACTCGACAGTGAGAGAGTTGTTCGAGGTTTGTTGAGAACAATGTTCGGTATTCTTCTTTATGAGCGTAATAGTTTTCGTTTTTGCGTGGGACGCGCTATCGGACCGGGTCCCGATTTACTTTTATAGATGACGTAATAATACTTGCGTAACAGCCCAGGGCCTCACTGAGCTTGTGCACTAGGATCGCACTGCAACAGTCGCACGATAGACGGATCACTTTTCGCTCCTTCTATAAACTCGTCGAGCGACAATTTGCCGTCCTTGTTTTTGTCCATCTGGCGGAATATTTTGTCGGTTCGTTTCTCCGGCGTTGACTCGTCCTCGGGCATCTTCATCACCGAGCCGACCATTTTGTAGATCGCCTGGTGTGGACAAAGAAAGTTGCATCTAGTTCATGTAATTTTTCATTTTTCTAGTTCATTAATTTTTGATTTATCAAAAATTATACGTATACATTTATTTCTTTATCTACATCTTCCTTATTAACTGTGTATCGAATTTTTTTTATATTCTACGTATAAGATTTTAGCCCGTGTCAACGTTGTATTATTTTTATATAGGAAATTAAAGAAATAAATTTGAAACTGAAATTCGGACTTTTTACGCCCCTCGCGCGATTTACAATTATATTCAATCCGATCGTCGGAGTTGCGAAAAAGTTAAAAATTAAAAATTATCCATGTATTGAATATAATTACACGTTTGTTCGTACCATAATAGTAAATGATAGAAGTTTAATATACGTCTATTACACGTTACTACAAAGCTAGCTATTATTATATCGGAAACAATTAATTCGCGCAGTATTTACATACGAATTTAATTCCGAATATTTCGAATTCTCAAAGCGCTGGATTTTCAACCCTTTGGCCTACAACAGCGAATCATACTCGTTCTACGAATTATTTCACAGATTCTACGAAGACGCGTCCATTATTATGGAAGAAATCACAATAAAATCCTAATTTTAACTCTGTATTATAATGTTGGAGATTATTAAATAAAAATTGCCCGCGTAACATTCGAACGGATTTATTCGTATCGCGTATATAAAAAATAGCGATTAGCTAACACTAGCGTAAGTGGATAATAAAATAATCGTAGGGCAACGGGTTAATGCCTCATATTTGCAAAATTTTGAATTCTCGCAATACAATTCGTAATAATTGTGTTACGCGAAATCTGGTCTTAAATCGACGTTCGGTTTTTACCGTGACAATTTCCAGCATCTCTTGTCGCGAGATATAGCCGTTGCCGTCGAGATCGTACATGCTGAAGGCCCACTTCAACTTTTGTTCCAATTTACCGCGAGACGTCACGCTGAGGGCGCATAAAAATTCTCGGAAGTCGATCGTTCCATCCCCGTTCGCGTCGAACGTCCTGAACACGTGCTCTGCAAACTGAACACGCACGTATCGTGAATAATATTATATAAGTGAACACACGTATGTACATATATATATACAGTGGCTCTAGCAGTGAAAATCGTCCATTATTCTCGTTTATGCATTTCATTAGCAGCTAGGCGAAAATTAGTGGACGACGTTTCAACGGACTGAAATTAACTTACCTTGGAAGCGTCGCCGTAAGGGAAGAAATTTCCATATATTTTCTTGAACTCTTCTACGCTGAGATGTCCGCTCGGACAGTCTTTCAAGAATCCTTTGTACCATTCTTGAATTTCAGCATCTTTAAAGACAAAACACATTTTACTGCAATATTACACATAGATAGACGTAACTCTAATTACGTTCACTTACACACTACTAATTGTTTAGCAATGTGTAACGAATAAATAATTGAATGTTTTCTTTTCATAAGATGACTTATATTTTGTTTTTTCACTTTTTCTTTGCGGACGAGTGTCGACAAATAGTCGCCTAATCATTTTTTGGCTTTCTGAACACCTATGTCGACTTTTAAAGCAGAAAGCTGAACGTAATGAATACTTAACGCGATAATAAACATTTGAAATCGTTAGGAATTATATGGTTTGGAACTCGAAAGCTTGAAAATTCAACGACGTAGAATTCAAAACTAAAGTACTCCCATAAGTGTTATTACTTCTCGTCCGCAAAGGGTTAATTTTGTTTCACTCGATATTTTATGAGTCGAATGTAAACCGGAAGCCATCCGAAACCAAAACGTAGTTAGATTTAAATAAAAAAGAAACATTGTGAAATACAATAACTTTCCGGGCAGACCCGATATAAAAGAACTACGGTTTGGAATTAAATGTTTATACCTGAAAATTCGGTATTCTGCTTGAGATCCTCCAGCACTTCCGGTTTCAGTTTGCTGTTCTGCTTCCCCATGGCTGCTAGAGGACGCGTCGCCTTTGGAAAACTCCCTTCCACGAATCTCACAATTGAATTAGTGGATAATTAAGCGCTAACTAGTCTACTATTCTACCGGGTGCCGTTTTTAAAACAGCACTTCGCGGCTGGCAATTGTCACCAGACACGCCTGTAACCGACAAAAAGTCCATTTTAATTCCACCTAAACGACGAATTATCGGTTATAAAATCAGATTTTCGGCGGAAACCGTGGTTTTCAGCGATCTTCTTTACCGACACGCGTAGAGAAAAACGATCGAATAAAATAAAAGAAGGAAGAGGTAAAGGAAGGAGGGGAGAGAGACAGTTCACGATTCTAACAATTTGTATTAATGTTTGACAATGATTATTATGCAGTCGCGCGCAGTAGTGAAAAAATCAAGCTCTTAAGTATAGAATAGAATCGTTCACGAAGCATGGGAATAGATTATTATAATTCTTATATGAAATCATCGAGGATTTTATACTTTTGGCCCGCTTACTAAAATAAAACAACAGTAAATGAAATTTAAATTGTAGAAGATTAAACGTCGGTAGAAGTCCAATATATACGAAGATATTTTTCTGTACACGTTATAATAAATCCAGCTATCATAGATCGATTATATCGGCACCAATTAATTTGCGCAGTATGTTTATTTACAAAATTCCCATCGTTTTAAAAACGCTGTTGTTTTCATTTTAGTAAGGAGGCCAAAAATAGGCCCATTGATGATTTCATATATAAAAATCGATAGTCTATTCTACGTTTCGTCAATGCTAGAACAAAATAGGGTAGATGTACCGATTACTGCCACTTTAAGCTTATCTTTAGGCGTAGCTTCGTTTTAAACCATTTTAGAACGTCGTTAACCTAAAAATAGTTCCAGTTTCTCCCCGTCCGTAATATTGTTCAACGGATCTCCTTTATTTCTGAATATTTTTGACGTACGACGAATATAATGAATTAATCACTAAGTCATTGAAAATGTACAACAAAGTCCAATGTCCATATTACTGTCACACGAAAACTTCTCGTTTAAATAGAAACACTATGTTTACATATACAGGTGGGCCTCTTACAAAGCGGTTGAGATACGTTCCTTAAAAATATACTATAGAATTGCGGCATTGTAGGAAACGTTACACATTTCCTAAACCGCGTCGTAAAAGTACCGCTTTGTAAAAGTACCGCGTTGTAGGAAACGTTCCGCATTCTTCCAACCGTGTTGCAGAGAAACTGCGTTGTTGTAAAGGTACCGCGTTGTAAAGGTACCGCGTTGTAAAGGTACCGCGTTGTAAAGGTACCGCGTTGTAAAGGTACCGCGTTGTAAAGGTACCGCGTTGTAAAGGTACCGCGTTGTAAAGGTACCGCGTTGTAAAGGTACCGAGGTATACAGGTACCGCGTTGTAAAGTACCGTGTTGCAAAGATACCGCGTTGCAAAGGTACCGCGTTGTAAATGTACCGCGTTGTAAAGATGCCGCGTTGTAAAGGTACCGCGTTGTAAAGGTACCGCGTTGTAAAGGTACCGCGTTGTAAAGGTACCGCGTTGTAAAGGTACCGCGTTGTTAAAAGTACCGCGTTGTTAAAAGTAATGCGTTGTTAGAAGTACCGCGTTGTTAAAAGTACCGCGTTGTTAAAAGTACCGCGTTGTTAAAAGTACCGCGTTGTTAAAAGTACCGCGTTGTTAAAAGTACCGCGTTGTTAAAAGTACCGCGTTGTTAAAAGTACCGCGTTGTTAAAAGTACCGCGTTGTTAAAAGTACCGCGTTGTTAAAAGTACCGTGTTGTTGAAAGTACCGCGTTGTAAAGGTACCGCGTTGTAAAAGTACCGCGTTGTAAATGTACCGCGTTGTAAAGGTACAGCGTTGTAAAGGTACAGCGTTGTAAAGGCACCGCGTTGTAAAGGCACCGCGTTGTAAAGGTACCGCGTTGTAAAGGTACCGCGTTCTAAAAGTACCGCGTTATAAAGGTACCGCGTTCTAAAGGTACCGCGTTGTAAAGGTACCGCGTTGTAAAGGTACCGCCTTGTAAAGGTACCGCGTTGTAAAAGTACAGTGTTGTAAAGGTACCGCGTTGTAGGAGGCCCACCTGTATTAGCAATTCAGGTCTCTGCAACAGATATAAAATGTACAGTAAACGTATCGCTATTACCGAATGATCACACGTTCCATACTTTTTTTAATTACATTTGCCACGTTTCAATGTTCAACGCCACGTTTACCTCCTAATATATTTATTCGGAAATATCGAGTATAAATTAGTAAATGCTCTAGCAATGTCTGCGTGTTGTATTACACAAATCCCCGGTCCAAATTCACAAATTCATTACGATTCGTTCGCACGTTTTACTTTGCTGTTAAAATGATTCAAGTGTCGGCAGTAATTTGGACATCTACCCCTAGAAGCTTGTTAATTTCTCTGCTATTTCTCGTCTTAAATGATAAAAGTGTCCCCATTCATGCTTCATCTTTCTCCTCGATTACTGATACAGCGATGCCCCGAGGTTAATGGCGACTTCGTAGATTTCGTAGCACATCGTTGGATTCCTGGCAATTCTTCGAATTCGATGCGAGGGCCCAAAATGTTAGGCCTAGAAGTTGACGAATCGTTGCCACACGTTTCAGTTGCAAGCATAAAATTTACATACTTTTTAATGAACAATAATTGCAGTGAGTCGCTGAAACATATATATATACATATATATACTTATATACTATATATACATACATATATAAATATGTATACATATATACATATACATACATTTATATATGTATATATATATGCATAAATATATATATATATATAAATATATATGTAACATTTATTAGGTATATTAATAACAAGAATTCCGTTATCTTTTTTTTTGAGAAATACGTAGAAAAAATACAGTGATCGCTGAAATGTTGATTGCATCGAAAGCGATAAAGTATAAAAAAGTTGTGAAATAAGTTGTTCGCTGTTAATCATTTGGCAGGTGGCCAAAAATAGTATAATTTTACCTCTAATATCTACAAAAAACGAAGTACAGTAGAATTCCGATTATCCGATTATATTATTATATATTATAAATATATATATATATTAATATATTAATATATTAAGATATATAAATTTCATCAATTCGAATCAATTTCGACTAGATTTGCAAAATGCACACGAATAATTCTATTAAAAGAAATCTCTAAAATTACTAACTTAGTTTATAACGTTATCGATTAGTATAGTTTTATATACTATAAATTTAATCCTTAAAAAATCTATATTTTGTTCAAATTGGATTCAATATTACTAAATAATTATTAGTATTTTCGATTTATATTCTCTCGAATAAAATCAAATGCAATAATTTTGTTCAATTTCAAATCAATTTCGAATAGATTCGCGAAATGTATACGAATAATTTTACGTGTTTCTTTTTTTTCTTGTTCGTTACGATTCGGTGCTTGTATTGTAAAGAAAAAAATAGTAAGACTCTTAAAAATCCCTATTTTTGTTTCAATAGTCTCATTATTTTTTTTACTTACAGTATAGACACACTAGTTTGTAACAAACAAGAAAAAAGAACGTGTGATTTTGATAAATAAATAATAAAAATAGTGCAATCAAGTCATAGTTAATTATTCAGTAATTTGCCGTAATTGGTTTATTTCTAAATTTCTAATACGCGATTTTTTTTCTTGCCCAAGTCTCCAAAAAGTTCGCCAGTTAATCGGAATTTTACCGCAAAGACAGCGTAAAAATTTGACGAAGAAAACGGTTTTGTTGTAGGTTTGAATTATGGTTTTATTATTGGTTTATCATTTATTATTACTTCATTTTCGTCACGGGTGCAATTAATCATTTGATTCTTCAACGCTGTTTAATTGGTGGAAACCGAGATGTTAACAATGTCTTTGTGATGTATTAATGCACTTTGGGGTTTGCTCTTAAGCTTTATAAAATTATTTCCTCTATTATTCATTGACTCTTTTTTTTTTTATCTGTTTTCAATAAAGAAACATGTTAGTTCGATTGTCAATGCTGCACTTTCTGGTTTTCTTTTTTTTTTTTTTCGTTATTCAAGGAGAATTGCTTGGCGACGTTTCGCGTTTCACCCTTTCAATTTCGTTCGGAAAGAAAAAGCGAATACACAGAGAGAATACGAATTATGAAAGATACGGTCGAAAACGTCGATAACTCGAAAACTTTTCGAGACCGAAATAAAGCTCGATTCAACTAGAATTGTTTACGAAATTGATGTTCGCTAAATTGAGAATTATCCAGAGACTTTTAGATTTATAGACTTTACCAGATTTTCGATTTATTAGTTTCGAATTATTTTGCATTTGCGTAATTTGGGATTTGCAATTTTTATCAAATTTTGATAATCGATTTCTTTCGATTAATTCCAAATCGGTGGAAATTTGCGTATTTTGAAATTTTCATTATTTTATCAAATTTTGACAATCAATTTCTTTCGATTAATTCCAAATCGGTGGAAATTTGCGTATTTTGAAATTTTCATTATTTTATCAAATTTTGACAATCAATTTCTTTCGATTAATTCCAAATCGGTGGGAATTTGCGTATTTTGAAATTTGCAATTTTTATCAAATTTTGACAATTAATTTCTTTCGATTAATTCCAAATCGGTGAGAATTTGCGTATTTTGAAATTTGCAATTTTTATCAAATTTTGACAATTAATTTCTTTCGATTAATTCCAAATCGGTGGGAATTTGCATATTTTGAAGTTTGCAAAGTTTATCAAATTTTCACAATCGATTTCTTTCGATTAATTCCAAATCAGTGGGAATTTGCGTATTTTGAAATTTGCAATGTTTATCAAATTTTGACAATCGATTTCTTTCAATTAATTCCAAATCGGTGGGAATTTGCATATTTTGAAGTTTGCAAAGTTTATCAAATTTTGACAATCAATTTCTTTTGATTAATTCCAAATCGGTGGGAATTTGCGTATTTTGAAATTTGCAATTTTTATCAAATTTTGACAATCAATTTCTTTTGATTAATTCCAAATCGGTGGGAATTTGCATATTTTGAAATTTGCAATTTCTATCAAATTTTGACTATCACTTTCTTTCGATTAATTCCAAATCGGTGGGAATTTGCGTATTTTGAAATTTGCAATTTTTATCAAATTTTGACAATCAATTTCTTTCGATTAATTCCAAATCGGTGGTAATTTGCGTATTTTGGAATTTGCTACGTACTTTTGCACACATGGTTTAATATTGCTTACTTTTTGTCGATTGCAACTAGAAATTGTACATTTATAGTCGAATTTTATACGTGCAAAATTTATAGACCAATTTTATACGTGCAAAATTCATAGTCAAATTTTTAACATACAAAATTCATAGTCAAATTTTTAACATACAAAATTTATAGACCAATTTTATACGTGCAAAATTATAGATGAATTTTATACGTGCAAAATTCATAGTCGAATTTTATACGTGCAAATTTCATAGTCAAATTTTGAACATACAAAATTTATAGACCAATTTTATATGTGCAAAATTTATAGACGAATTTTATACGTGCAAAATTTATAGATAAATTTTTCATTTACTCGTAATTCGGTAAAACTTTCAATTATAACTGATTTACTTGTATTTTTGAAGGTACTTTTAATGCGATTACAACGTTGCGAAATTACAAATTAAAATGTTTAAGTTTGAAAAAAAAACAGAAAGGAAAGATAAACGATCTTTCCTGTGTTTCTAATTGAAACTTCAAAATTTGTCATTGCTTTAAATTTGAGATCGGAAAATTAAGGGAACGAGTCTAAATTCGCAATAACCTAACATACAAATTACATTTAATTTATCTAATAATCGCTATTATGAAAGAAAGAAGCGAATTACCAGTAAAATATTCGTCTTATTTTTCGAAATTTACCGAGGTAACGCAATTGAAATTCAGAATAGTCCGATTTCTCTGCAAGTTGATATTCACCTCTAAAAAAGCTGCCTACCTATTTTTATTTAAAAACTAAATACGCATAATCAAATTTTCCAAATATAAATCACGGAAGAAATACATAAAAACAATGATTATGAAATTATAAATCAACTGAACATCTTGAACTTATGTCCATAAATAAACCAAAGTTTAAATGTGTTATTTAAGTTTCCATTCTCATAAAGGTTTTCTATGTTTTCGCCTAATTTTCTGTACTACGAAAAAAGTTCTCCACCGTTAAGGATTAAATATCAAACTTTTCACCGAAAGCCGCGAAACAATAAAACGATGCTTGTGTTTGTGTCTCTCTTGCAATTCGAATTTTTGTATATTAACACCATTTGCACTAGAAGCTGTTTCAAGTAAAAAGTAAGTTTTTCGTTTCACAGTTACGTAAACAAAACTTTCCTCGACAGATTTAATTCGCAATTCGTTAAAAGAATAAGTGATTCAATTATCGCGATTCGTTTTTATCCTTTACATTGACGAACTGAGAATTATTTACAAACTTTAGACGGCTCTAGTTAAAATTTTCAATTTCGAAGGGTTAAAGCCTTATTCTTCTTATTCGAGAGTTCCATAACCTCAAAGATTTTAACTACAACGTTGAGATTCGAGTTATCGATGTTCAGACTGTATACTTTAACGCGTGCATTCGTTTATGTATAGTCGTTGCCATCATTTTTTAGCGTAGCGTGGGCAATTTTTAATATTTCGCATTTCAAGGGAAAAAGTCACGTTTACATTTTAAGTCACTTTCGTCTATAGACTGCGGATATTTTTATACATTTATGGGAATTGAAATCTCAAAAAAAAAGATGGGCACAAAAATTAACATTAAACTTAACGGTTTTAAGAGTTAACCAAAGTGGTAAGAAAAATCACCCATTCGTAATTTTCTACAAAAATCGTGCAAATCCATAGCGATGCAATTTAATTTTTAGCGAATTTTTAGAAACATTTCTTTCCGTCAAATTAACGAACAAATGAATCGTATTTTCACGTTTCTCCAAATATTCGTCACAGTCACGATGATGAATCTTTGGTCCAAATAAGTACCATAATCGTTGCTAGCTTCAGCGTCGAAAACAAAGCACAAGTTATCGAGTTTTCAGTGCGAAACTTTCTTTAATTCAGTTAACACTAGATTCACGGGGACTTTGTTCGTATAATTCGAAAGTTTTCTCAAAGAAACGGATACACACAGTGGAGCCTCTATTATGCGAATTAATTGGGGAACATAAATGTTCGACTTCGGGAATTTTCGGATAATAATTCACCATCTTGATTCTTTATGTACGTTTAGAAAGATATCGGTAACATTCGTGTTCTATTAATAATAGTAATCTCAGATAATATAATTGTAGACGATTTGACTCAAGGTTTTATGTTCCAATGCTTTTTACGTATCAAACGATGCAACCATTTTAACAGATTCAATTTAGTAATGTTACGTTTTTTTTAACCTGTTAACCCGAGGATGACGAGTTAACTCGTCCTATGGATTATCAATGGTTTGGGTTAGTTTTGGGTCAGACCTAGATTAGGGTTCTGGCTTAGGTCTGGATTAGGTTTAGTGTTAGGTCTGGTTTAACTTTGGGTTAGGTCCGAGTCAGGCCTGGTTTAGATTTCGGGTTAGGTCTGGATTAGGACTGGGTTAGGCGTGCGTTAAGGCCTGGATTAGGTTTGGCGTTAGGTCTGGTTTAGCTTTGGGTTAGCTCCGAGTCAGGTCTTGGTTAGGTTTTGGGTTAGGTCTGGATTAGGTCTGAGTTAGGTTTGGGGTTAGGTCTGGATTAGGTCTGGGTTAGGATTGGGGTTAGGTCTGGTTTAACTTTGGGTTAGGTCTGAGACAAGCCTGGTTTAGGTTTTGGGTTAGGTGTCAGTTAGGTCTGGGTTAGGTTTGAGGTTAGGTCTGGTTTCGCTTCGGGTTAGGTCCCTAAACCATTCCAGAATGGCACATGACATGCTGGAAAAAACGGTTGATGAACTGGCAATAGACATAGTGGCAATTAGCGAGCCATACAAAAATTGTGAGAACTGGTTCAAGGACACTACGGGACGGGCATCCCTGTGGATAACCCCTAGAGGGGTCTGAAAGGTACAAAACATAAGGTTTGCGGCACATGGCGAGGGGTGGGTAGCAATTGAGTGCGATGACGACATCATTCTGAGCTGCTACTTATCCCCAAATATGAAAAGAGAAAAATATGAGAATACAATCGACACAATAGAAAGCTTTTTGGGTAAAGTAATCCATAAAGGAAGAATCGCCATGGGCGATTTCAATGCGAAAGCGCCAGCTTGGGGTTCTAACAAATTAGATTACAGAGGTGCATTACTACTAGAAATTTGCATGAAACAAAACTTGGTACCTGTGACTAGCACAGGCGTGGTATATATACCTTTGAACACAGAGGCAGAAACTCTATAATCGACATCCTAGTATGTGACAAAGGAGTATACAACCGCATCACTAATAGTGAAATACTAGACAAATACACAGGGTCTGACCATAGATATGTAGTGCATGAAATAGAAAGCATGCAACACAAAATAACGAATGACAATAGTTCGAGTAGCGGACCCAATGTAACACGTGGAAGACTAAGACCTGAGGTATTCCAGGAAATATATGAAAATTGGTACTCTGATCAACCACCGGACTTCAACACCACATGGGGGATAGATACGTACATTGCACAAGTTAACAGTACGGTGGAGGATGCTAAGGCAACTGTTCCCACACAGATTGCAGACAAACCCAGAGCCTACTGGTGGAATGAAAATAGAAAAATGCTAAGAAAGGAGGCTCACAAAACCAGACGTCGAGTACAAAGGGAATACAAGAAACGGGTACCAAGAGAGATTGAGACAGCTAAAAAAGAACACAAGGATGCCAAGCGCAAACTAAATAGGGCAATAAGAACTGCGAAAAATGAGGCATGGGGCAAACTATTGGAGAATGATTGATGCAGACCCATGGGGACGCCCATACAAAATAGTGTTAAACATGATGAAGCAGAGGTCCCCTCCACAGAATCTGGGAGAGCGCGAGGTAAAAAGAATAATAGAAGGACTTTTTATAACCAACAGGACAACTAACACAAGATTGACCCCAGATACTAACAGGGAGAATAGGAATCTGACGATGGAAGAGGATATAACTGCAGACGAAGTATGGAAAGCAGTTAAAAAAATAAAACACAAGAAAGCACCTGGGCTCGATGGAATTACCCTGGACATCATCATCAACATGTGCGATGTGGCAATGGAGCACCTAACTGCTCTATACAACAACTGCTACAAAAAAGGCTATTACCCAACGACTTGGAAAGCGGCAAGACTAGTGTTGATACCCAAGAAAACCAAGCCTTGCGGCAATACCACGGATTGGAGACCACTTTGTATGGTATCCAACTGGGCAAAGGTTTATGGAAAATATAATTAAAGACCGCATCATGGCAAACACAACTTTTGCCAAGAACCAATATGGCTTCTGTAAAGGGAGATCCACTATACACGCGCTAGACGCCTTGGTAAGCAAATGAAATGAGGCACGTAGGAAGACTACACACTGCCTACTAATAACCTTAGACGTCCGCAATGCGTTCAACACACTATCTGTTGAAAGTATAAATAACATGGTAAATAAAAAGCAGCTCCCTAAGAAGCTAGCTAAAATAATATGTGACTATGTTAAAAACAGGAAAGTAGTATACAACGTAAAGGGAATTTGGCATGAGACCATGGTATACGCCGGGGTCCCACAGGGATCGGTGCTTGGGCCGATATTGTAGAACCTCGTATACGATGAACTACTACAGCTGCAACTACCAAAAAATGTCACACTCATAGGATATGCGGATGACATTGCCGTGGTGATCACACACAAAAGTATCGAATGTATACAGAAAACGGCTACTGAGGCTCTCGCTAAGATCGGTAAATGGTACAGCAACGAGGGTCTCACCTTGGCGCAAGAAAAAACCGGGGCGATACTGCTAACGGGGAGGAAAGTCAATCATGGCATATCCTTCAAACATGACAGAGTTGTAATTAAGAGCACAAAAATGATTAAGTATCTTGGCGTAACTTTTGAGACAAACCAGAGCTACAAGGGTCACATTGAAAAGACACAAGAGAGAGCCACAAAAATGACTGGGGCCTTAGCCAGACTAATGGCCAACACAGGCGGCGCATAACAGACGAGGATCCTATATTACCGTGTTATAGAATCCATCGTTGCGTATGCGGCACCAATATGGGCAGGTGCGGTGAATATGATCTGGAATGAAAAAAAAGTCTGGGTTAGGTTTGAGGTTAGGTCTGGTTTAGCTTCGGGTTAGGTCCAACTCAGGCCTTGGTTAGGTTTGGGTTAGGTTTGGGGTTAAGTCTGGTTTAGCTTCGGGTTAGGTCTGAGGCAAGCCTGGTTTAGATTTTGGGTTAGGTCTGGATTATGTCTGAGTTAGGTCTGGGTTAGGTTTGGGGATAGGTCTGGTTTAGCTTTGGGTTAGGTCCGAGTGAGGCCTGGGTTAGGTCATAAGATAACACATATCCCGAACTCCTGGCGCTAAAGCGAAAGGACAGTACACCGCCTAACAGAGAACAGGGAAAACGCACAAAGACCGAGACCTTGGAAGGAAAAATAAACATTAGAAAGAAAACACTAAGCAAATACCCGCAAACGCTGAGACAAGAGGGAAAGGAATACAGTAACTCCGAATCCGAATGGGAAAAGGTAAGCAAAAGGGGTACAGCAGACAACTCCAAAGGTATAGAGAAAGGGAACACAAGAAATGAAGAAAGGGCAGGGCAACAGGACAGAAACACTCCCCGCGCAGAAATGAAGAAAACAAGTAGGAAAAAGCTACGCATCGGCCCAACACGTGGCGAAGCTATAACCATCAAGGTCCAGGAAAAAGAGACTTTTGCTGAGGTTGCTAAGAAACTCAAGACAAGAGTAGGCCCTGAGGTTAGCGGAATCAAAAGGGTAAGGCAGACCAGGGGCGGCGACGTCGTAGTGGAGTTTGAACACAATAAGGACAGCACGGATCTCCACCGCAGAGCCGCCGAGGTTTTTGGGCGACAAAACTCCGTCAAGAGGCTGGTGCCCAAAACGTTAGTCGAAATAAGAGACATTGAACCAATGGCTGACGATAAAGAAGTCATAAACGCAGTGGCGACCCTCCTCAACGTAGCTCCACAAGATATCAGATGCAAGTCCATGAGAAACGCATACCTAGGTACCCAAACGGCCATCATCGAGGGACCGACCGGACCTTTCGGTAATCTTAAAGATAAAATAAAGATAGGTTGGGTAAACTGTCGAGTCAGGGAGATCCCCAATATTCTGAGATGTTACAGGTGCCATAACATTGGACACATAGCTGCCAGGTGCGCAAACGTTAAAGACGACGCACTGATCTGTAGAAAATGTGGAAAAAACGGACGCGAAATGAAAGAATGTAAAGAGACCACTCCAGCCTGCAGAATATGTATGGAAAACGGAATGAGCAAAGACAGGACCACGCACATTGCTGGTTCGACAAGATGTGATGCATATAAGCAGGCAGTCAACATGGCGACGCCAAGAAAAACAAATTCACGTTCCACATGACACAGATTAATTTGAACAGAAGCAGGCTAGCGCAGGAGTTAGCCATGCAAACTGCATTCGAACAAAAGATTGACGCAATAGCAATCAGCGAGCCATACCGGACGCTGAACTCCTGGACCGGTGACGTAGGCAATTATGCTGCGATATGGGTAACCTCTACGGGGACAAAGAAACTAGGACCTCACACAATGGTCAATAAAGGTAGGGGCTTTGTCGCACTACATTTCAAAGTCGTGACTATAATCAGCTGCTACTTTCCCCCATCATGGACGCACGAAGAGTACGTAGACGCCGTCCAAGGCGTGGAGGGCTGCCATGTCACAAAAAGAGGAAAAAGCTAGCATTCTTGTAATGGGTGATTTCAACGCCATATCCCCGGCCTGGGGCTCCCGCTCAGCTGATAGTAGAGGAGCAACACTCCTGGAAATGGCAGCACAGAGGGTTACAGACCCCTCTGCATGATGCCAGTTCTTGGCAAATGCTATGAACAGGTCCTGTCACAAAGAATAAACAACGCATTAGAAAGTGGAGGAAAATGCCTCTCTGAAAACCAGTTCGGCTTCAGAAAGAAGAGGAGCACTGTGCACGCCATGATGAAGGTCATGGATCTGTGGGATGCGGCTAAAAAACAAAACAAACACCGCCTCATGATCACAATTGACATAAGAAACGCCTTCAATACACTAAGGTGGCGCGACATTAATGCGGAATTTAAACACAGAGAGATGCCACCCCTATCTAAGAGCCAGCATTGCCAGCTACCTCAGGGACAGAAATCTAACGGCTGAAACCCTAGACGGTAATATACGCGTTAACATCACAGCGGGCGTCCCACAGGGGTCGGTACTTGGACCACTCCTGTGGAACCTAGTGTACGACGAGCTACTCAATTTGAACACCAGCAATAATGTAAACATAATTGGGTATGCCGACGACGTGGCAATTATCATAACGGACAAACATCTCGAAGACATCCGAAGGCTAGCAGAAACCACATTATGCGAAGTTGAACTATGGACTCGACGGAAAGGACTTACCCTGACACACGAGAAAACCGAGGCTCTGCTACTCACTGGCAGGAAATATAGAGGTGATCTAAATATTCACTTCGCTGACACCATCGTCAAAAGGCAACAGAGCATTAAATACCTTGGCGTACATATTGAGGCTAACCGCTTTTATAAAACACACGTCGAAAATGTCACTAAAAAAGCGCTTAAGGTTGCGGGTGCTCTCATTAGAATTATGCCTAGGGCCAGAGGAGGTGGTTATTGCGCGCATATGCTGTACTATAAGACAATACAATCCATAATCACGTACGCGGCACCTGTGTGGGCCGAGGCCGTTAACTACGCCAAGGCCAAGGCTAAGATAGCAATGGTCCAAAAGATAGCACCAGCTAGGGTAATAAGGGCCTATAGGCCGGTTTCCACATGCGCTGTTTGTGTACTAGCGGGCACTCCGCCATTACACCTTACAATACGAGCGTACAAAAGACAATACGACAGGACACGAGGGAAAACACTAAATAAAAAGCAAATACGCGAAACCAAGGAAATTACGTGCAAAGAAACCGGCATTGAATCGCAAGAAGAATGGGGTAAGGAAAGGCATGGACGATGGACACACAAGTTAATACCCTGCATAGACGATTGGATTGGCTGGGGCCCTAAGATAGTTGATCACCACCTAGCGCAGGCACTAACAGGCCACGGTTTAGTTTTAGAGAATACCTCTACAAAATCGGAAAAATTCAAAATCCGCAATGTGTGCTGTGTGGTGCGGAAAGGGACGACCCACAACACGCCATTTTTGAGTGCAACTATGGTGAGGAACTAAGGAGTGAAATGACAGCAAAGTGGGGTACAATCAGCGCTGTGACACTGTGCACTTTATTAAAAGACCAACACGCGAGGAAAGACATCTGCAAATACATCAAGAGTGTCCTAAAAGCGAGAGAAAAACACAGAAGTGCTGAAGCGAGGCAAACACACACGACCAGAAACAGAAGTGGTAACTAAGACAAGAAAAGGCAGTCGGGTTGGGTTTGGGTTAGGTTTGGGATTAGGTGCATAATAGGCTACGCGGACGACGTAGCCATAGTCATCATAGACAAGCACCTAGAAGACGTGCGCAGGACAGCTGAGCAAGCACTGTATAACGTGGAACAGTGGGTCCAACAAAAAGGAATGGAAATAGCTCATGAAAAAACGGAGGCTTTACTGCTCACGGGTAGAAAACACAGGGGAGAATTTAATATACATTTTGCTGACACTGTAGTCAAGAAAGCACAAGGTGTTAAGTACCTAGGAGTTTACGTAGAGCCAAACCGTTTCTTTAAACAACATGTCGCGAACATCACTGACAAAGCCTTGAGGGTAGCTGGAGCATTACTGCGCATAATGCCCAGAGTTAGAGGGGGAGGTTACACCGCGCGTATGATGTACTATAAGACAGTACAGTCCATCATCACATACGCAGCACCAGTGTGGGCGGAGGCAACGGTATACGCCAAGGCCAAATCAAAGTTATTAATGGTACAAAAGTCAGCACTCGCGAGGGTGATTAGGGCCTACAGGACGGTGTCTGCAGGCGCAGCCTGTGTACTAGCAGGAACCCCCCCAATACACCTGTATATAAAAGCAATCAAAAATCAGTTTGATAGAACAAGGGGCAAATCGCTAAAGAAAGAGGAAAAAAACGAAATAAAAACGGACATATGTGATGAAATGACCAATGAATGGCAAGAGGAGTGGGAAAAAGCGATACACGGCAGGCGGACTTTCAGACTAATCCCGCGCATAGCGGACTGGATCAACTGGGGCCCACAAATAATTGACTACTATATGGCTCAGGTCCTTACGGGACATGGTACTTTCGGTGAGTACCTATATAGAATAGGGAAAGTAGAGAGCCCGAGATGCGTGCTATGCGGGGCAGAAAACGATGATCCACAACACTGCATATTTGAATGCGAACATTGGTCGAACGAAAGGAGAAATTTCAGCACGAAGTGGAATACCTTAAATAGCGAGTCCTTTTGTGTATTGTTACGAAACCAACGAGCGAGAGCAGATATAAACATATTGATAAAGAAAATACTCAGCGCCAAGGAAGCCATTAGAAGATCAGAGGAAAAACGAGCCAAAACGTGAAAAAGCCAAAACGTGAGAAAGCCAAAATAAAGCAAACAGACGTTGAAAGAAATATACACCAAAAGTAAGAAATAGCCGTGGCCCCGAGGTAATGCCGGGATGGAGGTACCGGGGCCATAGAAGGTATTTTCTCTCCAAATGAGCGATACAGAGGTGGGTTTTTAGTGGGTAACCAAATACGGAGTCCCACACTACCGGGCACCCAACACCATAGCCTGGTGTGCGTAAATGCATTTTCCCCCTCTTAAAAAAAAAGGTTTGGGATTAGGTCTGGTTTAACTTTGGGTTAGGTCTCAAGCAAGCCTGGTTTAGGTCTTGGGTTAGGTCTGGATTAGGTCTGCGTTAGATCTGGGTTAGCTTTGGGGTTAGGTCTGGTTTAGCTTCGGGTTAGGTCCAAGTCGGGCCTTGGTTGGGTTTTTGGGTTAGGTCTGGATTAGGTCTGTGTTGGGTTTGAGTTAGGTCTGGATTAGGTCTGTGTTACGTTTCCACCCTGTAGACTGGGAATCGAATATGTCCACAGTAGTCCACCGCTTGTCGTACGAGGCGACTAAAGGGGAGCCGCTGAAAGATTCGCAGGTAGCCAAGGCTGGGGCAGGAGGCTACCATTGCACAGCGAGCCTAGGGAAGGGACGCCGCCGATCGCAACGTGACCGTGCGACGTCGTACTCATGCGTAGAGATTCAGCGGCGAAGATCTTCAATCCACGCCCCTGGGAAAGAGGCTTCGACAGTCCTCAACTGTCTTTGAGGCTACGAAAAGGGGGCACCGGAGCCATCTTAGAGTTCCCGGGGCTCCCAATAATTTTCGAGGGAGGGCGATCACCGTTGGGGTTTTAGTCGGTAAGAATCCGACACCCTCCTGGGTCAGGGCCCCACTGGCCACGGATGTTTTTTGAAGATTTCCCCAACGTAAAAAAAAAAAAAAAAAAAGGTCTGTGTTAGGTTTGAAGTTAGGTCTGGTTTAGTTTTGGGTTAGGTTTGGATTAGGTCTGGGATAGGTTTGAGATTAGGTCTGGTTTAGCTTTGGGTTAGGTACGAGTCAGACCTGGGTTAGGTTTTGGCGTAGGTCTGGGTTAGCTATAGGTAGTAAAATCCCCCTAATCAATATTAATCGATTCCCATCAATTTTCATTTCTGCGCATAAAGAAAATTCCGAATGAAAGATTACTCGGTTAACAGGTTAAATGTTACATCATCTAAACTGTAATATTGCACTGTTTCGCTAACGTGGCTCCATTTTCGCCCTTCTGAGATATTTCGATATACTTTCTGTGTTTCGTTCTAATAATAATTACCATCATACATTATCTTCGCAACGATATTATGCTACGTCACGATTTGTTATAGAATTAAGTTGAATACGACGTACATATAAAATGTGGTCGAATAACGCAATGTTTGGATAATAGAGAATTCGGATAATCGAGGTTCTACTGTATTTATCACTAGACTGCGGATCTTTATGCAAATTCGCGTCTCCGTAAACGCAGAAATAAAGAAGCGAAACCAAAATAGTGGTTTACCATTTAGGTACTATAAATTAATAATAATCTTCCTTAACCCTTTGCCTTACAATTTTTTAACTACTATTACTTACGTGAGTTATCAGTGACAGACCATAATTCTTATATTTATTCGAAAACATCTAAATATTCTACGCAATTTGTATTTAGTAACGAAACTAAAGCTACGATAAAATAGAGACTATTGCAAATAGAACTTATCATTAACGAATCTATCTATAATTCGTGACTCGTCATTGTAAAGCCAAGTGGTTAATTTTAACCCTTTGCTCTACAATGACTAGTCGCACTCGTTCTATGAATTATGGCATAGATTCGACAAAAACAAACACTACCGATAGCGGAATTTAATTTGAATTCAAATTTTAGCTGTCTCGTAAGATTGGTGGTTCTTAAGTAAAAATTGCCAACGATATTTAACACTGGAACTACCGACGATTAAACTATACTTATCTGTATCAAAGAAATAAAAATGGTAGACATTTGTAAAGGGCGCGTTATTAAAGTGCAATAAACCTTCACCTGTATTTTGTTCAGAAAATTACAAAATATTCTAAAAAAAAGTACACGTCGTTACAAAAAATTATTTAATTTGCAACCAGTCATTTTGACTGCCTTGGTAGTTCTAGTGTTAAATAATTTGTAATTTAACACTTTGCGGACGAGTGTCGCAAAGAACTGCACAAGTTTCCTTTTGACCTCTTGGACACGAGTCGAGTTCTGAAGCAAGAAATTTGAATCGATACCATTAATAGACGTTGCTGTTAATAGTTATGCAAGTATTCGTTAAGTATCGCCCACAAAATGTTAAAATACAATTAGGCTAAAACTATCGAATAATATTTTGTTCCGTCCGCAAAGGGTTAAATGATATAAAAACAGTAAAATACACGCAGGTGATAAAATAATCGTAGTGCAAGGGGTTAATATTCTTCACACTTCTCTACATACACATTATACTTCGTTAAGTATTCGAATTTGCCATACATAAATGCATATAAACATCCGCAGTCTAATTACTCGTATTCGCTGCGAACCGCGAGGAAGACATGTTTAAAATAGCTATTTTAGTTTAAAATAATATTTCTTGCAGCAAATTACTAGGGTAGATGTCGTATATACCACTTACTGCCACTTTGACTTTATCTTTAAACGTAGCTTTGTTCAACTATTTTGGAACGTGTATATTTAACCTAAAAATAGTTCCAGTCTCTCGTCATAATATTGTTTTTTATTTACGAACATTTTTGTTCTACGTTGAATGTAATGAATGAATTACTAGTTAAGTGAAAATGGACAACGATGTCTGATATTTCGAAGTAATAATAATAATATACATGTCAATGAAACAAATCATAATAGTATTATAATTGTGTACTATATTACATATATATTATATTATATTGTATATATATTATATTATATTGTATATATATTATATTATATTATATATGTGATATATAATACACAATTATAATACTATATATCTATATGTATATTATTATTATTACTTCGAAGTATCGGACTTCGTTGTACATTTTCAATTACGTAGTAATTAATTCATTATATTAAACATATGAAAAAAATATTCACAAATAAAATGGAGCGGATGAACAATACTATGCTCGAAACTAAAACGATCTTTATGTCAACGACGTTCGAAAATAGTTAAATAAACTTAAAGCGCGAACCTTAAAGTGGCAATGCGTGGTACTATTTACCCTACATCGAGTTGGACTTGTTCCGAAGTGGATGCAGACCGAGTCCACCACTGTATTTAATATTTCTGTAAGTTTATAAAGCGTCAGATCTTAAATCCAAGTAAAAATCTAAAGGTAAAGTATAAATCTAGCGTTAACGAAAAATAAGAATTTGCATAAAAATTCGCCGTCTATTCTATTCTATTGTATTCCATTATCTTACAACGAATTAATTCGTTTTAACCCCTTGCCATAACATTTTCTTTTTTATCAGTGCACGTCATGTAAGTTACATATATATTATTATATATAAAGTATTCGAATGTTATAAGCAATTTTTAGTTGGCGAAACCAAAAATTACGTTAAAATTGAACGTTGTTGCAAGTAGAATCACTTTTTAGTGAACCAATACCATAATTCGTTATTGTATGTGAAGGGGTTAAAAGCTCGTTCGTTGTAGCATTTATTCGATCCAACGACGTTCGTTATAAGATACTTGATTATAATAAAAGAATCGCCATTTTTCTTTATTAGACATTTTTTTTCTATTGCTGAAGAAGGGGGGGGGGTATTAAAATCACTAATATGAATTTATATTAAGCGATTCAAAATTCAAGTTTCTTCAATTTTTAGAGCTGCAAATTCTTCGTATCCTGCATTTTAGTTTCTTAGAACTTTTCGTTTCGTTTTCTTCAACGTGTGAAATGTAATTTGTACGCATTTAAGATTGAAAGCTTTGCTTTGGATTGTTTAACGTTTGGAATTTGAAAAGCACAAGATTTGCAAAACTTCGAGAGTTTAGTTTAGTGGTCGAAATTTAAATGCTTCAAATTCCTAAAGCTTCCGATTTTCATAGCTCCAAATAATAATTCAAATTTTAAATAATCTGCGTTTGGAATTTAAAATGCGCCGAGTTTTCGAAGCTTTAAAAAATTTGAAGCTTCGAATTTTATCGAAGCTCGCGATTTTTAAAACTTCGGATTTTTTCCAAGCGTCTATTTTTCAAAAGCTTTCAATTGTCGAACTGTCGATCAGCGAAACTTACAAATGTGTCCACTGCTTCAAATGTAAATAAATTTAACGCAATAAATTATAGTATTCGAAGCTTCGTATATTGCAACGCTAAAAATTCTCCATAGTTTCAATTGCCATCGTTCAAAAATTGATTAAACCTTTTCTTTAATTTTCACCAATCATAAATGGCTCTTAAAAAACCAATCAAATCTTCACACTCCACCCCCCTCCATGTTTCCTTTTCCCCGCGCTAAAAACTGATGGCAACGAGAACACATTTGCATGAAGCAAACACGATCACGAAAATCCTTTCGATTTCACCATTTACGCAAAGCCAAAACGCAAACACGCAATTACGTAATTCTACGTACGGGTATTAATTTGAATTTGCTTTTTCACGGTCAATGCGTTTTGAGGAAATGTTTTAAGAAACCAATATACGTATATATATATATATACATATATATATATATATATATATATACACATATATATATATATACTAATATATATATGATATATATATATATTAATATAATATATAATGTACATAATATGAAATACATATTATATTAACCCTTTCGCTACCAACGACTCGAAACTGTAAAACTAAAAGCGTAGCATTAGGGTAGCGTTTATTAGTATACAAGTAATATATTAGGTACTTCACGTAACTAATTACACCGCGATATATTGATAAACGAATGATAGCAAACGTCACGTTGTATTGTAGAAAAGATTTACATGTATGTATGCTTTTAACGGATCTCAGATCAATCTTGGAAAGCGTATATATACGTCCATGGTAACGAAAGGGTTAATATATACATATATATATTAATACAATATACAATATATAATATATAATATATAATGTCTATTATATATTCTATAATATAAAGATATTATATTAGCAATATATTATACTATATATATACACAATATATTATATATATATATTATAATACACATAGTATATATATAATACAATATATAAATAATATAATACCTTTATATTATCGAATATATATTATACACTATATATGTATAATATATATAATATTAATGTCCCTTTGCACTCTAAACAACATGACATAATAGCAACTCCAATACATTTTTTTGACTCTTACGAGAGAACTTAACAGGCGTGTCCTGTATTCGATAAAACTGAATTTTCACGTCTGTTCAAATTTACGTACATAATATATATCCATAATGGAGCTAACGGAGTGAAAAGGGATATATATATATATATAATATATATATATGTATGTGTATATATACGTATATAGTATATCGCGTTTATAACGTTTATAAGTCGCCGGGTTCACTAATCAAAACTGTAACAAATGAACAATTATTACAGAACCATGTTCCTCTTTTTTTTTTTCTTCATCTTCTTCTTCTTTTTATATGGATAAATCGTTAGGGTGTGTGTGTGCGCGCGCGCGCACGAGGAAGAGAGCGCAATACTTTCCGAAATAGAATAGTTTTAATAGTTTAAAATTGACTGAAGTTGCGGTACGTATGTTCGAAGCGCGTGTGTGTGTGTGTGTGGATGAGGTGCGCGGATGGCGAAGGAAAAAAAGCTTCGCCGCGTGTGGTATTTTTCGAACACTTTCCGTGCGCCGTTGCGTCTTAAGACGACTTCGATTGCGGGCATCGAAAGGTCCCAGAGTTATCGACGCGTTTCTTTAAAAGCAACTGAGACGTCCGCTGTTACAACTTCGTCTCGTTGATGGATCGTAAATCTTCGTGCAACTTCGCATTCCCTTCGGCGAAATTAAAGAAACGCGTTCCACGTTCGTATCTTTCGCGTCGAAAAATTCAGGGAACGCGACGCGAAATTTTGGACTCCTGTCGCCGAAAAATTAAACAAACGCGACGAGATTCGTATCATAAATCTCTTATTAATATTATTTATGCACCTCAACAATGAATCGCGAATCTTCGTCGTCCATTATTTAATTTACGTACACCTATATATTCGTATCAATATTGATTTCTGTCGCCCAAAATTAAAGAAGCACGTTGATATTTGAATTTTAATCGTGAACATTAAAGAAATGCGCGTGAAAATTCGCACGAACTGAATACAGCGGACGATGCTCAAGGCGTCGATGTCCACTATTCGCCAGCTACATACAATACACACGTCTCGCTAATAAATCGTGAATCTTCGTGCAACTTCGCATTTCTTTCGCTGGAAATTAAAGAAACGCGTCCTACGTTCTTATCTTTCGCGTCAAGATTATGGGAACGCGTCGAAGGTTGCATTTTCATCGGCAAAATTAAACAAACGCGACTAAATTACGCAATAACCGGAATAGTGTTAAACACATTACTTAATCGTGAATGTAATTTAAACGTAAGCTGAACTTAATCGGAACGTAATTATTAGCCAAGGGCAACGTTCGCTATTTCACGAGAAGCTTTTAAAATCAGCTGTTCTCTAATATTTACCAACTTTTACCTAAACTTTTCCAACTGACATTATAACCTATTTAATTCCATTTACGTAGCTTAAATATCTTCGAACGTATCTTTCGTCAAAGGGTACGCAAAAATCATCGCGAGCGTTTGCAAATATTAATGGAAACCCGTTGCCATTTTACTATTTGCATTCGGCCTTGAAAGCTTTTCCCTCTTTTTATACAATTACATTTCACCGGAGACTTAAAACCGGTGTGTCTTGTGCCAGAGCAAATCTATATAACGAAACCGATATATATATCACCGAAAACCGAGATCAATACCGATATTTTTTCGGCGTCTCTTTAGACGACGTAACAAACCTTCATTTATCGTCGCGCCGTAAAATTGCCGCATGAAGGAACCAAATAATACAAATGTTTCGATTGCCGGTGTTTAAAGCAGAGGGGCGGTACACATCACATAACTTTCCGACGATTGTAGTTCCTAACATTGTATAACAAATGGCCGCCTGCAGCATCTTTCTTCGAAATCCGCGGATTCTTTCACGGGAACGAAGAAAGCGACGACGGTATTCATTGGTACAAAATCAAAGCAGTCGCGCATATGTGCATCGGTTTCAGTGTACGTTGGTTGAAAGTAATTCAGTTGTCATCAGTGCGTACAGATGTCGCTCATAGATAATGAGACGCACGGGAAATTGTATAGTGCGTGCGTATACACCTGAGGTTAGGTATATACATATAGATTAGAATATATATATACATATATCTGTAGATTTTTGTACGTACGTACGTACGTTAACACACGCTTGTGCTGATATCAAATATACGCAAAATAATATTCCACATTATTAATAACCATCGTTGCTTATATTATTCTTGTCGCGCAGAGACTACCTGAATCAAGTAGTTTCTCCAACATATTTAGTGGCTTTAAATGCCTGCCTTAAAATACTACGAGAATCGAAACGTTACGAAAAGAAAACGTTACCGGTAAATATCGGTATTTCAGAACTTTGTATAAGGTTTTCGAAGATGTAACCGAAAAATGCCGGTACAATATATCGGTGTATCGCAATACCGGTATGTGAATCCCTGCATTTGAACAAGAATGCGAAATTTACTCAGCCGGAAACAGATGACGAAAGCGCACGGAAAGTGTTAAAGAAGAGGCAATGATATGTACTTAGCCTACTATAATGTGCACTTCCGTTCAAAAGTATCCGGACACTTCGTTTATGGTTACAGTTATACGAGATTCTGCGAACAAACATCGTAAGTGTTACAACTTACGTAATACTGTTAGATACAGGAACAACCCCCCCCCCCCCCCCCAACAATGGTGACGAGTGTCAAATTTACTCCGTATCGCTAAAATACCGATAGCGTGACGTCAACATGACTCCGTGCCATTAAAAGACATAACGCGACGTCGAATTGACGCTGTATCGCTAATTAGCGCGTCGTGACGTCGATTTGACTACGTTTCATTAATGGCGTCGCGTTGTGACGTCACATTGATTTCGTATCACTAATTTACGCATCGTGATGTGGATTTCACTTCGTTTCATTAATGGCGTCGCGTCATGACGTCACATTGGCTCTGTTTCATTAACGATCTCGCTTTGTGACGTCACATTGATTCCGTTTCATTAACGATGTTGCTTTGTGACGTCACATTGGCTCCGTTTCATTAATGGCGTCGCGACGTGACGTCACACTAGCTACGTTTCATTTATGGCGTCGCGTTATGACGTCACATTGATTTCGTATCACTAATTTACGCATCGTGATGTCGCTTTCACTTCGTTTCATTAATGGCGTCGCGTCATGACGTCACATTGGCTCCGTTTCATTGACGATGTCGCTTTGCAACGTCACATTGGTTCCGTTTTATTAATGGCGTCGCGTCGTGACGTCACATTGACTTCGTTTCATTAATGGCGTTGCGTCATGACGTCACATTGGCTCCGTTTCATTAACGATGTCACTTTGTGACGTCACATTGGCTCCGTTTTATTAATGGCGTCGCAACGAGACGTCACATTGGTGCCGTTTCATTAACGATGTCACCTTGCGACGTCACTTTGACTCCGTTTCATTAATGACGTCACGTCATGACGTCACATTAGCTCCGTTTCATTAATCGCGTCGCGTTACGACGTCACATTGGATCTGTATCACTAATGACGTCGCATTGTGACATCACATTGATTTCGTTTCACTAACTTACACGTCGTGACGTCACTCTAACTCCGTTTCATTAATAGCGTCGCGTCATGACGTCACTCTAACTCCGTTTCATTAATAGCGTCGCGTCATGACGTCACATTGGCTCCGTTTCATTAACCGCGTCGCGTTATGACGTCGCGTCGTGACGTTACATTGATTTCGTACCACTAATTTACGCGTCGTGACGTCAATTCGTCCCCATTTAAGTAATGGCGTCGCGTCGTGACGTTACGTTAACTCCGTATCATTAATATGCGCATCGCGTTGTCTATCTCACTCCGTTTCACTAATGGCGTCGCTTCGTGACGTCACACTGACTACGTTTCATTAGTGGCGTCGCATCACGACGTCACGTTGGCTTCCTATCAATAATAGAACCACATAGTGACGTCATATCGACTCCACATGCCAATGGCGTCGTGTCGTGGCGTCAAATTGATTCCGTATCACTACAATACTGTTAACGTGACGTCACATGGACTTCGTATAACTAATGGTGGGTCGCATCGTGACGTGAATTTGACTCCGTTTCATTAATGGCTTCAAATTGCCGCCATATTACCAATGGTGTTGTTTCGTGACCTCAAATCGATTCTGTATCACTGCAATACTGTTAACACGACTTCAACTGGACCTCGTGCCGTTTTTGGTCTCGCATTGTGACGTCACATTGCCTCCCTATCGCTAATAGTGCCACAACGTGATGTCATATTTACTCCGTATCACTAGTCGCGTCGCGTCGTGACGTCATATTGATTTCGTATCACTGCAATACTTTTAACGTGACGTCTGGTTGACTCCAAATTATTAATGATGTCGCGTTGTGACGTCTCGTTCGCTTTGTATCGAGAGACGTCACTATTAACGATACGCTAGCCAATTTGAAGTGACGTCACCATTAGCGATACGGAGTCAAATCGAAGTGACGTCATCATTAGCGATACGGAGTCAAATCAACATGACGTCGCTTTTAGCGGTACGAAGTCAAATCGACGTGACGTCACACCGTTAGTAATACGCTGCCGGTTTGATAGTAACATACATAATATAAGATTTCACGTACTGTTGCTGTGCGTAATATAGAAATTCATCAGTTGGCCTGTTTCAGTTAATGCAACCCTTAAACAACAAATAAAAGAAAAGGTTGCAATAATAACGAATGATAAATATATATCGGTGAATTCAAATCGCTGGAATTTTCTTCAGCTTGAATTTGATAACTAGATTAAACTATTATAATAAATAGGCGTCCGGAGAGGATGGCTTTCAAGCGGAAGTGCACGGCGTTATTATATGTTAACTATACGCATAACGGGTGAACATGACGTTTCTTTTTTTTCTCATTTACTTAAACTGCACGAGTCGCACATAATTAGTACATATAGATAATAACTACTTCCGGTTTACACAAACCTTCCGAGCAAGTCTTAATTGGAGTTACAATTACAATCTACCGTTATTTATAAATTCGTACAATTCCGAGTGTACATTTCCTTTTTTTTTCTTCTTCGTTAACTTTCGCGAACTTTTCTCAAGAGGAAACACCATTATTCTCTCTAAATGCAGTAGTGCTGTCTGTCTGTCAAACGACGAAACTTTTTTCACGCAAATCAAACAATTTCAATCGAAAGTAAAACGTTTGCTAATAAATTCGATTAAACGAAGCGAACACTTAAACGAATTGTACTCTAAAATAAGAGAAACGATTCGTCGCGTAAAGATGAAGAAAAGATATAGAATAAATTTCTTTTCGCATTAGGCCCCGTTTAGTTTTCACGATCTCAAGACATCTTAAGATGTCGTAGATGGCGCTGCTCGGGTAAAAGCATTGACGAAGCATAGGATAGTCATTCCATTCTTCCATAAAACGATTAATGGACTACCTGGCCCCTTGCCATTTTAGTGTTACACACGACATTTAACACAGAAACTCTTTTTGTTCATACATTCGTGCTCTTTTCTTTTTGGACTGCGAGAGTAAATTTTATTTGCTCCCATGAAACAAAGAAGCTCTTCTTTACAATCCAAGTCCTAGTTTTAGGTGACGTGTGTTTCATATAATAGAGAAATGTTCTTCTCGCAAAATTGTAAATAGAATAGAATAGAATTGCGAATAGAGAATTAGTATTAAAAATGAGTCCAACATGAACAGCATTTAAGTAGGCGAAATACTCAACAATGAAATTTTTCAAAGCGATAGAAATGGGAGGAAATTTTGACGAATGATTCTCGGTTTTAACAAAGAATATCTCTGAAGGCGAAATTTCGAACAGAAATCTTCTTTCAAATCTTTCAAATCAGAAAAGTTGCTCAATCAAAGGGTTAACAGAGAATGGAAGAAGATGTAAATAGAGAAAACTATTTTTCTCAAACTGTTGTGGTTGATTAACTCGTTCCCTTTTCTAATTCATGGATTCGATCACTGAATCAATCAGATAGTCGCAGCTGCCTTCGATAACCGCGGTAAATTATTCCATATAGCAACCGCAAATATATGCATTATTCTGTACTGCTTTTGACTATTCCTCGAGTGTCGCTACGAACTTGCAGAACAACCTAATATTCGCTGTATTGTAGTATAGGGCACTATGGTATACTGTACAGACTTTGGTACAGGATAGACCTGTCATCTTATGGCACTTCGCGTCACACAGCCTGAAATACCGATAACCTAAAAAATCGGAATTTTCGCAAGAATATATTTCGTCTTATTATCCGACAAAGAATGTAAACGCTTCTGAAGTACCTTAACATGCAAAATGTAAAAGCAAACGCAAAAGTTGAACATTTAGGACGATCGAAAAGGTAGAACTGAAAATAGTAGTAAGTGAGCCTCGAGACCCCGAAATCACGTGACAGAAAAATACATTGGATGATAGGTTTATTCCATACCTCGTCTGTGATATAGTATAGTGTAGCATATTATCCTGTACTACAATATAGCAAGTATTAAATTGTTTTGAAAGTTCGCAGCGATACTCGAGGAATATTCAAAAGCAGCAAAGAATAACGCGTATATTTGCATAACACGTCTTTAATATTTTAATGCGCAAAATGTAAAAGCAAACCGAAAAAGTTGAACATTTAGGACGATCGAAAAGGTAGAAATGAAAATAGTAAACGAGTCTCGAGAGCCCCAAAAATCAAGTGACAGAGTGTCCCCAAACATTCTGCTTACCACGAAAAAATCGTCGCCCGATAAAAGATGTCGCCTTAAGCTATAGCCAATTCATCCTACGCCTTAACCTGCCTCTGGCTATAAGATAGAACACATGTGTCATCGTTTTATGGGAAATATAATAAATCGAACCCTCTTTTCGCCCTAAAGCGACGGATAAAAGTTATCGAAAGCAGCTGTGTTTAACTATCCGATCGATTGAACGAATTATTTTAAACAAGTTAACGATTATTTCTTCAAGATTTTAACCCCTTGCGCTGCGATTATTTTACTATTTACGTACACTAGTGTTAACTAATCACCGTTTTTGATAAATTAGTTGACCCTTTGGACAGTTTTAATTTAGCAACGTCGATTATTGTAACGCAAAGGGTTAAAATTACACGAGTTGAAATTAAATTTCACCGTCGATATAGTATCCACTTTTATCGAATCTACACCGTAATTGATTAAACTAGTGCGACTCATTATTGTAATGCAATGGGTTAATAAAAACGTTGTTCGTTTTATTATAGTAAGTTGATCATTTCATAGAATAATGGATAGTTTATTCTATGCTTCGTCAATGGTAAAAACCCTCGAGAATTGTTGCATTCTATGATACGTCTTTGCATATTAACCTGTTAACTGGCGGATGACGAGTTAACTCGTCTTACGTGTTAAATGTTTTTACTCTCTCGAAATTTCCATATTTTCTAAAGCATCTTTATACTTTTGCATCAGAATCGCGTTAGTTACATTACATTTATATTCGCAGCGATTAAAATTACTCTATATTTTCATATTTATTTCGGTGTATAAAGAAGATTCTGTACCAGTTAACAGGTTAAAGAATGATAAAAGGGAAGAAAGGGAAACTTTAACAGAACTTGAACTTTAAACCGATTTCCGGTTCTTCTTAACAGTTATTCGGAATAACAGTTCTTCGTAACAGTTTCGACCAGAACTTTTATACAACTCTTCGAAACACAGTTCATTTTGAGAAGCTTTTCAAGCCTTTCTAGCGTAAGATTAAATTTGTTATAGATCAGTGTTTACTAAATTAAGGCAAACGTGTCGACACAAATGCAATTAAAAAATGCAAAGAGAAAAATTGGAGAATTATTAACGTTCACGAGAAAGAAATAAACACGGAGAGAACAAAGTGAATAGTCGAAGATTAACAATTTTTGTACAAAAGTAACAACCGAATGTTTAAAAGGAAAACGCGGATATTAAAAGAATATCAGCTTATTTTTCGACAACAATCATTTCGGTCTACTCTTCATCGATAAATTCATGTGTTCAAATTGTTAAATCGTAACTAAGAAAATCCTTGTTACGTATTACAAGATTACTTTTAACAGTGTTGCAACCATTCCTAAAAATATAAAAATCACGTTGCTTGTTTCTTAAATAATATGACAAATTCTGGTGAACGAAAAGGAAAATGTTAATTTTCCCACTTTTCAGCCTTTCTCGTTTCCACTCTTCGATTGTTTGCGTTTCGTATTATTTATTACGGTTTCGGGGCAACACCATTTAGGTCCATGAAATTCGGTGTACAGAGGCTCAAAGTAAAACTCGGACGCTTTTCGGAGTGCCGCTCATAATTTTGCCCATAATTATGAAAGTCGTCTAACAAACCCACATATTTCTTGTTTAGAGATAATTTAAAGGCGTACATTTGAATAAATTAAAAGATATTTTTATATTATGTAACATTTTAACGTAGAATTTTATTAATCTTGATTAATGAAAATTAAAGAAACCTTACACAGTTGTGGCGACTAAAAAAATTAAATTTAAATTTGCACTTTCATAATTATGGGCACAATTATTCGAACGAATCGAAAAGTCGATAATGGACGCTTCCGTTAGCCAATAAACAATAAGTTATCTATTTTCAATTCTGATCTATATATTTTAGAAAATAAAGAGTACAGAAAAATATGGAACGGATTACTTTTTGTTTCTTAACTTTTGTCAGTTAGTGTATGTAAAAAATTCTTACCACATTTTGAAAAACGAATTGCAACACGTGTAATTTGTATTTATGTTTAAATTTATAGCCTTGCAAATCCCGAAGCATTTAAAATTCAAAGCCCCCAAATTCCACACTTTCCCAATTCTTTAACTTCAAAATTGAAAGCTCGAAAGTTCGAAATTATAGAAATTCAAAGCTTCCGAATTCCAAACTTTCAAACATCGAAGTTGTCATAATATTCCATCCCTTGAAACATTAAACCTTCCAAATTTCAACCCTCAAAACATCAAAGAAGCTTCGAAATTGCAATTTTTAACAATTCAAAGTCCTGCAATTCCCAAAATCCTGAAAATGGCGCCGTAAAAGCTGATATCAAGCTTATTTCAAAAAATTAGAGGGCCTGTAAAGGCTTTCATTTTCTTCGTAACTTAACAATGTTACAAGATAGAGTTTTTAGTGCTCTTATCAGTCAACTGTGAAAAAAGTCCCTAAAAGAAAATTGTGTTAACCCTCGCCGTACCACGCCTGAGTCTTTTTGGACCCAGAGCTGGAATCTAAATGCCGTCGAAGCAACGGGTAGAAAAATAAAAAAAAATATCAGGGGACACAAGAAACTCAAAGAAAGCCAGAGCAAGATGTTATTTATGTACCGGCAACGACAACAAAATACAAAAACAAATGTAACATACGCAATTACCAAGTACGTGAACTATGTACAGTTACTCACAAAATTGAGCGTTCAACTTGAAACTCAATGAAAAAGATGGCTAAAAAATGGTTAATTTTCAGTGTACTCAAATTATTAACCTGATCGAACGTATCTTGGAAAAATTGAAATCCAAAATGATAAATTACACTTTTACGGATAGGGAAGATTTCGAAATGAAATTAAAAGAAGAATAGGACAATATTTCCACCTTCTTTATGAAAAATTAATTAATCCTATGCCACGAATATTAAAAGTGGTTAACAAAATAGTAATCTACACGTATCATATGTATAATAACAATTCTGTGTCGGCAAAAAAGTTATACTTTTACGTTTCTCATTAAGCACATATATAATTTTATCTCAAGAATGTTTCACGTACTATCTGTCAGAATATGCGAAATATATTGAGTTTCTACTGTTGAACACGCGTGTGTATATTTACTGTTTAGTTATTTTTCATCGGCAACATAGGTGCACGCTCAATTTTCTGAGTAACTGTACATTCAGTTTCGAGTCGATAAATTGTTTTCCATAAATTGTAAAGGATAAATGTTATTTGTTGTACTCTTGTATCGTTCACGTATATAATTAGTACAACTCTCTTTAGAAATTTAAAAAAAAAGTACGATGATAAACAATGATAATGATAATAATAATAGTAATGATATTAACTGTTGAAATACAACGACTCAACGCCATACGGGCCAACGTGGACGCGCCAGAAATCACGTCGTCATGGAAACGCGTTTTTCGCAGTCATCCGTTTTATTTCGTTTCCTTGCAGACGCGACTATGGCATAGTTCAATTTCGTTTCTTTTCTAGACCTCGCCGCGTGATTACCCATTGCAAAACCTTTTATTAACTCTTTGCGGACGAGTGTCGACAAATAGCCGCCAAAATTGTTTCAATCTTCCCATAGGATAAATGTCGATTTTCAAAGCAAGAAATTTGAATTAGTGGCATTAATAGGCACTCTTGATAATAACTGAGCGGAAAATTCTTTAAGTGTTATTTAATGCTGTTCATAATAAAAATTTATAATCGAGTGTTTATTTTTTCTAGTCCGCGAAGGGTTAAAATATATAGAAGTTTATTTCTGAAAAACCAATTATATTTGCTACAATAACAACAACAACAATTTTAATTCAGTAAGGTCATGGGTCCGCTTGGACCCAGGCATGGGCTTTCGCGTGAACGACCAACCGTCGGTACTGCGAGGGTTAAAAAGAAGAAAGATCGTGGAATTTTCGGGACCTCATTTTATCCCCTGAATTGCGTCATATGCAACTTATTGTACCACAAACTTTGGTACAGCATAGACGATCATCTTATGCAACTTCGCGTCACATGCACTGAAAAAAAACGATAACCTAAAAATGCACAGCTTTCGGAAGAATATCTTCTTTCCCGTTTTATTAACCGACGAAGAATAATGTAAATACTTCTAAAGTATTTTAATATACAAAACGTAGGAGGAAACGCGAAAGTTATACATTTTAGACAATCGAAAAGGTAAGAATGAAAATAGTAAGCGACTCTCGAGACGCACAAATCACGTGTTTGGGCGCCAAATCAGAGTGTTCCCAAAAATCCTGCTCACCACGAAAAAATCGTGTTATTACGAGGGAAGGCTCTTAATTGGTCGACTTTGATTTTACTGCGTTTTTGTAGATAGGTAGACTATGCATCACTGATGATGTGTATATGAAATATTAAGCATAATTAATTAACAGTTTTAAAAAAATACACGCGTGAAATTACATACCTGTTGACATACTATGCATACAAGTGCTTTCTGACAAAACAAGTCGCGGTGAAATTGGAATGACATGTGACTTCTAAATGCGTAGTTCGCTGCGTCACGCGTGTACTTTTTTAAAACTAATTTCTTAAAAACTTAAAAACTACGCTTAATATTTCATACACATCATTAAGGGCTCATAGTTTACCACCATACAAAAGCTCATTAAAATCAAAGTCGACCAGTTGAGAGCCTTCCCTTTGTTAGTCAATGATTATACTTTACTTGCACGCTAACTTTCATTAAAATTGGATTTATAGGTTAGGGGAATTTCTATGTAATATAGCGTACGAATAATTTCGTGAGCAACTGTATATCAGTGCCGCTAATAATGTTTTTACCCGTGATGCGTTGATTTGTGACCAGGCACTAATTTTTCTACGACTATACAAGAAAAGCTTGAAATCGAGAAGTTTGGAAATTCGAATGCTTGGAATGCAAAGCATTAGTAAACGAAACACTGAATAATCCAAAAGCTTAGGGATCCAAGCGAATGGAAATTCAAACACGTAAAAATAGAAAAGACTGGGAATTCAAATGATTCGGAATTCAAACGCTTGGGAAGACAAAGTTGGAAATTCAAATGCTACAAATCCAAAAGCTTGGTAATTCAAAAACTTAATAATCCAAAAGCTTGGTAATTCAAAAACTTAATAAACCAAAAGCTTATGAACCAAAAAGTATAGAAATTCAAACACCTAAAAAATCAAAAGCCTGTAAATTTGAATGCTTAGAAACTTCAATGCTTCGGAATTCGACAGCTTGGAAATTCAGTCGTTTGATAATCGAAAAGCGTGGAGAAATTCGAATGCTTGGAATCCAAAACATTAGTAATCCAATAACTTAATAATCCAAAAGCTTAGGAATCCAAAAGCTTGGAAATTGCAACACCAAAAATACCAAAAACTTGGAAAATCGAATGCTTCGGAATTCAAACGCTTTGGAATCGAAAAGCTTGGAAATTCAAATGTTTGGAATTTAAAAGCTTAGGAATCAAAAAACTTAATAATCCAAAAGCTTGGAAATTCAAGTACCCGAAAAACCAAAAGCTTGGAAATTCAAAGGCTTGGGAACTTAAGTGCTTCGAAATTCAAAAGCTTAGGAATCCAAAACTTAATAATCGAAAAGATTGGAAATTCAAACATCTGAAAAACCAAAAGCCTAGAAAAGTTTGAGTTCTACAAAACTTAAATGATTCGAAATTCAAAAACCTAATAATCCAAAAGCTTAGGAATGCAAAAGCATGGAAATCTAGACGCTTGGGAATCGAAAAGCTTAGAAATCCCAATATCTTGGTAATTCGAATGCTTAGAATCCAAAAGCTGGGTAATCCAAAAACATAATAATCCAAAAGCTTAGGAATCCAAAAGCCTGGAAATTCAAACACTTAGGAATCGAAGAGCTTAAAAATTCGAAAGCTTGGAAATTCGAATGCTTATCATCCAAAAGCTTAGTAATCCAAAATATTATAAAATCCCAAAGCTTAAGAATGCAAAAAGCTTGGAAATTTATACGTTTGGGAATCGAAAAGCTTAGGAATCCCAATATTTTGGTAATTCGAATCCTTAGAATCCACAAGCTTGGTAATCCAAAAACATAATAATCCAAAAGCTTAGGAATCCAAAAGCCTGGAAATTCAGACACTTACGAATCGAAGAGCTTAAAAATTCGAAAGCTTATCATTCAAAAGCTTAGTGATCGAAAAAATTAATAATCCAAAAGCTTAGGAATGCAAAAGCTTGGATATTTGGATGTTTGGGAATCGAAAAGCTCAGGAATCCCAATATCTTGGTAATTCGAATGCTTAGAATCCAAAAGCTGGGCAATATAATAACATAATAATCCAAAAGCTTAGGAATCCAAAAGCCTGGAAATTCAGATACTTAGGAATCGAAAAGCTTAAAAATTCGAATGCTTAGAATTCAAAAGCTTATTAATCCAAAAATTTAATAATCCAAAAGCTTAGGAATGCAAAAGCTTGGATATTTGGATTTTTGGGAATCGAAAAGTTTAGGAATCAAATATCTTGGTAATTCGAATGCTTAGAATCCAAAAGCTTGGTAATCCAAAAGCTTGGTAATCCAATAACTTAATAATCCAAAGGTCTGGAAATTCAGACACTTAGGAATCGAAGAGCTTGGAAATTCGAATGCTTACAATCCAAAAGCGTAGGAATGCAAAAGCTTGGAAATTTATACGTTTGGGAATCGAAAAGCTCAGGAATCCAATATCTTGGTAATTCGAATGCTTAGAATCCAAAAACTGAATAATCCAAAAGCCTGGAAAATCAGACACTTAGGAATCGAAGAGCTTAAAAATTCGAAAGCTTGGAAATTCGAAGGCTTATAATTCAAAAGCGTAATAATCCAAAAGCTTAGGAATGCAAAAGCTTGGAAATTTAGACGTTTGGGAATCGAAACGCTTAGGAATCTCAATATCTTGGTAATTCGAATGCTTAGAATCCAAAAGGTTGGTAATCCAAAAACTTAATAATCCAACAACCTGGAAATTCAGACACTTAGGAATCGAAGAGCTTAACAATTCGAATGCTTATAATTCAAAAGCTTAGTAATCCAAAAGCTTAATAATCCAAAAGCTTAGGAATGCAAAAGCTTGGAAATTTATACGCTTGGGAATCGAAAAGCTTAGAAATCCAATATCTTGGTAATTCGAATGCTTAGAATCCAAAAGCCTGGCAATTCAGACCATTACGAATCGAAGAGCTTAGAAATTCGAATGCTTATAATTCGAAAGCTTAATAATCCAAAAGCTTAGGAATGCAAAAGCTTCGAAATTCAGACGCTTGGGAATCCAAAAGCTTGGAAAAATTCAATAGCTTAGAATAGAAAATCCTGGTAATCCAAGTGGTCGGTAATCGAAACTCTTGGAAATCTAAAATCTTAGGAATCCGAATGCTTATCAATCCCTTCTTAAAACACGTCCAACTTTCACTTTGAGCCCACATGTGAATGTATGATCACACCGGAGCAATATAAAACTGCATTTGCATTTTCTCCTCTATCGAAAACTTCTCCTACCTATTCGAAGACAATTACCCTCTTGCGATTCGTTGTGTTAACCATCACCCACGAAAAAAACATTCTCCTAGCACTTAGTGGTGGTCGTTGTTCGAAATTCGAAGAGATTTACCCTCTAAACACGATTAAACATCCATTTTAACTAAATTCCTCACCGCGTTAAGGTTAGGTTTTCTCTCTATCTCTCTTTCTGTCAACATAACCTCTTTCACAACGAAACTGCATCATCAATTCCGCGATGTTGTCCTCTTCGTAGATCTAAAAGGGTTAATTCTTACTCGTATCGCATTTATTTGTTCATCGAGAGCAACGCGTCGCGGGATCCGTTTTGAAATCCATTCGCGTGTACAGACTTGCCACGATAAATGCACGCCTTTCATCCTCCCCCCTCCCCAACCTATTAGCGAGATCTCGCTTAAATGCATGACGCTCGGCCATCGAATACCGTAATCCGATATCCGAGATCGAATATCCGTATGAGACAAACAAACGTAAATGTAACACCGCGAATTCTTTTTTTTTTTCTATACAAATTCGATTAACATAGGGTTAGATGTCCCACTTACCGCCACTTCGAAGCTTATCTGCTTTAAGCAACTTAGTTTCATTATTTTAGAGGTTAGTTAACCTACGAATCGTTACCGATTCGAGGCACAACGTTATTTAACGTCTTCTTTATTTATGACGATTTTTTCTTGTGTATGTTAAATACACAAAGTATTGATTAATAATTCATCGAAAGTATATAACAAAGTCCAACGTGCCTCGTACTGTCGTTTGAAAAGTTGTCACTTAAATGGAAATGATCCTTACGTATAATTAGCGATTAAGTTTGTACGATGAATAGAAGATTAATCGTAACACGCACATCTCGCGCCTTTGGTGCATCATAAAAATTGCCATACTTTCAACTTGCAGTATATTAGTAGCGTTTTTATGTTCAAGCGACAAACGTCGCCTCATAATATTTATTTTTAAATATTAAATACAAACATATATATGCAACGTGTGTCCATACGCGTTGTTACATAAAAATCAAGTCCAAATTTGGTATCGAAATTTTATTTAGTCTCGATTCTTCATATGCATTCGTGTTCGCTATTAAATGAAACGAATTCAAGTGACAATTATCGGGACCCACTGACAGTAATCGGGGCATCTACCCTAATTGCGAGAGTTTTCCGATCGAAACAGGATCAAACGCGGTACAATATCGATTATACTCACTTACATAATAAATTCGTAACTTACGCGTAAAATGTAAGTAAATACACAATACGTATAAATTGTACGTTATGCGTGTTTTGGTCTCATTTCGATCGGGAAAAACATCACGATTACGTACGGTGAAAGTTTTATTAACACTAGAGGTTTACGGAACTCGACGTTACGTTGACGCATTTCAGAGATTTCATACCTAAAATTATAGAGACCATAAATATTATTTTGTCAATACTTTAATGTTAACTTTAATCAATACAATGGTACGAATGTGTATTCTACGACGTGTGATTTCTCTTCATCCTCGCACTTCTACGTTCGAATATTTATATGCGTTATACGTATTTTTCCGCAAGCCTGTCAAATTATGAACGTAACACGTCCGTAAACCTACTGTTAACAAAAGATTAGGAATAAAAGGATTTGTGCGATTGCGTTAACGGTTGCGAAAGCGAATATAGATAACGATTAAAAGCCGCGGCTTTTAAGATTCACTCTCGTTTCTTTCTTTCTTTTTCGCTTAGCCGCCTCCCTTTTTTCTACGTTCCGCGCGAGGTTTCGGCGAAACGCAAAGAAACGTAGGACCACCGCGATAAATGCGCACGTGTTTCATTGTCGAGGGATCGCGCAAGTATCGTAGGCAAGTCTGCGTATTTTTGAGAACTGGAAAATAATAATCGGTGACACACGGTGTGAATATCGTGATTCGTTAATCAGAGTATATGTAATATATATATTATATATATATATATATATGTATAGAAAGAGAATAATTTCGGTTATCATTCCTGCGGATTGCGGCGTTTGAGAATTCTTTTAATAGTAGGCGTTCGGGTGTTCCTTGGAACACCAATTTTTCTGCGATTATCGGCTATTGTGTGTGTGGCGCGCGCGCGCGCACGCACTTTTTTGTTTACGTCTCTGTTTGTTGTGTTCCTTTGTGTGTGTGTTCGTGTGTGTGTATTTGTGTGCGTGCATAATTCTGTAACAAGAGAGAACGATTTCGTATGAAAGACAATAGACGTATCTGAAACTTGTGTTCGTTTTTCGTCGCTCTGTTGTTGTTGCTCGGTCGGTTGTTTCTTCGACAATAGCGTGTGGTGTTAATTTAACGGCGATGTTCCGTTTCGGCCCCAACGCGAGGCACGGGAATTAAGGGGCGAGCATTTTTGAAAGTTCCTCGTCTTGAAGGCAACCTTTCAGAAATTCTTCCTCGGTTAGCTGACCGTCATTGTTCTCGTCCATTCTTGCGAATATGTTCTTCGCCCTTTCCTCCGCGCTGTCCGCCGGTCTGTTGCTCGAGCATGCGCCCAGCATATCGTATATCGCCTGCGAACAGAAAGAAACCGAGATTATTCCAATATTTGCCATCGTTGCTTTACAATTTTTATAGGGTAGACGTAACACACGTTGAGCTTATTCCTTAAGCGTAACTTTATTCAACTGTTTTAAAAAGCGTTTAACCTAAAAATCCGGTTCCAGTTTGGAGCATAATATCGTTCAACACATCGAGTATTATTTACGAACACATATTTTTGTCGCACACGTTGATGAATGTAATGGAATTAATCATCACTCCTTCGCAATTTTAAACTTCAAAGTTTTTATAGCTTAGTCGAAGTTAATACATTAACGACAATGTTGCTTCGTTCGTTTATTTTATTTCAAGTTCCGATATAAATGTGTTCGTTCAAAGTTAATGCAAAATAGAATGAGTGAAAGCGTCGTGTATATTTTCTTTCATTTATTTCGAGTAAAGCTTTTAAGTATCCGGTGATACAGCACTGCGTTATTCGATCTACACCCTTCTGATTCTTATTACTCCGATTTTAGATTCTAGCAATTTCATTAGTGCAAACGTAGACGGAACCGCGCAAGAGGATCAATGGTAGGAAATGGATGCATGTAAGAGGAGAATTTATAACCCTTCCGATTGCGACCCTCTCATTACCGTTCCGGTCACTGATTGTGTACGCCGCTCAACCGTATTTCAATTTAGCACTCAAACCCGTTCCGCTGAAATTGAGAATAATCACTGCGTGACACGATCTTATTAATAGACTGCGGATCTTTATTCAATCGACCAGATTTTTTCTCCATCCAAATGCATTAAAAGTGCATTTATACATAGAGAGAAAGAGAGAAAATAATATAAAAAACAGTCGTCATTAAATGCCTTCGAAAATCTATTTTTCATCGCGAATTTATTTAACTCTGCATAAATTTAATTTAATTCAATTGAATTTAGGGTAAATGTCTCAATTATCGTCAGTGTCCCTATAACTCACACTTTAATTCGTTTATTTAACAAAGCAAAGTAATATTGTGTACGAAGAATCGTAGATAATGAAATTTTGATACTGAATTTGAACGAGGATTTACGTAACAACGCACAGAGACATTTTATATTCGTTTACGCTTAATATTTGGAATGAAATATTAGAAAGTAAACGCGCTGTTAAACGTTAAAACGTGACCAATGTCATTATAAAGTATGGCACGCGTGATAATTCGGTAAACGCGATTTTATATCCGTTACACAAAATTGACGTGCCGATATATGTAAAAATTGTTTCTATTTAAATGAGAACGTTTTCAAGTAACAGTAATATGAACGTTAGAGTTTCTTTTACATTTTCAATTACATAGTAATTAATCCATTATATTCAACATATAAAGAAATATTCATAAATGAAAGAGATTTGTTGAAGAATATTATATGCTCCAATCTAGAACTGCATTTTTATGTTAACGTTTTGTTGACGTTTTGAAATAGTTCAATAATGTTACTTTAAGCGCGAAATTTAAAGTGGCAATACGTGGTAATACATCTAACCTACTAATTGTAAGTAACATAATTTTCTGCGTTTTCCTATTTGTTACGCATTTCTTAAAAGTTTTTGCAGGGTTCGCGTATTTTTAAACAATTGTAACAAACGAAGACGCCACTTATGCGATGGTATTATGTTAATTCTTGACTTATAAAAACGTGTTACACTCGTGGTGCAACTTGTAGCCTTCTTAAGATAAAAACACGGTATACCGTTTCGATAGTTTAATTGAAATTGTAAACATAGCTCGAATTTGTACGATTGAAGGCTGCCAAGTACAAATTACGCATGGTGTTTTTCAGTGTTTCGCATTCGACACGCAGCGTTGAAGTATAAAATAGTTAACGTTCCAATGATTAAGGTAAATGTCACAATTAAACCATTCGAATAAAATTGATCAGTGAAATTCCAATAAAACTTAATAAAATTCTAATAATCAACATTCTAATAACATTCCACTAAAATTCTAACACGAAATTCTGAAACACAATTCTAGTAACTAAAATTGGAATAAAATTCTAGTGAAATTTTAATAAACAGAGAATTCCGATCAAACCTAATGTAGAATCCTAATAATTAAAATTCTAATAACATCCGGATAAAATTATAAAGATTCAAATTTCAATAAGTTCCTCCGAATAAAGTTCTTATAATAATAAAATTCCAGTGCAATTCGAATAATTACCATTAGAGTAAAATTCTAACAATTCGTATATCTATAAAATCCCTATAAAAACATTACGAATTCCAATCCCAATCAAATCATAAAAGAATCTTAATACTAATGAAAATGTTACCAAAAATTCTCTAATTTATAATTCCAATAAATTCCCAATCGTTCGAATTCTAAATTCTAACTCGTCAAACGTTTCAATATATAGGTTAGATGTCCCACGTACTGTCAGTGCACCTATAATTATCGCTTGAATTCGTTTATTTAACAGCGAACGAATGTACGAAGAATCGAGGCTAACGAAATTTCAATACCAAATTTGGACTTGATTTTTATGTCACAACACAGATAAACGATGCATATATGTTTGCATTTAATATTTAAGAATAAATATTAGCGAAGTGACGTGTGCCGTTTGTGCGTAAAAACGCGACTAATTTACTGTAAACGGAAAGTATGGACATTTTTATAATGCAGTAAACGCGTTGAATGTTACGATTTATCTTCTATCCGTCGTACAAACTGACGTGCTAATATATGTAAGGATCATTTCCGTTTGACTGACAACTTTTCAAATAACATTACGAGGGACATTTGACTTTGTCACACATTTTCAATGAATTAGTAATTAAAACATCATATGTATTTAGCATAGAAAAATCATCATAAATAAAAGAGATGTTAACTAATCTTGCGCTCTAAATCGAAACGATTATTAGGTTAAACAAGTTCTAAAATAATGAAACGAACTTGCTTAAAACGATAAAGCTTAACCTCTTAGGCACGGCTGAATTTTGCGCGGGGCTGTTTCTCTGTACGGCAGAGTTCAACGCGAATTACGTGTAAATGATACACGGCACTGCAATGTGTGACGGATAATGCTGTTCTTTACACGAGTACATTGGAATGAAGTGTTTGATGATTAAATTCTAATTTTTCTTAAAGATATGATACACGCACTTTAACTTTAACAATTTATAAATACTTTAACAATTAAAGCCACTATAGTGGTGCGTCGTACAGAAAGATGACATCCGCGAAAGCCACTATAGTGGCGCATAGTGCCTAAGAGGTTAAAGTGGCAATACGTGGGACATTTACCCTATTTTTCGAAATTTACTTGTATTACAATCGTTAACTTCGGTGACTGCGGAATTTTGCAGCGTTTGGTTTCATTAGAAGTACATTATTTTCTTTATTATTATATTATGTATATTATTATTATGTTTTATTTTATTACATTAATGAAATAACTATCTAAAAACACCGTTGCGTTTTATCGGTATTTATGTAAGCTTAAAATGGCAATAATTGGAACATCTATCCTAGTGTTCCGAGAGAAACTCGTATAAGCTAAGAGGTTAATTTTGAATGTCGCGCAATAAATACATACCTGCACGATCTTCGTCATTTCCTGAATATCAATGACGCCATTTCCGTCGACGTCGTACATACGGAAAGCCCATTTCAATTTTTCTTCCGGCGTTCCGCTGGATGTTACATCGATGGCTAATAGAAATTCCTGTAACATAAAATTTGCCAAAGAAACATTAATATCATAATACGTGAAATACGCGTTTAAACGCACGTTTCTTGCAACCCCGCGGCGTGTTTATAAAAATGTTTACGCGACCGCGTTTATATTTTCGCAAGTTAACTTTGTAGTTACAACAGAAGCATTTTTCTATCCCCCAAAGCACGAGGAGAACGCAAAAAAGACTACCGTTAATAAACGAATAAAACAATAGAAAGGAAAACTGAAGAAGGAGAGCGAAGCCGATAATAGCGAGAGAGAGACACACGCGTAAGTAGAGAGGAACACACACACACACACACAGTCGATGGCAGAAATTGGCCGGAGGGGCCGGCGCAGCACGTCGATGAGGTCAATACGAGAAGTGGGAGAGACACTTCAGAGGTCAGGAAGAGGCAAAGAGCCGACTCCTCGCCCTCGACTTCGTTCTTTAAAACCCTCGTCGTTTGTCTACCTCAGGCGTCAGGTGACCTAGTTCATTGCTGCTGTATCTTCTCAACGCGACAAACGATACACGCCGAATTCCCTAGGAGCCTAAGCTTAAAGCTAAAAATGTGGGCAACAGCAGCACGAGGACGACGACGACGACGATTTCTATACCGAGATATGCCTTGTGGCATCGACGAAGCGTGGGATAAACTATTCGTTCTTATATAGAATCATCCTGAGGTGCCGCCGCGTGGCCTCCTTTAACATTTCAGTTTCACACGCGACGTTTACTACCAGCATTGACCAACAAGTACATGATAGACCACGAGATACATTTATAGAAAACTGAAATGTATTTTCGAAGCGAAATTCGCATTGTTTATAAAACGATAGACATTTTTTAAACCCCCCTTGGAGATTTAGAACGGTTCGTTTTAAGAATTATATTCGATCGAACACACGATCGACGTTGATAAAAGTTAACAATTTATCCATTTATTAAATGCAATCGTACGATTGTTCCGTGCGATAAAAGTAAATGAAATTCGGCTAATAAGATGATTAAACGATAGAAATCCAATACATACGAAGATATACTTCTATACGTGTTATTATAAATCCAGCAATTATAAATCGATTATATCGGAAGCAATTAATTCGCGCGAAGTATTTATTTACAATTCCTATCGTTTTATAAACGCTGTTTGTTTTTATTTTAGTAATAATAGAACCAAAAATAATAATAGTAATAATAATATAGGAATGGATAGTCTATTCTGTGTTTCGTGAATGATACGACTACTTTCGTGGAAATATTTGATTTACTTTATTTCCTTAATTTATTTACTTTATTTACTTAATTTACGTAATTTACTTAATTTACTTAATTTACTTTATTTACTTAATTTACTTAATTTAATTTGATTGTGAATCGATGGGTATAAAAACTCTTTAGTAAACGTGTTTCTACGTATTTGACTTTGTGACAACGCCAATGTATATTATTTTTCTCTTCTACTTATTGGCTACTTTTGTCTGTTAATAATAATAAAATAAAATAAAATAAAAATATGTGACTGGATAAAACATCTCCGATTTTTCTTGCAACGTTTCATGCGAGAGATCGAAGAAAATGGAGCCTTAAACTGTAACGTACGTTTCTAATAATATTGCGGGGAGTTGAAACGTTAATATTGCGTGTAATTTGTAATATTGCGTGTTTACTATAATAATATTGTGGGGAGTTGAAACGTTACACGAAAATGTTTCTATTTGGAAGACCTTATTTATTAACGTATCGCAAATTGAATTTCATTCAGTGGTTACCACTGCAACGCTTATTCGAATATACACACGTTCTTTTCGATAGAAAATTCGCCACGAATTATTTTCCGTTCAGCCCGAATGGAACGTACGTAGGCAATCAATTTAATAGAGGACTATTCTTCTTCTGCTCTTACCTTAAAATCGATATAGCCATTTTTGTCCATGTCGAATGTACGGAAGACGTGATCGCAGAATTCTTCCGCATTGCCAGATGGGAAGAACATTTTGTACATGTCGACGAATTTTGCGGGCGTTAGTCTGCCGTTCGGGCAATCTTGCTGTAACACAAAGAAAACGAAATCTTCTTTTATCCTTGTTACGAAAAAACACGCGTCGATATTCGCATCTTTGTCGCTATAATTAAGGAAACTCGCGGAAAATGTGGATTCGCACAATTGAAACTAAAGAAACGCGTCGAAATTCGCATCTTTGTCGTAAAAATTAAGGAAACGCGTCGAAATTTGGATTTTTATATCCAAAAATAAAGAAAGCCGTTCAAATTCGTGATAATCGAATAGTTTTGGCGACAAAATGCGAAGTTGCACGAAGAAGGGAGGATCTATGAGCCGTACGAATTTCCAAACCTTCGAAGTTGCAAATAATTAGAATTCGAAAATATTACAATTTCGAACCATGCAATTTCTAAATATTTCATAGTTCCTTACTAATAATATATACATCGTGAATCTTCGTGCAATTTCGCATGTTTGTCGTGAAAATTAAGGGAACTCGCAAGAAATTTGGATTCATATAGCCTAAAATTAAAGAAACGCGTCGAAATTCGCATCTTCGTCATCGAAATTAAATAAACGCGTCGAAATTCGCATCTTCATCGTCGAAATTAAGGAAACTCATCAAAATTTGGATTCCTATCGCTGAAATTAAAGATACGCGTCGAAATTCGCATCTTCATCGTCGAAATTAATGAAACACGTCGAAATTTCTATTCCTATCGCCCAAAATTAAATAAACGCGTCGAAATTCGCATCTTCGTCGTCGAAATTAAGGAAACTCGCAAAAATTTGGATTCCTGTCGCTGAAATTGAAGAAACGCGTCGAAATTCGCATTTTCAACGTCAAAATTAAGAAAACGCGTCGAAATTTTTATTCCTATCGCCTAAAATTAAATAAACGCGTCGAAATTCGCATTTTCATCATCGAAATTAAGGAAACGCGTCGAAATTTGGATTTCTATCGTCTAGACTAAAGTAACGCGTCTAAATTCGTAATAACCGCAAATGTACGCATTATTCTGTACTGCTTTTGAATATTCCTCGAGTATCGCTGCAAACTTTCAAAACAATCTAATACTTGCTATATTGTAGTACAGGATAATATGCTACACTATACTATATCGCAGACGAGGTATGGAATAAACCTATCATCCAATGTATTTTTCTGTCACATGATTTCGGGGTCTCGAGGCTCACTTACTACTATTTTCATTTCTACCTTTTCGATCGTCCTAAATGTTCAACTTTAGCGTTTGCTTTTACATTTTGCATGTTAAGATACTTCAGAAGCGTTTACATTCTTTGTCGGATAATAAGACGAAATATATTCTTGCGAAAACTCCCGATTTTTTAGGTTAACGCTATTTCAGGCCGTGTAACGCGAAGTGCCATAAGATGACAGGTCTATCCTGTACCAAAGCCTGTACAGTATACCATAGTGCCCTATACTACAATACAGCGAATATTAGGTTGTTCTAAAAGTTCGTAGCGATGCTCGAGAAATATTCAAAAGCAGTACAGAATAATGCATATATTTGCGGTTGCTATATGGAATAATTTACAGCGGTTATCGAAGGTAACTGCGACTATCTGATTGATTCTGTGATCGAAGCCATGAATTCGATAAGGGCACGAGTTAATCAACCGCAACAGTTTGAGAAAAATAGTTTTCTCTATATAAATCTTCTTCCACTCTCTGTTAACCCTTTGATTGAGCAACTTTTCTGATTTGAAAGATTTGAAAGAAGAGTTTTGTTCGAAATTTCGCCTTCAGAGATATTCTTTGTTAAAACCGAGAATCATTCGTCAAAATTACCGCCCACTTCTATCGCTTTGAAAAACTTCATTGTTGACTATTTCGCATACTTAAATGCTGCTCATATTGGACTCATTTTTAATACTAATTCTCTATTCACAATTCTATTCTAATCTATTTACAATTTTGCGAGAAGAACATTTCTCTGTTACATGAAACACACGTCACCTAAAACTAGAACTTGGATGGTAAAGAAGAGTTTCTTTGTTTCATGGGAGCAAATAAAATTTACTCGCGCAGACCAAAAAAAAGAAGAGCACGAATGTATGAACAAAAAGTTTCTGTGTTAAATGTCGTGTGTAACACTAAAATGGCAAGGGGCCAAGTATAGCCCCTTACATTGATACGAGGAACATTGAACTTTGTTGCACATTTTCAATGACGTAGTAATTAATTCATTATATTTAACAATTGTAACCGAATACAAAATGTGTATTATATATATATAATATAATATATATAATATAATATATATATATATATAATACAGAATACACAGTTACAATACTACACTGGAACTGGATTTTTAGGTTAACGACGTTCCAAAATAGTCGAATAAAGTTACTCGAACGCGATAACCTTAAAGTGGCAGTACGTGTAACACGTCTACCTAGTTACCGGAAACAACCCGCGTACAAATTATAGTTCGCGCGATCGCCTCGCTAATCGAACATAAAAACTCGCCTAACGGGAATCGACGTGGAACGAGCAAAAATGGTTAAAGAGAGATTTAATAATTGCCACGAGAAATTGCGGGAGGAACTCGTTAGAGACAAAAGTTTCGCGGGGATAATTCCGAATAGTTGAAGTGCGAAACACACTCTTGCCCACTGGGCCTGTGCAAACTAATTAAACTAAGCAAATTGTTCTTATCACCGAGTATCCTCGAACAGCGTGTCGCTCTTTTAGGATCCGGGGGGCTTCGTTGTTTCGCGACTGCAATAAATGAGTTTTCCAATTTTCCCAGCGAAATCGACTGGAACAAGCCAGTCTCTCTTTTGGCCGTGCTTCTATTACACGCGTGCGGGTTCGGCGGCTTTACTGGTGACGCGAGAGAGAGTATCGATGGGACGTGAAACACAAGAGGCAACTTTATCGCGAAACTTTCGGATAAACGAGATTATAAAGGTGGATCTAATAGAAGGAATGGGAGTGGCAAGTTTTGCTACGGCGACACATCTTGCGCTGCCCTCTGGGATAAATTTCACACAATTTTAAGCGACGGAGAAGAAGTGGATCCGCCGATAAAAGCTTTGCAGGACATTTTTTAGTAGCTTTTCGTTGCGATTAATTTTCGTTGATAAGTAAGGTGGTAGATGCACAGACGAGGTACAGAATAGACCGATCATCTTATCGGACTTCGTGTCACGTGCTCTGAAATACTGATAACCTAAAAATTCCGACTTTTATGGGAAGAATAATATCTCTCCTGTTTTATTATCCGAGAAAGGTGAAAAATGTAAACACTTCTGAAGTATTTTAATATACAAAACGTAAGAGCAAACGCAAAAGATATACGTATGTACATTTTAGACAATCGAAAAGGTAAAAATGAAAACGGATTGGGGTTTCGTGAGACCCAAATCCGGATGACAAAGAAAAGCATTGGATAAGTGGTCTATCCTGTTCTTAGTCAATGGTAGATGTACCATGTACTGTCATACTTCAAGGTTATCGCTTTAAGTAACTTTATTTAACTATTTCAGAACGTGCTTGACCTAAAAATCGTTTCTGCTTCGAGCATAATATTGTTCAATATGTCTTCTATTCATGTTAAATGTAACGAATTAATTACTAAATAATTGAAAATGTACAACAAAATTCAATGTCCCTATTACTGTCACTTGAAAGCTTCTCATTTAAGTAGAAAATTCAAGTAAAATGTATAGTAAACGTATCGCCTTTACTGAATTACGACACGTGCCATAGTTTATAATAACATTGGTCACAATTTTGATGTTCAACAGCACATTTTCCGCCTAATATTTCGTTCGAAATATTAAGCGTAAACGAATATACAGTGTCTGTATGTTGTTACGTAAACCGAGGTCCAAATTTTAGGACTTCGTATATATACTTCGCTATTAAATAAAATAATTCTACTGTCGGTGTTATAGGGACACTGACACAAGAGAGACATCACTTTGACAAACACTTTTTGTGGCCACTGTAGAAAAAAGCGCGCCAGTATTTCGAATTCTGTTGGCAATTTGGAATCGCACACAAGTGTCTTAAAAATCTACTAACGTTATCTGATTCGCAGCAACGCGAATGAGCCGTGAACCAATCACATTTGCGCGCGAACCGTAATTTTCACGTTCGCGCGACTCGATCCGCAGAGGAGCAGAAGAGACGCGTCGATTTGCGAAAGTTTCCTGGCGATTATTCGATCATTGCGATCGTGGTTGAAACACGCGCGTCGAAACTTTACACAGCGAGTCGTTGAATCCACTCGTTTCGCGCGATTAATTCTATGCTTCCGAGTGAACGGTGATCGGTTCGAGGATACGAAACGCGACGCGAAATTTTTAGGTTATAACGGCGCGTCGCTGATTTGCGATACCGAAGATGCGAATGCGATTCGGAATGTTCGAAAACGCTGCGATGCTTTTGTTCACGCGGGAAACCGGCTAACGTCGTTTCGCAGCACGATTATTCTTCCTTCGCTGTGATTTTTTCCCCTCCGATTGGATCGCGAGGAAAAATAATTTTATCATCCACTTGTGTTATTCTCTATTTTACAAAGCTCTTGTAAAGAAGATAAATTGCAACTCCGCTGTGTTCTAAATTAGCCGCATCGCAACGGAAAATCGTTACTTTACCCCGTTTTTCAATTAGACCAAAGTTTCGCATACTTTTTGTTATCCATTAATACCGGAGAGTTTGAAATATAAAAGTTTATTAGTTTCGCTGCGATACGATACAGCTTCATTCGCTCTAATCCTCCGCCGTAATTTTTTATCCATCTTAACCAAACTGAATATTCCGAATATCGTGTCTGTGAATAAGTTGAAACTTACTTTGAATCCTTTATACCATTCTTTTATAGTTGCTTCGTCGTATCTTGTGTGCGATTTAAGAAAATCCATATCTTCTTTGCTCAATTTGTCTTTGCTGCCGAAACAACCCATTTTGTGATCTGTAACAGAAAGAATAATACGTTCCCTTATTATTATTATTCTATACACTATATAACTGTTTTATAATATTAATGCGATCGTGTCCAAACTATATTTTAACACAGTACACTGATAAGCCTAATAATTTTGCAAAACTACACTAAAATTCTTCGAAGTAACGATTATTGTTAATATAGTAATCGATAACTCAGGATTTAAACGTAACGGCAAAAGAATCGCGTAACACATGCAAATGTATAAAATATAATTTATAAAGAAGACCTCGTTTCTCTCAAAAGTAATTCATAATAATTATTATTTGAAGCAGTTTGAAATTCGATGGATAATGCATCGATTAATTTTAATTAACAGTAATCTTATTATTATTTGGACGAGTTTAAAATTCGATGGATAATGCATCCATTAATTTTAATTAACAGTAATATTATTATTATTCGAACAAGTTTAAAATTCGATAGATATTGCGTCGATAATTTTAACTAACAGTAATTTTATTAACATTATGTAGAATTTTATTATTATTTGAACAAGTTTAGAATTCGATGCAGAATGCATCGATAATTTTAATAAACTGTAATTTTAACATTAAGTTTATTAAGTAATCTTAACATTAAGTTAAGATAAAATCTTATTATTATTTGAACAAGTTTAAAATTCGATGCATAATGCGTCGATAATTTTAATAAACAGCAATTTTAACATTAAGTAGAATCTTATTATTATTTGAACAAGTTTAAACTTCGATGGATGCGTCGATAATTTTAATTAACAACAATTTTAACATTAAGTTTATTAAGTAATCTTAACATTAAGTTAAGATAAAATCTTATTATTATTTGAACAAGTTTAAAATTCGATGCATAATGCGTCGCTAATTTCAATAAACAGCAATTTTAACATTAAGTAGAATCTTATTATTATTTGAACAAGATTAAAATTCGTTAATATTGCATGAACAATTTTAATTAACAGTAATCTTAACATTATGTAGAATCTTATTATTATTTGAACACGTTTAAAATTCGATAGATAATGCATCGATTAATTTTAATGAACAGTAATCTTATTATTATTTGAACAAGTTTAAAATTCGATATATAATACCGTCGATAATTTTAATTAACAGTAATTTTAACATCGAGTAGTACACCGATAATTTTTCTTCCCGTCGCGTTTATAAAAATAGAAACAAAGAAGCATTAAAATTATACTAAACGAGGAGTACAAAACTTACGACGCGATGTTGAAAATAAATAACGTTGAACGATATAGCGGATCAAAAGCTGTACTAAATAAACTTAAAACTAAATTAAATTAAATACTCCGCGCGGAAGAACCTTGCAATTGCAAACGTATTGTATCTTATCGTTTTTGCTTATCGTTAGAATTCTTTTAATCGAAAGTTCGCGTTTTCTAATCTAGCTCGCGTCTTCCTCGTACGTTATTGTAAGACACTGTTACTGCCTAGCCAAAGAAGCGGCGAGCGTACGCAATGCAGCAGCAGACCACCACCGTAGAGAAACTGAAAGCGGTTGAAATTGATGTGGTAACGAGCCCCGGCTGATACGCGATCCGAATGAGAATTATTTTCGAAACCTAGCGAGAGTTCGCTTGTTACGCGGTAGAAAAGAAAAAAAGAAAGAAAGAGTTTCGTTTTCCACGTCCGAATGGAGGAAGTCGTGAGTCGTTCTTTAAAGCTTCGTGACTCGCTTAAAGAATCGAGCTACCCGTGTACACACTTTGTCCAACCAAACGGGAGACATTAAAAAGCGAACGTAACTCCGTGTCCTGATTCGTCGACTCTGAATATCGACCATTCGATCTTCTGCTTCGTCAATTGGGCGTGTGTTTGTTTCTCTTTACCGTCTCGCCTCGTTGCACCGGTTACACCCCGTAAATAAGGTAAACGGTTGATTTGAAAATTGTTGCCATTCCTATTGTCGTTTAAGGTAAAGTGGGATAGTAAATGTACCACGCGTACTGCCACTTTTAAGGTTCGCGGCTTCGAGTAACATTATTGAACTATTTTAGAACGTCGTTAACCTAAAAATCCAGTTCCAGTTTGGTGCATAATATTTTCTTCGACTGATCTCTTTTATTTATGAACAGTTTTTTCATTGTACGTTGAATATAACGCGAATGAAATACACTACGTAATTGAAAATATACAACGAAGTCCAATGTCCTTATTACTGTCACTTGAAAACGTTGTCATTTAAATAGAAACACGTTTTACGCGTACACGTAAAAATGTATATAATATCGTTGCTCGGAGTGAAAACCAGACTAACGTTAATAATTTGTAATTCACAAATTGTGAAATTTTAATTTCTGATACTACGATTAATTCGAAAATTCAATAAAAAAAAACCACTGTTATTTCATAGTTTTTAAGTTTTCACTTCTGTCGACTGTTTTTTTTTTTTATTCGTGAAAAATCATGCATCGCGATAAACGTAACACTAACCGAACACGACGAGGGAAACAAAATTGGGAGGCGAATTTTGCAGCAGCCTGTATCGATGCGACGTAAGCAAGGACACACAGGGAAAGCGACACAATTGTTCACACAATCGTAGAGAGACGACGTTTTCCAATGACATTATTTTCCACGCTGTAACGTGCGGGAAAATTACCCGTCATTTTTTCCATTCCTACCGATTACAATCCGTAAAATTGCCTCGAATCCTACTTCAAATTTACCACCGAGATGTTGCGTAACGACGCAATGAATATAAACGCGATCTCGTATTAGAATTCCTACGAGGAGAAGAAAAAGAAATAATCTGTACGAAAAGTGTGACACAACCGGTGTGTGTGTACATTTTTATCGCAATATAATTGAATCTATCTGAAGAAAACACTACACTGTATCTTGTGAACGAGTTCTGATTCGGTGTGAAACTTTCGATCATAAATCGGTTTAATGGTATTTTGTGAGGTATTGAAAATTCGTATTATTATTATTATTATTCTTTATTAACGAGCTTTGTAAACCTTTTTCAAAAGTATAGTTTTAACACGTAGTTACATAAAATTTCAGACATAATTAACGCGCAAATTGTAATTAATATAATATAAATTAGTGACTAAATAATAATGTATATATTGTGATCAATAAAAATATCGAATGGACAGAAAAAATTAATCGATTCAATCGATGAATACCGAGTGCAAAGACACATGAGATTTTAAAAGACGTCGTCGTATTAGTATTAACACTAGGTTTACGGACGTTACGTGAATAATTCGACAAGCTTCCGGACGAATACGTATACCGCATATAAATATTCGAAATTAGAAGCGCGAGGATGAAGAGAATCACGTAGAACACATATTCATACCGTTGTATTAATTAAAGTCAACATAAAGTGCTGACAAAATAATATTTATGGTCTCTACAATTATAGGTATGAAATCTGAGATGCGCCAACGTGACGAGTTCCGTAAATCTAGCGTTAAAGAAATCTGTGCGATCGCATAATTCATCCGCCAGAGCTCTAGCAACGAAAATAACCGAATAATTATTGCAAACGATATTTGCAATATTGCAAACAGCAACGTGTTAATTAATCGCAGCGAAATGTTAACAAAATCTACCAAATGTTCATTGCAACAAATTGTGAATTTAAATTTGGGTTTATTATTTTTCTTTTCTTTTCACGAGATGGCGAATTAAATAATCGCAATTTGCGTTTCAAACGACAGGAAAAGGGAAGAAATGAGATATTCATCGATTAAAATTGTTCTTTCACAAAAAAAACAAGAAAAATAGGTTAAAATCGGTTTCGGCGTGGATCACCTTGTACGCAACGTAAAAAACGCATACGTCACTACTATATAACTCTTGGGTGGAAATTTAATCCTGTAAATAGCTGGAGATAGAAACAGTCGCAATTCCATTGACATAGATCTGCGTCATCTTTGCGAAAAACCGACGTGCGCGAGTTGTGTTAATCATGTCCTACATTTACCTGTCGCGTTTCACGGCGCCTCGCCATTGGCTGGTTGCTCTCTTGCAGCCTTTGACTTCCCTAACGCGTGTATCACGCGTTAGCGAGCCGTTAAAAGCCAACTTGTAGAGTAGAAACACAACGTGACGAATTATCGCGTATCCGTGCGAATATACATTTGTGTATACCGCTGGAAAAATTCATCGCGTTACAGGATAAAACGCGCTGCTGGGGGAAATTGTTTCGATGGAAAGTGGCCTTAAAGGTTAACGGAAACCGTTAACAATTATGGCGTAGGAAACGAAAGGCCTCGATACGGGGAATTATTAACCCTTTGCGGACGAGTGTCTGCAAATAACTGGTCTAGTCGTTTCTTAGTTTTCCGGGCGCGCGTCGATTTTTAAAGCGAAATATTCAAATTAATACGGTTAATGAACGCATCAAAGTTTTGGGAATCCGATGGCTTTGAATTCGATAGCTAGGAATTTGAAGGTTTGGAACTGAAGGTGAAAATAGTTTCATAAGTGTTATCATTCCTCGTCCGCAAAGGGTTAACACCTTGGCTTACGAATCTTTCGAAGCGTATTTCACTGGAATTTTTACTACTTTTTATTGTAACACTGTATCGAATGAAAAGCAGTAAAATATTACGCGTAATTCGTATCTAGTGATCTTCGATCTCTCAATCCTGCAAATCGAAATGAAGCGAATGAAAATTGATTTTGAAAATACAGCATGTTTTTATTGTAACTGGTACACTCGTTGCTGTAAGCCAAAGGGTTAATGTACAGGTACTCACAAAATTGAGAGTACACTTACGTTGCGAATGAAAAATAGCTAAAGAGTGAATATACATCTACACGTTCAAAAGTAGAAATTGCAATACATATGTATTTCATTCGTATATTCTAACAAACGGTACGTACAAAATTCCTGAGCGAAGATAAATTATTTATACGTAGTTAATAAGAAAAAAAAAGGTAAAGGTGTAACATTTTTGCCGACACTTTAATCGTCGACATTTTGGTTATCGTACACGTATGATACGTGTGGATTAGTATTTCGTTAACCACTTTTGATCTTCGTGGCATAGACGTAATTAATATTGTATAAAGGAGGTGAAATATTGTCGTTCTTCTTCTTGTAATTTCATTTTGAAATCGTCTCCATTTGTAGAAACTCAGTATATTTCGCATATTTTGACAGACAGTACGTGAAATATTCTTGAGATAAAATTATATATGTACTTAATAAGAAACGTAAAAGTATAACTTTTTTGCTGACGCAAAATTGTTATTATACATATGATACGTGTAGATTACTATTTTGTTAGCCACCTTTAATCTTCATGGCATAGGATTAATTAATTTTTCATAACGAAGGTGAAATATTGTCCTATTCTTCTTTTAATTTCATTTTGAAATCTTCCCTATCCGTAAAAGTATGATTTATCATTTTGGATTTGAATTTTCCCAAGATATGTTCGATCAGGTTAATAGTTTGGGTACATTGAAACGTAACCATATTTCTTAGCCATCTTTTTCATCGAGTTTCAAGGTGTACGCTCAATTTTGTGAGTAACTGTACGTGAAAACGTGTTTCTATTTAAATGGGAACGTTTTCGAGTGACGGTAATAAGGGCAATTGGAGTTTGTTGTACTATTATTTTCAATTAAATAGTAATTAATTCATTGCGTTCAACTTATAACAAAAATGAGTATTACAAAAATAGCTCTCGGCTTTTTTAAGGGTTAAGACTCCCATTTGAATTCGATCGCATACTTTTTTTTTCTTTCAGGAAAAACTTTGTAATTCTGGGAATAAGCATCTTCATCATCAATATTATTGACAAGCGATTATTAGCGAAATTAAGGAAATTAAGGAAATTAAAGAAATTAAGGAAATTAAGAAAATAAAAGAAATTAAGGAAATAAACAAAATTAAGGAAATAAAAAAATTAGGGAAATAAAAAAATTAAGGAAATAGAAATTGAAGAATTTAAGGAAATTAATTAACGAAATAAAAGAAATTTAAGGAAATAAAAAAATTAAGGAAATAAAAAAAATTAAGGAAATAAAAGAAATTGAAGAATTTAAGTAAATTAAAGAAATTAAAGAAATTAAAGAAATTAAGGAAATTAAAGAAATCAAGGAAATTAAAGAAATCAAGGAAATTAAAGAAATCAAGGAAATTAAAGAAGTCAAGGAAATTAAAGAAGTTAAGGAAATTAACGAAATAAAAGAAATTAAGGAAATTAGCGAAATCAGGGAAATTATCCTGTTAACTGAGGAATTTTTCAGTCAGAATCACCCCCATACGTAGATATAAAAATTAATAAAGAGGAATTAATGCTGTTTAGAGTAATTATAGTTGCTACGTACATAAATCTAAAGTAACGTGTTTTTGATGCGAATATAAAGATGCTTTAGAAAATAAGAAATTTCTGAGAAAGTAAAAGATTACGATCGAAATATTAATAATCCATAAGACGAGTAAACTCGTCATGCCCAGTTAACAGGTTAATAATAAGTTTCTCATAGCTGCCGAAAAACAGCGAAATATTTTAGAAAAGGAGAAACATATTCGGGTTTAAAATTACGCGAAAATTGCAGTAGGGTTAACTTCAAAGTTTTAGGACACTATTCGGTTATGGCGAATTTGGGCACGTTTCTTCAATTTTGGCGATAGGAATCCACATTTCGACGCATTTCGTTGATTTGGCCGATAAGAATCCAAATTTCGAGACGTTTCCTTAATTTTGGCGATAAAGTTGCGAATTCGAACACATTTCTTTATTGATGATGACAAAAATCAAAATTTTGACGCGTTTCCTTAATTTTGGCGATAAAATTGCGAACTTAGACGCGTTTCTTTAATTACGGCGATATGAATCCAAATTTCGAGGCGTTTTCTTAATTTTGGAAACAAAGATGCGAATTCAGACGCATTTCTTCAATTTTGGCGATAAAAATCCAAATTTTGACTTGTTTCCTTAATTTTGGCGATAAAAATACGAATTTAGACGCGTTTCTTTAATTGCGGCGATAAGAATCCAAATTTCGAGGCGTTTCCTTAATTTTGGAAATAAAGATGCGAATTTAGACGCATTTCTTCAATTTTGGCGATAAAAATCCAAATTTTGACTCGTTTCCTTAATTTACACGCGTCTCTTTAATTACGGCGATAAGAAGCCAAATTTCAGTCTCATTTCCTTAATTTTGGCGATAAAGATGCGAATTCAGACGCATTTCTTTAATTTTGGTACCAAGAAACCAAATTTTTACGCGTTTCCTTAATTTTAGCGATAAAAATGCGAATTCAGACGCGTTTCTTTAATTTTGGTGATAAAAATCCAAATTTCAGATGCATTCCCTTAATTTTGGCGATAAAGATACGAATTCAGATGCATTTCTTTAATTTTGGTGCCAAGAAACCATATTCTTACGAGTTTCCTTAATTTTGGCGATAAAAATGCGAATTTAGACGCGTTTCTTTAATTTTGGTGATAGAAATCCAAATTTCGACGCGATTCTTTAATTTTGGCGGTAAAAATGCGAATTCAAACGCGTTTCTTTAATTTTGGTGATAAAAATCCAAATTTTTACGTGTTTCCTTAATTTAGATAAATAAGAGAAATGCGAAGTTGCACGAAGATTCGCGATCTATTATACACAACTGAATAGAAATAGCAAGAAACAAGGTAGCAAAAACAAATCGGGCATAGGAGATACGGATTCTCTTAAATATCACGCAAGATTCGAGATCATTGACTAAGTACAGGATAGACCATCAATTTACAAGAAACTGAAAAAAATTTCAAACTGAAATTCGGCGTGTGTAAAAAAGTAGAGGTTTTTTTTTACGTCTCTTGCTATTTAGAATAGTTGTTTTAAGAATTATATTTAATCTGACCATCGAAGTTGATAAAGTAAACCCACTATCCATGTATTAAATATAATTATACGTTTGTTCGTATTACAAAAGTAAATGAAATTCGTCATCATTCGAAATCGATACATATAAAGATATACTTCTGTACACTTTATTTTAAATCTAGCTATTATAGATGGATTATATCGGAAGCAATTAATTAGCGTAATATTTATTTACAATTCCTATGGTTTTATTTCACTAAAGCCGGATGATGATTTTATATAAGAATGAAGAGTGTAATTCTGTGCTTCGTGAATGATAGCAAAGAGAGATAAAATAAAACGGAGATCCGAAGCATTAATATCGGCTTTAAGTGGCCTTTAAGAGAAAGAATGGCCTTTAAGAAAGTTTACGAGGAAAACTCTTCGGAATTGTTCTCGCCCTAGAAACTTCCCCCCCCCCCCCCCCCCAGAATGTTAATGCGGATTCATCGACTTTGCCCCTCGTAGAATTTCAAGAAGGTAAAAAGATCGCGGGGAAGCAGTTTCATTAAAATTTCTAAAGAACGCTTGAAAATATTTTCCGCCGGCCGCTGTGAAAACACGCCGTGGATCAATTTCAAAAAAAGGCTCTTTTAATATAGGAACTTTTATCGATCGGGGTTTTTGTGGCTAAACGAGACGACCTAACCTATCAGTTAGTCGACCCGGTTGTCGATCGTGTCGCGAAATAATAAGATTTTTAAATGCTAGTTAATTTCGTTTCTTACTAGAGAAAGTTGTGTACGATGTAATAGAAAATATCTGTACTTATCGTGTGATTAATTTAAGAAAGCAGACGCAACGCCATCTATAGAAGGAAACATTAAATGAAGTGCCATCTGCAGATTCCAAATATTTGCCACTTCTAATAATGCTTCAAGGTAACGAACGAGTAGTGTAGAGATCATCGAAAACAAAACGGAAAGAATACTTTTTACACCTGCAGCAAGTTTGTATGGGTTGTGTAAAAGTTCAACATGAGCATTGAAAAAAAAGGTAACGCAAGATTTATGTTTCTTTAATATTATTTATTACGTGATCGACAACACCGTCCCGTTTTTCGTACGTAACCTCATTGTCGATCGCACGTTTCAATTTCTTTCTCGCGTCAAAGTAAACGGAATACGCGAAATGCTTACAGTGTATCTGACATTAAAGAAACGGTAGAGGAGATAAAAATTGCGAGCAAGGAATTTAAAATACCTTATTTCGCGTATCATGCTCGTGTAAAAGAAACGTAACCTATGGATGTAATACGGGGAGCAAGTAGTATTTTAAATCAAAATGAAGAAAAGGAATTAGATAAATGGGTTTCTCGCGCGAGTAAATGTGGATGTCTTATTGTTAAGGTGCACTTATTAAATACTGTACAATATATTGTAAGAAAAAAAAGGCTTCATTTTATTGCAACTGGTGATGAATGGAGAACATGGCGTGCATTGAAAAATGTACAAAAGGAACAGCAGGAGAAGAAAAAGGCTGATATAAAAACGCAAAGGTTACAGATTATTAATGTTAAGAAGGAATTACAAGAGAGTCTAAATAAAATGTAACCAGAAAAACAGAGGGTACAAGCACAACTAAAAGAACTAGAACTAAGTCTTAAACAATACAGAGCAAAAGAAAAATTGTTACAAATTCGATTAAAAAGCGAACAATTTAAGGAGAATCAAGTGTCGTTGCAAACACAGCTAAAAGAAGCTCAGGATAAAGTAATGGATTAAATGTCATTTAAGGAAAAGTTATTACGAGTGAAACAAAATTTAGTGTTAGAGGAAAAAGAAATTATAGAGGTTCACGAAATAATACGAGAAAAATTACTCTGTATAAATCTATTAACTCCTCAGTCTCTGTTATCTTTTACAACCTTTATTAGTTAATAATTTTCCTTTTCCTCGTTCGTTGTATTATTAATGACACTGTTTATTAAAAAATACTTTTATAACACGCCAAATAAAATTACTCTTAACAACCTGCGTAATAATTTTTCTTTACTTATTTATTTAACAGCGAGTAATTTCTTTTTTCCCCGCTATCTATATGTTGATCGACAATTGGCTCTTCTACTCTATCGAAAACTATTTCCAACCGTAAAATGGCGATCGACTACTACGGACTTTAAATTCTTTTGTTCAAACCTGATTTTCAAACAGACACGTAGCTATTAAATTCTTTTTTTTTTAGGTATCATTAATTTAAACAAAACGTGAACTAAACATTTAAAAGAAGGTCCTTCCTTTATCTTAAGTTTAAACGTAGGTTTTCATCAAAAGAATCGATATCTCTTACTAAGTGATCGACTACTGGGTCAACTACCTTACTGTCAAGGATGATATTTCATTTAAACTCTAATTTTAGCTTCGCAGTATAATACGAGGTTATCGAATAAAAATTTCCTACAATATTCGAATGTGATTTGTACGCGACACGATATAAAAATAGCGATCAACTAACGCCAGCCTGAATAGCTAATAAAATAATCGTAGGGCAAAGGATTAACGTATGTACCAACTTACACTAATAAATCGTGAGTCTTCGTGCAACTTCGTATTTCTCTTGCCAAAGCTAAAGAAATGCGCCTAAATTCGCATTAACTGAATAGAATCAACTCTATTCACCAACTACGCCTCACTAATATATCGTGAATTTTCGTGCAACTTCGCATTTCTCTCGGCAAAATTAAAAAAAAAACGCATCGATGTTTGCATTTTCATCGCCCAAAATTAAGGAACCTCGTCGAAATTTGGATTCCTATCGCCGAAAGTAAAGAAACGCGTCTGAATTCGCAATAACCTCGTAATGGACGACGCACCTCGTGCGTCGTCCACTATCCCCCCTCCCTCTCAAACCCTGTATCATTATCCATTACCCGAATCATTGACGAAGCATAGAATAGGCTATCCACATTCTTATATGAAATCATCAGACTACCTAGAATACTAGAATAAAACAATCCTTTGCAGACGAATGTTGACAAAAAATCAGCCAATTGCTGGTATCGTTAACGCGTATCAATATTTAACCCTTTGAGATCGGTGCCACCACAGAGGCGGCATTTTCAGAGTGTCGTAGAAGTCGGCGTCGCCAGACTGGCGACACGATCTTAAATTACAAAAATTAAAACTTTCTGCTTTTTATTTATTATAATACAGTATATATATATAATAGGTTGAGGAAAAGGAAATCCATTATTTTTACGTTTATTTCAAGTCTTTATTTAACATGGTTCGGATTGTCTGATTTTCGTCAAATATGCATCGTTTCGTTTTATAATTTATTGCCATTTTAAAGGTAACTTCTGTGGAAGACAGAATGTCGTGTGAATGTTTGAACCAGAGCGATTGCTGAGCGATCGGTGTCGCATTTGGGTAAGATTGGCTGAGTCGTGAATGAGAAGTGTTTGGGATAGAGCGATCGAGTTGACGCGTGTGGTCGAAGAGTGCGTGGTCGCGCTAGGTTTCGAGTGAACGTGACTGTGATTGGGTTCTACGAATATCTGAGACGAGCGAGAGAAGCAGAGAGAGATAAGGAGAAAGAATGAATGCGTGCAAGGGTAGAGAATGCGTGAGTAAGGTAGTCGAGTGCTAGAGGACGTTGCGAGTGCAGAGCGAGAGTTTTTTTCTATGAGATTGTGTGCGTTGACAGTATTATTAATAAACTAGTAATTATTGCAAAAGCTGAGTTTCCTTTTCCTTCCCTTCTCGCACCTTACAGCAACACACGAGGGATTTACTTTAAAATAATCCCTACACTTCGTAATGCCTCTCTCATAGATTATTTTACAAGATATATATCACTACAGCCATCTAACGAAAAAATAATGCATTTCTTTTTCCCCGATCTATTATATATATATATGTAGGATGGTGGATCCTTCTAGACCCAATAGACACGAAGAGAAAGGACAGTATATGTTCGAGAAGAACGTTAAACACACATTAAAACGCCCAGTGGAATTGTAGCGTAGTGGTTAGCGCGATCGATTAGTGAACCGTAGATCTGGGTTCGATTCCCGCCAACAGCGGCGCAGTTTTCCTTTTTCGGCTATACAAAGGCGATACGGCCCGCCAGGATCCTCATATATATAATATAATATAATATGTTTTATAAGATTATGCATTATAACACAATAGATCAGCTTCAACATATTCTGCGTTTCTTAACACTTTGCACTCGAAAGGTGTGTGTGACTCTCAGTCGCCATAATTGTTCTCTGTCTCCTCGTGTTTCGCACACCTATTCTAAAATAATTGTATCTTTTATTGCTATTCACAAGTTTCCTCTCTTCATGTTCATCGTTGCCGTTTAGTAATCCTGTATAAAATTGTAATAATATCTTTCTCCCTTTTCAACAAACAAAGAAGTCTTGATAACTCTCGAGTGCAAAGGGTTTTAATATTCATATATTTGCTTTAAATCACTTAGAGAAAAATGATTCCGAAAAGCTAAATTTGCTCCGACTATCTGGTACTCTCCATCAGAGAAATTTGCCGATCGTGTAAAGGGTTAAACGGAAAGTTTCGATTAATATCCTTAATAAACGATAAGGTTAATAATTGGAAGAAGAAAATGCGCCTAAATTCGCAATAATCGCAAATATATGCGTTATTCCGTACCTGCTTTTGAAATCCAAATTTTCGAACGCGTTTCCTCAATTTCTTACGATAAGGATGCGAATTTCGACCGGTTTCATTAATCTCTTCGTCAGCGATAGGAATCGCGAAATTTCTTGCAACTTTCCTTTCGCTTCGACGATTACGCGTATCGAGTTTCTGAATATCGGTGGCCTGGTAGCGCAACTCCGTAATATTTAATTCATCGATGTAAAAAAAAAAAAAAAAAAAGTATGCAGCATAAAGAGAGGCAGCGGACTTCGTTCACGGGAAGTTGAAAAAAAAAGAAAAAGTTTCCACGATAAGGGTGCAACGGTTGCGAGAAGTTTGAAAGCGAAGCAACGACGCGAATCTAAGTTGCATCCTATTTGCATACTTCCTCCCTCGTTTTTCTCCCTTCAAAGTTAAAAATTCACTATTTCCCGCGACAGCGACCAACTACTCGCGGGAAAATGCACGGAACAGCGGTTAGGAAAAAATATCAACGCGTTACAAGGCTATTTTTTCTGCGTACGGCTTGGAATTCGAAAGTTTTCCGTGAAACTTATCCGAGATTTTCAATTTTCCAGCCGAGCTGTGAAAATTCGCAACTTTCGAGTTTCCTGGTATTTATTGAATTCGTGAACCAAAAGAATAGGGATTTTAAGAGTCTTATTATTATTTTTCTTACAGTAGAGACACCGAATCGTAACAGACAAGAAAAGAAAAAGGAAACGACGCGTGATTTTGATAAATAAATAATAGAAATAATGCAACAACGAAGTCGTAGTTGTTCAGATGACAGTAACTGGATCGTTTATCCTATTTACGTTTATGAATCCCGTTGGATTCATGCGAATTCATGGTTTGGATCGGCTCACAATCGATTCCATTATTTTTTTACTTATGCTCTGTATGCCAAGTTGAAAAATTCGCTTTTGAAGAGAAAATTGCCATTCTAAATCGCAAGAGGCGATTAAAAAATGTCTACTGTTTTAAACAATCCGAATTTAAGTTTGAAATTTATGATGTTTCTCATAAATGGATAATCTATCCTGTACTTTTGTAAGTCAATGATCTCGTATATTGTATGCTATTTAAGAGAATCCATATCGCCTATGTTCAATTTGTTTTTGCCACCATGTTTCTTGCTATTTCTATTCAGTTGTGTATAATAAATCGCGAATCTTCGTGCAACCTCGTATTTCTCTCGGCGAAATTAAAGAACCACGTCGACATTCGCATTTTTATCGCCAAAATTAAAGAATCGTGACCAAATTTGGATTTTTGTTACCAAAATTAAAGAAACGCATCTAAATTCGCATTTTTATCGCCAAAATTAAGGAAACGCGTCGAAATTTTGATTTTTATCACCATCATTAAAGAAATGCGTCCGAATTCGCAACATTATCGCTAAAATTAAGGAAACGCCTCGAAATTTGGATTCTAATCGGCCAAATGAACGAAACGCGTCTAAATTTGGATTCCTATCGGCAAAATTAAAGAAACGTGTCTAAATTCTAGTCTGTGCTTAGTCTAGTGAATGCCAGTACTTTTTAAGGTGTATTAAAAATATCGGAATAAATATTGCAGAACAGTTTTTGTTTAATGAGATCGCAACGTTGCCAGATTACGAATCACAATGTGTTTCAATTTGGAAGGAAAAGAAAAGATAATACGCTGCACGGCAATTTGAAGAGAACTAGTTAAAAAGTTTTTCAAAAGAACTAGTTAAAAGTTTCCCCGTTTAGAAAAGTAAATATTTTTCAAAACTCGTACAATCCGTCTTCTGCTTCTTCGTCTTCGTCGTCTTTTTAATCGGTGAAAAGAAATCGATTTTCCTTTCGCGGAGTTCATTGAATACGCGCAGCTCGAATGTATCGCGAATCGCTAAGATTTACCTGCCATTTTCGAGCCAAGCGCAGGATCATTTTTCAATGCCTCGAACGTCGCAGAATTTACCGAAGCTTCGAGGCAAGCTGGCATCGAATAACAAACTGCACAAAGGGTATCGTTTTTTTTATTCTTCGGCAACAGTTAACGGATCGCGAAAGCACTGCAAGTTGACAGTTAAAAGAAACAGTGCACAAAACGAGGAAAGCGAAAAAGTCACAGGAAAACGCGACAAATAATAAATGCCACAAGCTAATATTAATTATCGAGGCTATTGATACTCAAATAGGGTAGATGTTATTTTTGTATAAAATAAGCTACCTGTTATTGAAAATATGCACACAGTTTTCCGTATAACTGTACTCCATAAAATAAGTAACGGCTAAAATTCCACTGCTGCGAAGCGCTTAATGCAAAGTGAATCGAAACAGGGTAGATATCCCAATTACCGTCAGTGTCTCTATAATTGTCACTAGAATTCGTTTTATTTAATAGCGAAAGAACGCACGAAGAATGGAAACTAAAAAAATTTCGATACCAAATTTGGGAGCTTTATTTTTATGTAGCAAGACACACATGAACTTTGCATGTGTGTTTATATTTAATATTCGAAAATAAATATTAGCAGGTGACGTGCGTCGTTCGAGCATAAAAACGCGACTAATGTACCGTAAGTAAAACTTTTTGGTATGTAACAATCATTTCTATCGCTTACCGTTATGCAATTAAACAAAAGAATTGTTTATTCAAAAATAATTGCACGACGAGGATTACTTTTATTGCAGTACGGTTGTAGAGCATCGAAAACTGAACAATCTGTCCATGTAAAGTTTTGTCCTATCTCTTACCATTACACAAAGTTATATCGAAAAAAAAAGCTAAAAAATGTTAAAACTTTGGGGGTCGATTTCACCCCCTCAAAGCGGAAATTAACACAAACAAGAAATAGTCTTGCGTTAATAGGGACCTACGCTACTTGTGTACCGAGTTTCAGAATTTTCTGAATTTTCCTTGTTAGTTTAATATTAGTTTGGGCACATTGAAACGTAACCATTTTTTAGCCATCTCTTTCGTTAAGTTTCAAGGTGTACGCTCAATTTTGCAAGCAACTCTGTATATTTTACTCGTCGGTAGTTCTAGCGTTAAATACGTTATAACCGTATAATTATTAAAAAATATAATTATTCGTATTAATTGTCGGTATATAAATACCAAGATTCTACTCTCTTTATTCAGTGGCAACGAAAATCGCTCGACTTTTCCTTAACCCCTTGCACTACAATAACTAGCCACACTCGTTCTATGAATGATGGCGTAGATTCGACAAAAATCGATACTGCTGACGAGAAAGTTTAATTCGAACGATAATTTCAGCCCTGTGTTACAATATTGAGCGTTCCTAAATAAAGATTGCCAATAAAATTCGAATAACTTGTACGTAACGCGATAAGAAAGCAGCGATTGTCCAACATTGGCATGCGCTACCATTCATAAGTATTTAAACACTTATACATGATTAGAAATACGTGAAGTTGTACTTCATGCAATGTTTTGGAATGTAATTTTCACCGCTGTTCTTATTTCGAATGATCTTATAAAAAGTCGACAATGACGAATGAAAATAACATTTAACACCAATCGATGTAAATAACAAAACAATAACCGAAATTTGACTGATCCTTGCGTACAAATACGTATTTTTAACCTCGTTCTATTGAAAGTTTGTACAAATTTCATGAAACGTCCAACTCTTCGTTGTTCGAATGTTTCGTTGTTCAGGTTAAAAGTCAGCAGGTTCATCCATTTATCAATTAAGTTATTAACGTGCGATATGCAGCTCTAATTTTTCCGTTCGTGAATCTGCACGTTGATTAACGTTGATCTTATTCGGAGATGTTTATAATACGTTCGAAGAGACGTACAAGTTTTCATCGGTTCGCGTCATAAATGCCCAAATGCTTATATGAACTGTAGTGTACTAAACTAAGTAAGTAATGAAAGAATCGTAGCGCAAAAAATCGCACAATCTCGCTTCTATCCGTGTAATCAAAGCCATTAAGAGGGGGAGAGAGAGAAAGATAGACAAAGAGAGAGAAAGAAAGAGAGAGAGAAAGAAAGAGAGAGAGAGAGAGAGAAAGAAAGAGAGAGAAAGAAAGAGAGAGAGAAAGAAAGAGAGAGAGAGAGAGAGAGAGAAAAAGAAAGAAAGAGAGAGAGAGAGAGAGAGAAAGAAAGAGAGAGAGAGAGAGAAAGAAAGAGAGAGAGAGAGAGAGAAAGAGAGAGAGAGAGAGAGAGAGAGAGAGAGAGAGAGAGAGAGAGAGAGAGAGAGAGAGAGAGAGAGAGAGAGAGAAAGAAAGAGAGAGAGAAAGAAGGAGAGAAAGAAAGAAAGAAAGAGAAAGAAAGAAAGAGAGAAAGAAAGAAAGAAAGAAAGAAAGAAAGAAAGAAAGAAGGAGAGAAAGAAAGAAAGAAGGAGAGAAAGAAAGAAAGAAGGAGAGAAAGAAAGAAAGAAAGAAGGAGAGAAAGAAAGAAAGAAGGAGAGAAAGAAAGAAAGAAGGAGAGAAAGAAAGATAGAAGGAGAGAAAGAAAGAAAGAAGGAGAGAAAGAAAGAAAGAAAAAGAGAAAGAAAGAGAGAAAGAAAGAAAGAAAGAGAGAAAGAAAGAAAGAGAGAAAGAAAGAAAGAGAGAAAGAAAGAAAGAGAGAGAGAAAGAAAGAGAGAAAGAGAGAAAGAGAGAAAGAGAGAGAGAAGAGAGAGAAATCGGCCCAATTGCGTGGCTCAGCCTGTATAAAGTTCGATATAAAGCGCCCTATATTTTCCCCATCCCTGTTTATCGATCACGTGGTCGCTATCGATGTCATGCGGAGTTCCGATAGCAAACTAACGAGTTTATTTTTAACGTATTTGAGAAACACACAACCTCTGCTGCCTGTGTAGGCGAATTATAACAGCGAATCCGCCGATGACTTAATTCATTGAAACAGAGCTTCAGCTTTTCATTGGACCCTCCCGATCCAGCCGCGAAATAAAATCACAGACTTTAGTACAGGATAGATCGACACCATATCTTTATGGGACGCGTCACGAGCATCGCTGCTATATTCAATTCGTGCGAATTTTCACTCACGCATTTCTTTAATATTAGAGGTTTACGCAACTCGTCACACGTTGACGCATTTCAGATTTCATACGTAAAATTATAGAGACCATAAATATTATTTTGTCAGTACTTTACGTTAACTTTAATTAATAGAATTGTGTGAATATGTATTCTACGTGATTCTCTTCATCCTCACGCTTTCTACGTTCGAATATTTATATGCGGTATACGTATTTTTCTGGAAGTTTGCAAAAAATTATGCACGCAACGTCCGTAAATGGTTAGTGTTAATGTCCACGATTAAAATTGAAATTTCAACGTGTTCCTTTGAATTTTTTTGGTGGCACAAATGAATATTATACGAATATATGTACAGTTATTCGCAAAATTGAGCGTACACCTTGAAACTCGATGAAAAAGATGGCTAAAAAATGGTTAATTTTCAGTGTACTCGAACTATTAACCTGATCGAACGTATCTTGGAAAAATTGAAATCCAAAATGATAAATTACACTTTTACGGATACGGAAGATTTCAAAATGAAATTAAAAGAAGAATAGGACAATATTTCCACCTTCTTTATGGAAAATTAATTAATTCTATGCCACGAATATTAAAGGTGGTTAACAAAATAGTAATCTACACGTATCATACGTATAATAACAATTTTATGTCGGCAAAAATGTCATACTTTTACGTTTCTTATTAAGTACATATATATAATTTTATCTCAAGAATTTTTTACGTACTGTCCGTCAGAATATGCGAAATATATCGAGTTTCTACTTTTGAACATGCGCGTGTGTATATTTACTTTTTAGTTAATTTTTCATCGTCAACATAGGTGTACGCGCAATTTTGCGAGTAACTGTACATAAATTAACCCTTTGCGGACGACGAAGAATAAAACTCAAATAGAGTATTTTGTCTTCGAATTCCAAACTTTACGAATCTCTAAGCTTACGAATTCCAGGTCAACAAATACCCAAAACTTTGAAGCGTTTATCAACGATATTAATTTAAACTTTCTGCTTTAACAGTAAACGTGCGTCCACAAAAATCAGGAAAGTGGCGATTATTTGCAGACACTCGTCCGCAAAGGGTTAAATAACAGACGTCGATGATTCGCGATTCATTATTTAGGTGCAGCCATATGCATAAATAATGTTAATACGAAGAGTTCGATTTCGTCGCGTTTATAATTTTCGGGCGATAAATATTCAAAATTTCCACGCGTTTCCTTCATTTTGCCACGAAAGACGCGAATGTAGGACGCGTTGCTTTAATTTTGACGAGGGAAGTGCGAAGTTGCACGAAGATTCGCGATCTATTAGTGAAGTACAGCCAACAGAACTACCGATATTAGAACATTTTAAAACATTCGCTGCAGATGTCGATGAAAAGTCAAATATCATCCAAAGTACTAACCTTTCAATATATTATACCCTATATAGAAACTTCTTCGTGCACAATAATACGAAGAATTGGGACACGTAAAAAAAAGAGTTGTAGCGGCTAAGGAAATAAATATTTCGGAAGGTTTAAGGACCTTGAGGCGCCAGTATTGTTCAAGCGTTTTGGGGTAGGCCTGCTTGGGTGGCTTTCTTTGACACGTGACTTTTTCCCCACGGTCAGAGAAAGTTGGTAAAAACAGTCAGTTCTTAGTTAGCAGCCGAACAAGATACACCCCGTTCATTTAGTCTGATTTTCTTTTGCGTTAGAGTTAAGTTAGCAGTAGTTGTTATATGTTATTAGTTATCGTTATTATTTCACATAAATATATAGTTGTTATTTGTTAAATTTTAATATCAATTATTATACCTCACATTATCCCAAAGAGTACAATTTCGTTTTAAATATCAAGTGTAAACGAATATACAATATCTATATATTGTTACATAAACCGAAGTCCAAATTTAGTATGAAAATTTGTTTACTTACGATTCTTCGTACATATTACTTTGCTATTAAATAAACGAATTCAAGTGTCGTTGTCATACGAACACTGACAGTACGTGGAACATTTACCCTAACTCTGTTCCTAAATTGAAGTTAGACAAAAATAGTAGAAAGCAATTTTGTATTATTTAACAGGATTCTTATGTATTTACTTACGATTCTTTGTACGTTCTTTTGCTATTAACACTAAGTTTACGTACGTTACGTGCATAATTCGACAAGCTTCCGGGAAAAATACGTACACCGCATATATGTACATAAATATTCGAAATCAGAAGCGTGAGGATGAAGAGAATCGATTAAAATACATAAAATTCATACCATATTGTATTAATTAAACTTAACGTAAAGTACTGACAAAATAATATTTACGATCTCTATAATAATTTTAGGCGTGAAATCTGAAATGCGTCAACGTGACGAGTTTCGTAAATCTCCTGGCGTTAAAGTAAAAGAATTCGAGTTATAGGTTATAGGAACGCTGACGATAATTGGGACATTCTACTACACAATCTATATAAACCGTGTTCTTCCCAGTTACTAGTGACGCCCTGCAGTTTTATGATTCCGTACGGTTGATCTTTCAATTTGCAGCCACGGGAGAGATTATGTTATTTGGAGCAGAAACGATTCGAAGGAGAGTAAAACGAAAGCTGGTGTGTCGTGTCGCAAAATGCTTGAAAACGTCCACGGCTAGGCGCGTTGCGTTATACTCTTCGGAACCAATTGTCTCGCCGACTGGAAGGCGAATTAAACCGATCACGCGTGAATTTGCATTATCGAAAAATGCCGATAAAAAAACGCCAACGCGTAAAAACTTTTCTATTGATAATTAAATCAACTAAATATTTATAATAATAGAGTAAGTTATTAACTTTGGATACCGTCGTAGAGGATGGTAAATATTTTTGTGGTTCGTGTGTTTAGGTTAAGAAGACAGGTTAACTCTCAATTTCGTTGTTGAATCATACAGGCTTCATCCTTCGAATCTTAGTAATATATCTAAAATTTCTTATTAGTCCTTCACTGCATTCAAAATCAGACTTCCGATCCTTTAAAAGCAATGCAAAAGCGTGTTTTTAAAAAGAGAAGAGAGCTTTTTCCATAACAAAGTAAAGAAGAATCGCTTAGCTCTAGAAACTATAAATTCCAAAGCCAAGTGTCTCTTAAGTGTAAGATTTCCGCGTACGAAGTTTACTTGGAATAAACATATTTATTAAACATCGGAATTTTACAATTATTATTATTTAATTATTCTTTATTTCATATTTGTGGAATTTGGAAGTTTTCCGGTTACATCGAATATTAATGCTAAATTATGTAACGTAACCTAAATAACCTAAATTCGTACTTTGTAATAATAATTCTTATTGGCCTCATAACCTCAAAAACTAATTATACACTTTTTACAAACGTAACGATGATCGTTAATTTAGCGTTCGTATAAAACCGAAAACGTAAGCTTAAGATTTATATCTCTAGTTTGCATAAATACTGTGGCTGAATTATTTTCTCTTTGTTAGGAGAAGAAAATGCTTTCCGTGTCTCCGACTTCAAAAGATCACTTTTTGCCCTTTTGGAACCTTTCTGGATGCTACTAATAGAATATACGTATATATAATAGATGAGTTTTGTATGTTCGGTTGGTGCGAATTTTAGACGTGCGTCTTTGATTTCGGCGATAGAAATCCAAATTTTGACGCGATTCTTTAACTTTGACGATAAAAATGCGAATTTACACGCGTTTCTTTAATTTTTGTGATAAAAATCCAAATTTTTACGCGTTTCATTAATTTTGACGATAAAAATGCGAATTTAGACGCATTTCTTTCATTTTGGTGATAAAAATCCAAATTTCGACGCGATTCTTTAATTTTGGCGGTAAAAATGCGAATTCAGATGCATTTCTTTAATCTTGGTGATAAAAATTCGAATTTTTACGTGTTTTCGTAATTTTGGAGATAAAAATGCGAATTCAGACGCGTTTCTTTAATTTTGGTGATAAAAATTCGAATTTTTATGCGTTTCATTGATTTTGGTGATAAAAATCCAAATTTCAGACGTATTTCCTTAATTTTGGCAACAAAAATGCGAATTCAAACGCATTTCTTTAATTTTAGTAATAAAACTTCAAATTTTTACGCGTTTCATTAATTTTGACGATAAAAATGCGAATTCAATCGCGTATGTTTAATTTGGATGATAAAAATCCAAATTTTTACGTGTTTCCTTAATTTTGGAGATAAAAATGCGAATTTAGACGCGTTTCTTTAATTTTGGTATCAAGAAACCAAATTTGTACGAGTTTCCTTAATTTTGGCGATAAAAATTCGAATTTACACGCGTTTCTTTAATTTTTGTGATAAAAATCCAAATTTTTACGCGCTTTCTTAATTTTGGCGATAAAGACGCGAATTTAGACGCGGTTCTTTAATTTTGGCGATAAAAACGCAACTTGCTACGAGTTTCATTAATTTTGACAATAAAAATGCGAATTTAGACGGTTTCTTTAATTTTAGTGAAAAAAATTCAAATATTTACGCGTTTCATTAATTTTGACGATAAAAATTGAGAATTTAGACACGTTTCATTAATTATAGCGATAAAAATCCAAATTTCGACGCCTTTCTTTAATTCTGCCAATAAAGATACGAATATATCGACGTGGTTCTTTAATTTCAGCTAGAGAAATGCGGAGTTGCACGAAGCTTCGCGATCTATTATACACAACTGAATAGAAATAGCAGGAGACAAGGTAGCAAAAACAAATCGAGCATAGGAGATATGGATTTTCTTAAATAGCACACAAGATACGAGATCGTTGACTAACAAAAATACAGGATAGACCAGCCATTTATAAGAAACATCATAAATTTCAAACTGAAATTCGGCGTGTGTAAAAAAGTAGAGTTTTGTTTTTACGCCTCTTGCTATTTAGAATAGTTGTTTTAAGAATTATATTTAATCTGACCATCGAAGTTGTTAAAGTAAACCCACTATCCATGTATTAAATATAATTATACGTTTGTTCGTATCATAAAAGTAAATGAAATTCGGGTTATAGAAGATTAAATGATAGAAGTCCAACACACACCGAAGATATACTTCTATACGTGTTATTATAAATCCAGCAATTATAGATCGATTATATCGGAAGCAATTAATTCGCCCAGTATTTATTTACAATTCCTATCGTTTCATAAACGCTGTTGTTTTTATTTTAGTAATAATAGAACTAAAAATAATAATAATAATAATATAAGAATGGATAGTCTATTCTATGTTTCGTCAATGATACGACGAAGCATCTATAAAAGAATAGTATAAAGGATTCGAAGTGCGTTTCAATTTATTCACCAACGATATTCGGAATATTAGTGTACTTAAGATGGATAAAAAAAATTACGGCGGAGGATTGGAGCGAATGAAGCTGCATCGCATCGCAGCGAAACTAATAAACTTTTATATTTCAAACTCGCCGGTAATAATGGAAAACAAAAAGTATGCGAAACTTTGGTCTAATTGAAAAACGGCGTGAAGTAACGATTTTCCGTTGCGATGCGGCTAATTTAGAACAGCGGCGTTGCAATTTATCTTCTTTACGAGAGCTTTGTAAAATAGAGAATAACACAAGTGGATGATAAAATTATTTTTCCTCGCGATCCAATCGGAGGGGAAAAAAATCACAGCGAAGGAAGAATAATCGTGCTGCGAAGCGACGTTAGCCGGTTCCCGTGTGAACAAAAGCATCGCAGCGTTTTCGAACATTCCGAATCGCATTCGCATCTTCGGTATCGCGAATCAGCGACGCGCCGTTATAACCTAAAAAATTCGCGTCGCGTTTCGTATCCTGGAACCGATCACCGTTCACTCGGAAGCATAGAATTAATCGCGCGAAACGAGTGGATTCAACGACTCGCTGTGTAAAGTTTCGACGCGCGTGTTTCAACCACGATCGCAATGATCGAATAATCGCCGGGAAACTTTCGCAAATCGACGCGTCTCTTCTGCTCCTCTGCGGATCGAGTCGCGCGAACGTGAAAATTACGGTTCGCGCGCAAATGTGATTGGTTTCACGGCTCATTCGCGTTGCTGCGAATCAGGTAACGTTAGTAGCTTTTTAAGACACTTCTGTGCGATTCCAAATTGCCAACAGAATTCGAAATTCTCGCGCGCTTTTTTCTACAGTGGCCACAAAAAGTGTTTGTCAAAGTGATGTCCCTATTGTGTCAGTGTCCCTATAACACCGACACTAGAATTATTTTATTTAATAGCAGAGTATATATACGAAGTCCTAAAATTTGGACCTCGGTTTACGTAACAACATACAGACACTGTATATTCGTTTACGCTTAATATTTCGAACGAAATATTAGGCGGAAAATGTGCCGTTGAACATCAGAACGTGACCAATGTTATTATAAAGTATGGCATGTGTCGTAATTCAGTAAAGACGATACGTTTACTCTACATTGTAGTTGAATTTTTTACTTGAATGAAAAATTTTCAAGTGACAGTAATAGGGACATTGAACTTTGTTGTACATTTTCAATGATTTAATAATTAATTCGTTACATTTAACATGAATAGAAGAGATATTGAACAATATTATGCTCGAAGCAGAAACGATTTTTAGGTCAAAAACGTTCTGAAATAGTTAAATAAAGTTACTTAAAACGATTATTCGCGCCTATTATTCGCGTTACTTCGAATCAGATAACGTTAGTAGCTTTTTAAGATACTTCGATTAAGGAACAAAAACAAGGCGGCGAAATAAATTTATTAGCCTCTTGCACTACAATAACGAGTCACATTCTTTCCGTGAATTATGGTGCAATTTCGACAATAATGCACGCTATTAACACAATGAAATTGAATTTGTACTCTGATTCTAGATTTGCATTACAATATTCGGTATTATTCTATAAAAATTGCCCGCAAAATTCAATTAATTCGTACGGAACTAATATGTTGGAAACTAATTAATAATTATAATAACTAACGTGTATAAAATAATAATAAAACAATAAATATAATAACTAACATGTTGGAACTAATATGTTGGAAATTGTAACGTAAATTCAAAGATTGGTATTTGTGTTTTGCGCTCTTGTGTATTTAGTAATTAAGTTCATAGAGGGCGTTCACAGGAAATTTGGTCCGACATGCGCTACTTCCGTCGAGTATAAAGAAAAGAAAATATATGCGTCGTTATTGTCTGATACGTTTTCCAAAAAATTACAAGTATAATTTGCATTATAATAATAGTGTATAGGCCACATATTTATAGTTGATCATATAGTAATATAAAAGTGACGTATTAGCGTATCGCTTTCTTTACGATAAATATAAGCGTAATACCATAATAGTATACATATAGTATTTTTCAAGATAATAAAATAATCGTAGCGCAACGTGTTTAACGGTGGGGGGGAAAAAAAAGAAGCGAGTTGTGGTGTTTGTTGCTTTGGTGATCCGGACGCGAGCGAGAAGCTTCGTTTCACGTAAATTAGAGGAAGCTCAAGGTTCTCCCCGTGGAAAGCAATTAAGGAAAATCGATACACGATGAATAACGTAAAAAGTAAAACGATTATCTAGCGAACCGATGGAATTAAAAAGTGGCATAAAATTCTATCATCGTTGTCGATAGCTTTTTCTTTTTTTTTGCTTGCGGCAGAAATAAATCGGACGCGATGTTCGAAGCAACTTTTCCACTTCTGCATCGTAAGAAGATAATAATTCTTGATGCAGAAGTCGAAAAGTTGCTTCGAACATCGCATCCTGTTTATTTCTGCCGCAACCAAAGAAAAAAGAAGAAAAAACTATCAACAACGATGATAGAATTTTTATGCCACTTTTATAATATATATATATGATATTTAACATTGGTCTTTGTTGTACATTTTGTATGAGTTAGTAATTAATTTATTACAATCAACGTGTAACAAAAATGTTCGTAAATAAACTCGATCTGTTGAACACAATATTACGCTTCAAATTGAAACTGGATTTTTACGTTGAACAGTTTCTAAAATAGTTCGATAAAGTTAAGCTTAAATTGGCAGTGCGCGGGTACTATATACACGCGATCTATTATTATATTTATTGGATCTAATTAGCGGGAAAATTTCGAAGCTACCGTTCGAAATTGAAATATCTGCAATAACGCGAGCGAAAAGTTTTCCTTTTCGCGAAGTAGGAAATTATGGTTTGGCAATGGAAACGATTAAACTAAAATAGGGAAACAACGTAGTGAAGTAAATAAATTAGCGAGGAAGCTTTGAAAAGGTTGGCTGAATAATTGCTTGAAAATTTAGTCCCCTTGGTGCTAATTGGCTAATTGTACGTAAATTTCTACCGCAAATTCTATTCCAACTCTACACTCCACTCCACGCCACGTTTAATTCTCTGTTTTGCATCCGCAAGAAAATAGCGAAGTAAATTTTGTGCCTCTCGTCAGGCGACGTAATAATTTGTTTGCTCGCGTTTGCGAGCAGTGGAAATTTATGCGTTTTCAAAAGGTTTTGCTTATACCACTTAAAATAATTCAATTCGAACACTGTTCTAACAAAAGTTATACCAATTTCATACGCGGCTCGAATCGATTAAATAATAGAATATTGCAATTTATTAGTAAGCGAATATAAGTTGAATTACAAGAAAAAGTTAAGTTCGAAAGATAGAAATTAATGTGATGGTCAAATTCTAAGCTGTCGAATTCGTTTTTGTTTGTTTTTTTTTAAAAAGTAACGCGATAATTTTGTCCAAATCGAAATTTCACTATTTCGATTCAAACTAGATATATTTAAATATTAAATTATAAAACTGTAATATTCGGTTAATTTACCTAGACGAAGTCTAGCATTTTTCTACTTTAATTCAGGACAAAATATTAAACGGAATTTTCATAAATAATAGAAATAAGCATCGTATGAATTTAAATCTTGTTTAAATAGAAATTGATGTAAATTAATATAATTTAATGTAATGTAATGTAAAATTAATGATGATACGCAGCTGACCCAAAAATAAAAAACAATTTCTGCACGAAATTTTAATCTTAATTACGCGATAAACGTAGTTTTAATATTACTTATTGTTAGTGTTTATGAATCCCGTGGATTCATGCGAATTCATGCTTTGGATCGCCTTACATTCGATTCATTATTTCTTTACTTATGCTCCGTGTTGAAGCGATTCGCGAAATAAAAAAAAACTCCACATCCACGGCGGTATTTTTCAATTACTTTTATGTTCTTTGATCTTCCGAAATCGGCGGAGCGGCTGTTCTATCGGAAGACGTTTTGTTTTAACCCTTTGCGGACGAACGTCGACAAATAGTCGCCGAATCATTTTTTGGCTTTCCGAACCCATGTCGACTATTAAAGCACGAAACTTACTGCAATGAATACTTAACGTAATAATAAACATTTGAAATCGTTGGAAATTAAATGGTTTGGAACTCAAAAGCGTGAAAACTAAAAGCCGTGGAATTAAAAACTAAAGTACTCTCACAAGTGTTACTACTTCTCGTCCGCAAAGGGTTAACACATCGAATGTTCGAATGCGCAATATGGGGGTTATGGTGTGTGGACCATGGCCTTAGCGACGGGACGTTCAGTTGAGTTTCGTCTTTGACGTTTCCAGCACGCGTGGATCTTTCTTCCAAATATATTTTCTGTTATACATATTAACCCTTTGCGGACGAGTGTCTGCAAATAATCGCCACTTTCCTGATTTTTGTGGACGCACGTTCACTGTTAAAGCAAAAAGTTTAAATTAATATCGTTGATAAACGCTTCAAAAGTTTTGGAAATTCGTTGACCTGGAATTCGTAAGCTTAAAAATTCGTGTAAGGCTTGGAATTCAAAGTCAAAATACTCTTTTTAAGTTTTATCATTCGTCGTCCACAAAGGGTTAATCCACAAGTGTATTTTATTTTTAAAACCTTAACACTCTGGATATGCCAGTTTAAATAATTCTAAAAAGAACTAGTTAAAAAGTTTTGTCAAAAGAGAACCGGTTAAAAGTTTCCCCCGTTTATAGAAAAGTAAATATTCTTGGAAACTTCGATTTCGGGCGCGTAAAATTTATCTTCGGCTTCTTCGTCTTCTTGAATAAAGAAAAGAAATCGATTTTCTTTTCGCGGAGTTCAGTGAATAGCTGGAATAAAAGAACAAAGTAAATAATTCGCGTACTGTGTCACTGTTCTTATAACTTCCACTTTAATTCGTTTATTTAATAGCAAAGTAACGCGTATAAAGAATCGTAAGTAACGAAATTTTCGTACTAAATTTGGACTTCGATTTACGTAACAACGAATAAACATTGTATATTATATTATATATATGTGTGTATATATATGCATCGTTGCAAAAAACTGCACTGTATTTCTGCTTTTCGCCAATACTCTAAAATTCATAGAATTCGCCCACTTCGGTTCGGCTAAATTGAAAGAAAATTTCAAGCGTTAAGAAGGTTTAAAGGTGATTTTTCGCGTCGGATAGAAATACGACCCTGGAGAGTGCATACAAAATTCATCGGTTTCTACCTTAGTAGCTCCCCCCCCCCCCCTCTTTTACGTTTTCATGGCTCCGCTTTTAACTACAGTCTTAAAAAAGAAAAATAGAATTACGAGGGTAAAGAGAGCGCAGAGCTAAACGGAGAAGAAAAGAGTTGAGAAAATCTTTAACGCAACATTCAGTGTTTACCGTTCCGAGTTTTGCAGCCGTTCCAAGTTGTCGGACTCTCGGATTACCCGCGGAATAGAGTTACGAGACTAAAGGAGAAAAAGAAGTGGTTGAATACAGATTACAAATGTAAATTTATGTTGAAATTAAAGATTACAGGTATAAATTTATGTCAATTTTTGTTGAAATAAAGATTACAGATATAAATTTATGTCAATTTTTGTTGAAAATAAAGACTACAGATATAAATTTATGTTGAAAATAAAGACTACAAATAACAATTTATGGAAATTTACGTTGAAAATAAAGACTACAAATATAAATTTACGTTGAAAATAAAGATTACAAATATAAATTTATGTTGAAAAGAAAGACTACAAATATAAATTTATACTAATTTATGATGACAGATAGAGAACGAGTCTAGAACATATTTTATCTGCGATAGAAGGTGCGGAAAAGTAGAAAAGGATAAAATGGAAATAAAGCATGGTGAAAAATGCCAGACAGTAAAAATATAGAAAGCGAGGATACCAAAGAAGGAAAGCAACAATTTGTCACTATATTTTTAGAGTGGAAAATTTGATGAACTATCATTTTAAAAATTGCCACTTAAACGGAAATGATCCTTACGTATATTAGCACGTCAGTTTGTACGACAAATAGAAGATAAATCGTAACAAGCATCGCCCTTACTGCATTAGAATTATTTCCATACCTTTTACTTGCAGTACATTAGATAGGACAAAACTTTGCATGGACAAATTGTTCAGTTTTTTATGCTCTACAACCGTACTGCAATAAAAGTTATCCTCTTCGTGCAATTATTTTTGAATAAACAATTCTTTTGTTTAATTGCTAACGGTAAGCGATAGAAATGATTGTTATATACTAAAAAGTTTTACTTAAGGTACATTAGTCGCGCTTTTATGCTCGACGACACACGTCACCTGCTAATATTTATTTTCGAATATTAAATATAAACACACATGCAAAGTTCATGTGTGTGTTGCTACATAAAAATGAAGCTCCCAAATTTGGTATCAAATTTTTTTTAGTTTCCATTCTTCGCGCGTTCTTTCGCTATTAAATAAAACGAATTCGAGTGACAATTATAGAGACACTGACGGTAATTGGGACATCTACCCTGTTTCGATTCACTTTGCATTAAGCGCTTCGCAGCAGTGGAATTTTAGCCGTTACTTATTTTATGGAGTACAGTTATACGGAAAACTGTGTGCATATTTTCAATAACAGGTAGCTTATTTTATACAAAAATAACATCTACCCTATTTGAGTATCAATAGCCTCGATAATTAATATTAGCTTGTGGCATTTATTATTTGTCGCGTTTTCCTGTGACTTTTTCGCTTTCCTCGTTTTGTGCACTGTTTCTTTTAACTGTCAACTTGCAGTGCTTTCGCGATCCGTTAACTGTTGCCGAAGAATAAAAAAAACGATACCCTTTGTGCAGTTTGTTATTCGATGCCAGCTTGCCTCGAAGCTTCGGTAAATTCTGCGACGTTTGAGGCATTGAAAAATGATCCTGCGCTTGGCTCGAAAATGGCAGGTCAATCTTGGCGATTCGCGATACATTCGAGCTGCGCGTATTCATTGAACTCGGCGAAAGGAAAATCGATTTCTTTTCACCGATTAAGAAAACGACCAAGGCGAAGAAGCAGAAGACGGATTGTACGAGTTTTGAAAAATATTTACTTTTCTAAACGGGGAAACTTTTAACTAGTTCTTTTGAAAAACTTTTTATCTAGTTCTTTTCAAATTGCCGTGCAGCGTATTATCTTTTCTTTCCCTTCCAAATTGAAACACATTAGTGACTCGTAATTTCGCAACGTTGCGATCTCATTAAAGAAAAACTGTTTTGCAATATTTATTTCGATATTTTTAATACACCTTAAAAAGTACTGGCATTGACTATACTAAACAAAGACTAGAATTTAAACACGTTTCTTTAATTTTGTCGATAGGAATCCAAATTTGGACGCGATTCGTTAGTTTGGCCGATAAGAATCCAAATTTGGAAGCGTTACCTTAATTTTGGTGATAAAAATCCAAATTTCAGATGCATTCCCTTAATTTTGGCGATAAAAATGCGAATTTAGACGCGTTTCTTTAATTTTGGTGATAAACATCCAAATTTCAGACGCATTCCCTTAATTTTGGCGATAAAGATGCGAATTCGGACGCATTTCTTTAATGATGGTGATAAAAATCCAAATTTTTACGCGTTTCCTTAATTTTGGCGATAAAAATGCGAATTTAGACTCGTTTATTTAATTTTGGTGATAAAAATCCAAATTTCAGATGCATTCCCTTAATTTTGGCGATGAAGATGCGAATTCAGACGCATTTCTTTAATTTTGGTGCCAAGAAACCATATTTTTACGAATTTCCTTAATTTTGGCGATAAAAATGCGAATTCAGACGCATTTCTTTAATTTTGGTGCCAAGAAACCATATTTTTACGAGTTTCCTTAATTTTGGCGGTAAAAATGCGAATTCAGACGCATTTCTTTAATTTTGCTGATAAAAATCAAAATTTTTACGTGTTTCCTTAATTTAGATAAATAAGAGAAATGCGAAGTTGCACGAAGATTCGTTATCTATTATACACAACTGAATAGAAATAGCAAGAAACAAGGTAGCAAAAACAAATTGGTCATAGGAGATATGGATTCTCTTAAATAGCACACAAGATACGAGATCATTGACTAAGTACAGGATACACCATCAATTTACAAGAAACTGAAATAAATTTCAAACTGAAATTCGGCGTGTCTAAAAAAGTAGAGGTTTTTTTTACGTCTCTTGCTATTTAGAATAGTTGTTTTAAGAATTATATTTAATCTGACCATCAAAGTTGATAAAGTGAACCCACTATCCATGTATTAAATATAATTATACGTTTGTTCGTATGATAAAAGTAAATGAAATTCGGGTTATAGAAGATTAAATGATAGAGGAAGTCCAATATACATATGACGAAAAACTTCCATACACGTTACTATAAATCTAGGTATTATAGATATATTATTCGCGCAATATTTTATTTACAATTCATATCGTTTTAAAAACGCTGTTTATTTTATTTTATTAACCCAATCATTTCGTAATTGAATGGTTATTTTATCCTATGCTTCCGTCAATGGTACCGGTAAACCGGTTAAATTTAAAATCCCTAGGCGAAGCACGTCCGGTGAATTTAAATCAGCGACTAAATTACTATAGATTGTAGAAAAAGATAAAAAAAAAGCAGCTTCTCCTTAGCAGCGTAAATTATGTGTGCAAGAGATACGAAACTATAGCTATTTATGTTTCTTACGTCCGCCTTCGAATCTCCGCATTATAATTAAGTACCGCATTTAGTTATGTAAACTACTTTTCCGAGGGAAACTTTTGCGAAACTTTCGCCATTCTGATGCACGTAGCACGTTCGTGGTGTGTAACTTTAAGGGTTCCTAGACGGCTCGCCGCGTAAAGGAGAAACGGGTGCTTTCGACTTACATTCGAAGAATTTAAACTTCCTTCGTGACTAATTGCACGAACCCGAGATACACTCGCGTTTCGCCTAACAGACGTTTATTATCCAAGCGGTACAACGTTTCGCCGTAATATTATTTCTAACTGCGATTCTCGCTATGATTAATAAATTGACGGCGAAGAAAATTAGTGGAACGCAGAATTACGAGTGACAAAAGGGATCCTAGAAGACGTTTTATAAAGGAAATATGATTAACCCTCGTATAACGCGGTTTCCGTGTAACGCGAAGCGAAAATTGTGACAACCCCCCTCCTCCTATAACGCGGTGTGGGAATATTTATATGCCACTCGGGCATGACGGAACACAGTTTAGGTTCACTGATAGCGATAACGGCGACAGAGGATTTATTATCGAGGACCCAAATGAAACGCAACGGGGTCCTGTTACAAGACAACGAATCGGAGGGGAAGAGGGGGGTTTTGTTTTGACTGGAGTGGAGATCCATGACGAGGACGGACGGCGAGACAGTTAACTTTAAGCAGAGACGTCGTAGCTTTGTCGAGAGACGTCGTAGCTTTGTCGAGAGACGTCGTAGCTTTGTCGAGAGACGTCGTAGCTTTGTCGAGAGACGTTGTAGCTTTGTCGAGAGACGTCGTAGCTTTGTCCAAAGACGTCGTCGTAGCTTTGTCCAAAGACGTCGTCGTAGCTTTGTCCAAAGACGTCGTCGTAGCTTTGTCCAAAGACGTCGTCGTAGCTTTGTCCAAAGACGTCGTCGTAGCTTTGTCCAAAGACGTCGTCGTAGCTTTGTCCAAAGACGTCGTCGTAGCTTTGTCCAAAGACGTCGTCGTAGCTTTGTCCAAAGACGTCGTCGTAGCTTTGTCCAAAGACGTCGTCGTAGCTTTGTCCAAAGACATCGTCGTAGCTTTGTCCAAAGACGTTGTCGTAGCTTTGTCCAAAGACGTCGTCGTAGCTTTGTCCAAAGACGTGGTCGTAGCTTTGTCCAAAGACGTCGTCGTAGCTTTGTCCAAAGACGTCGTCGTAGCTTTGTCGAGAGACGTCGTAGCTTTGTCCAAAGACGTCGTAGTAGCTTTGTCCAAAGACGTCGTCGTAGCTTTGTCCAAAGACGTCGTCGTAGCTTTGTCCAAAGACGTCGTCGTAGCTTTGTCCAAAGACGTCGTCGTAGCTTTGTCCAAAGACGTCGTCGTAGCTTTGTCCAAAGACGTCGTCGTAGCTTTGTCCAAAGACGTCGTCGTAGCTTTGTCCAAAGACGTCGTCGTAACTTTGTCCAAAGACGTCGTCGTAACTTTTTCCAAAGACGTCGTCGTAGCTTTGTCCAAAGACGTCGTAGAATACGCGACAATAAAATTAGATAAACGACGATACGAACAATTCTTATTACTACACTTGTAACGCGTGTTTTTCGTAGATGAAGACGAAGAATGTAGAAGACAACGTTCCAACGATTCGAACGGTGACCAGAGGGTGGCTCTACTGATGTGATTTCATATAAGAGTGGGGATAGCCTATTCTACGACGCTTCGTCAATGGCTTTACACGCTGCCGGTGGGCGTCGTGTCGTAGTAGTTTTGTTTGAAATCTTGGAAAAGCATCGCGCGGCGGACGTGTCCCGGATCCTTTTGTGGATACATAATCCCTGTAGATTGCTTGGCTAGAAGTCCTCCGACCCTTTCACGTTTCTGATGAATGTGTCAACACGTCAACACGATACAACGTTCTCCTTCCTGTGCATAGTTGCACGAATGCGCGCGCGGGAACAGAGGAACGTTTCCTCCTCGCCACTGGCTACGCGCGTCGCTTCCTTTGCATAACACACAGAATAGGACGACGCAGCGTTTCCCAACCTTATTTCTATCGTATCGTGCGCCACTTACGCGGTAAATGTTAGATTTATATACTATGGTTAGGTTAACGAAAAGTAACAAAAATTAAATCTGAAGCTCTACTCAGAGGTATGCGTTGCTTTTCGTACGTTCGTAGAAATGCGTTTCACTTTTAACATCTGGTTAGTTTCAGACGTAAATATTTACGACACGCGATAAAAGGGCCTTCGGTCCCAAGTGATGTGTCGCAGGCAATTTTCGTGCGTTGCGTTCGAAGTTTAGTTGCAGTAAAGAATCCGCGCTGGTAACACAGCAGAGCGAACCTTCCTTGTGCTGAATAAAGCATACGTTTAAAATAAAGAAATATCTTGTTATTTCTAATCCCTGAAACCTTCCATAATCTAATAGTAAACGACCCAATTACAGTCACCTACTCAACTAATACAATTGTAAGCTATTTTGTATAAAATAGCAAACGAAACCGTAAAATGTTATACGCCAGAAAAATCTAATAGTGAATTCTAATCGCAGTTAATATATAATAGAATAATGCAACGCTTAACATTCTTTACCATTTTTTTTATATTTATATATATAAAATGTTAAAATAATGTACGTGGATTAAAAGAGCGAGAATAAAGACTGTTCTACTATCAAAGGGAAAATTAAGGTAGTAAAGAGACGGTTTTTATTGCAATAGTTTAGTTACAAATATAAGGAAAGATCTTTTTTTTTTAGGTTCTATAATAATCGTAGTTTAACACGAGTTATTGAATTATTTTGATTTAATATTCGAGTGACGGTAATTGGTACAAAAACAATTTACGCATTTTACAGTAATCGCCATGGCAATATTTGCTGTTGGAAACGAAAGTGTGTATTGTTACCGTTCACCAATGCTTCCTATATACCAGGAATATACGTTAGTTTAATTCGAGGTTTTCAATAAACTGTTGTATGCCAACGTAATCATTAGTGTTGGATACCCCAACCCACATGCCGACCATCTCGTCCCTTTTCTTCCTTTTACCCTATTGTCCACTGATTCCAACTTTCTCTTCTGGCTTATATCACCCAAACATGTGTCCCTTAAAATTTCTGTTAGCCTCAAAATTTTCCAAAAAGACAGTTCGGAGGAAAAGACAGTTCGGAGGAAAAGACAGTTCGGAGGAAAAGACAGTTCGGAGGAAAAGACAGTTCGGAGGAAAAGACAGTTCGGAGGAAAAGACAGTTCGGAGGAAAAGACAGTTCGGAGGAAAAGACAGTTCGGAGGAAAAGACAGTTCGGAGGAAAAGACAGTTCGGAGGAAAAGACAGTTCGGAGGAAAAGACAGTTCGGAGGAAAAGACAGTTCGGAGGAAAAGACAGTTCGGAGGAAAAGACAGTTCGGAGGAAAAGACAGTTCGGAGGAAAAGACAGTTCGGAGGAAAAGACAGTTCGGAGGAAAAGACAGTTCGGAGGAAAAGACAGTTCGGAGGAAAAGACAGTTCGGAGGAAAAGACAGTTCGGAGGAAAAGACAGTTCGGAGGAAAAGACAGTTCGGAGGAAAAGACAGTTCGGAGGAAAAGACAGTTCGGAGGAAAAGACAGTTCGGAGGAAAAGACAGTTCGGAGGAAAAGACAGTTCGGAGGAAAAGACAGTTCGGAGGAAAAGACAGTTCGGAGGAAAAGACAGTTCGGAGGAGCACGGAAAAGCCAGAGCATTCCGAGCATTGGCCACGTCAACATCGCGCGTTAGGATACACGATAATAGAACTAGTCGTTAAGAACAATAAATATCGTTGTTACCGTTTATCGGAGCAGTCAATATATTGCACCCTCACCACATCCCAAAGGGTCGACTAATGGTAAGGACAGTGATCGAGGAAGGGGTTGACTAAGGAAAGGTACGAACTACGGGATGACTAGGAAAGGTACGGAATACAGGACGGCTACGAAAGGTACGGAGTACAGGATGACTAGGAACTGAGATTAGGGTGTTTGTCAGATGCATTTGGTTTAGGATCAGTCTACGGTGTTTACAGTGTGAGTGGTCGTGCTGGTCATCCAACAGTCTTATTATCCCTTTTCTTACAATAGATACGCTGCATCGTGTCAGATACTCCCAAAACACTTAACGTTCCCTACCATATTTAATCCTCTAGTCCTTTTCCAAACCTTTCCTCTCCGAAACATTGAACAGACCAACTCTTGGGCCTCAAGGTCCTACAAACTATAAATCATCCCCATCCTAGGTCCCAAACTTTCCCTTAGCCACTTCCGCCATCCTCCCAACCACCAACAAAACCGTAACACCCCCCCCCCCCCTCTCTCTACAGTTTTCTCCACCCAAACTTTTCCCACAGTTTTTACTGATCCTCGAAAACATTATCAGATTCAGTCCGACATTCGACAACTGAACTTCGAAAAGGCTACTGATTAATAAAGAGTTCTTCAACCAAGTTCTGTTTTCGTGTATAATTGCCACCTTTCGGGTCCACGACAATCGTAACAGACAAGAAAAAAAGAACACGTGCGATTTTGATGCACAAATAAATAATAAAAATAGTGCAACGAAGTCTTAGTTGATCATTCAAGTGGCAGTATGTTAACCCTTTGCGAACGAGTGTCGGCAAATAGCCGCCTAATCATTTTTTTAGTTTTCTGAACGCACGTTAATTTTTACTGCAACAAATTTCAATTAATATCGTTGATAAACGCTTCGAAGTTATAGAAATTTGGTGGCTTGGAGTTGAAAACCAAAATAATCCCTTAAGTATTATTATTTCTCGTTCACAAAGTGTTAACGTCGATCGGTGTGTTCAAGGATGACAACACGTGTGTCAGGGTCATCGTACCCTCGGGCTTCGATCTACTTTTCAAGGATTCGGAACGTGTCGATGACGCAGCAGATCTGTGTCTGTCATCGAGCGAAGAATCGGCGTTAACCGATAGTTAGGAGCGCGACGAGTTGCAAGAGTCGCAGATGTTATCGTGCTGGGTAGGATTACGGTGCTGCGTGGCGCGTACAAAAGCGATAAGGGCGTTCTCGAAGGATCTGGCCACGGAGTGGGGAAGGTGATCTCACCTTATGGCTAGAGGACCGTGATTGACCCCACGTCACTTATACCAGAACCGTAAAAGAGTGGACACACCTCCGCCAAAAATTGCTACAAGTACGTGGGTCATTTACCCTGAATCGTGAAATTTCGTGCAATTTCGCATTTCTCCGGCCAATATTAACACTAGGCTTACGGAACTCGTCGCGTTGAAGCATTTCACAGATTTCATACCTAAAATTGTACAGAGACCATAAATAGTATTTTTCAGTACTTTATGTTAACTTTAATTAATGCAATGATATGAATATGGATTTTGTTTATTATATTATTTTGTTAGATATATTATTTTATTAGTTTATTAGTTGGTTTGTTTATTTATTATATTATTGACTCTCTTCATCCTCGCGCTTCTAATTTCGAAGTTTTATATGGAAATTACGTATTTTTATGGAAGCCTGTCAAATTATGCAATTAATGTCCGTAAACCTAGTGTTAACGAAACGCGTCGATTAATCGCAATAGACACGTGCATCATAGCGTTAAATACACGCTCAACTTAATAAATCGGAGACTTTCGGATTTACTTAGAAATCACGTGTAATAATCGAAACGAAGAAGGTGTTATATTTACATGTTATGCAGGGTAAATAAACTTATGTTAGAATAGATGTTGGATCTTTTGTTAACTAGTATGATAACGGTGGTACATTACAAATACGAGTAATATTGGAAATGGGTTAATAGATCGTGAATCTTCGTGAATCTTCGCATTTCTCTTGTTAAAATTAAAGAAACGCGTCTAAATTCGCATTCTTATCAGCAAAATTAAGGAAACGCCTCGAAATTTGGATTTCTATCGCCAAGATTAAAGAAACGCCGCTAAATTTGCATCTTCATCGCCAAAATTAAGGAAAACGCGTCGAAATATGGATGCCTATCGCCAAAATTAAACAAACGCGTCTAAATTTGCATTCTTATCGGCAAAATTAAGGAATCGCGTCGAAATTTGAATTTTTATCGTCAAAATGAAAGAAACGCGTCTAAATTCGCATTCTTATCGCCAAAATTAAGGAAACGCGTCGTAACTTGGATTTTTATCGTCAAAACTAAAGAAACCTGTTCAAATTCGCGGTAATCGAATAATTTTGGCGACAAAATGCGAAGTTGCACGAAGAAGAGCGGAACACTCTGAGCCACAGAATTTTCAAGCTTTTAAAGTTGCAAATAATTAGAATTCTCAATTAGTAAAATTTCAAACCATGGTATATTTAAACCTAATCCGAAACTAACCCAAGAATAAACCAAAATTAATTTCAACCCATTCTGAACATTGAACTTTGTTGTACATTTTTAATGAATTAGTAATTAATTCGTTATATTCAACACGTAACAAAAATGTAACATTAATTTTGCAACTATTCCGAATTGAATTCAAGAACCACCCAGTATTAATTTGAATTCATTCATGAATCTAATTCAATAATGAACGAAGATTAATTTAAACCTAGTCCGAAGCTAACCCAAGAATAAACCAAAATTAATTTCAACCCATTCTGAACATTGAACTTTGTTGTACATTTTCAATTACGCAGCAATGAATTTATTACATTGAACGTATAAGAAAAAATGTTCATAAATAAAAAAAGATCTGTTGAACAATATTATGCGTCCAAAACTGGAACCGATCTTTACATTAACCCCTTGTTGCCTTACAATATGACGAGTGTAGCTCGTGAAATAGCTTACGACCTAAATGCAACGAACGCACGTCGCATTTTCAATAAATTATATTTTCAACTCTAAGTACATAATGACGCTATAAGATTAACGTTTACGAAATGCAAATTACGCGTAAAATACATATCGATGTTTTATATCCGATAATGATATCGAAGCAGCAAATGTCGAACTGAAAAACTTCTCAGCAGTTGAAAAATGAATAGGCCAAGGGGTCATTAACGTACGCGTTCTTAGAATAGTTGTGTTAGAAATGTCGAAATCGGTAAGCGGTTGAGGTGGGCCACATGCGTTTTGTCAACGCGCTTTCCCCTCTCAAGGGTAGTTTCTTCGGGCTAATCGTATCGTCGGTTGTAAACAACCCATGCTGGCGAAGGCGTCCTCAGAACTAACGAATTGTCGAAGGAGACGCACTCTTGTACGAGCTGTCGCAGCGAACTGTCAGTAGAGTAAATCGAGTTTTAAAACGCCCTATTGAGTTTTTTATTTAACCACTCGGAAGTCATCCGATCTACCTTACAGTTGAATAAAGTTACGCTTAACCATTTGCGGACGAGTATCGACAAATAGCCGCCCAAACTTTTTTCAATCTTCCTATAGGCTAAATGTCGATTTTCAAAGCAAGAAATTTGAATTAGCGGCATTAATAGGCACTCTTGATAATAATCGAGCGAAAATTCGTTAAGTGTTATTCAATGCTGCTCATAAAAAAGATTCATAATCGAGTGTTTATTTTTTCTCGTTCGCAAAGGGTTAAAGATAACCTTAAAGCGGCAGTAATTGCTACAACATCTGCTCTACCGGTGAAACGGTGAACTAGTTTTAGCAGCGTTACAATCGCTCTCGCGGAGGTGTTTACGCGCGGTGTAACTTCTCTCTCGTGACTCGGCTTGCAGTAGTTCACTTCGTATGTGTTCTCCTGCATCGAGGCTTTCGCGGCCCGTTTAAAAAAGTGCATGCACAGCTCGTAATGAGATTCGTAATTGCGTGACGCTTCCGGGAAGCCACTGTACACGCGCGTATTCCAATTCCCGCTAAAAAAAAATCACTTGCGAAATTAGAAACGTGGAAAAGAGAGAGAGAGAGAGAGAGAGAGAGAGAGAGAGAAAAAAAAGGAATTTTCTATTTCCGCTACGGTAAATTTCCTCCCGTTTAGGATCTTCTAATCGAATGAAACAACATTTTAATTTTCACCCTTTCCCAACCGTACCGGAAAAGTATCGCCGCGACACGGCTTTTCAAAGGTCGGTTCGTTAAAGTGCAAATTTTTCGTTTCGTTTCGTTGCGAGGAAGAATTATTATTTACGCGATCCGCGCGTATGAATATTTATGCAGCCGACGCTGGGAGCAAGATTGGAAATAAAATGTGTCCCCCCCCCCCCCCTTTTTGGCAGTGGAGAACGCTAAATATTTCGTATTAAGTTGGCGGTGAAAAATAGAAATTAACGAAACTCGCGATGAGTGAGAAAAGATTCAACGATAAAATACGAAGTTGCACGAAGATTCACGATTTATTAACGAGGAGTTAGAAAAAAAAGTGAGTGTTTTAAATGAATGATATAATATGAAAAATACGAAACACTGCCAATTTGGAAGCTCTGCAAATTCGAAGCATTAAAAATTCACCGCGCTATATAATATAGGCTAAATGTACCAATTATTGCCATTTTAAGGTTATCTTTAAGCGTAACTTTATTTGACTATTTTAGAACGTATTTAACATAATAAAAAGATCGTTCCAGTTTCGAGCATAATATTCTTCAACCGCTCTTTTATTTATGAACATTTTTTTTATACGTTCGATATAATTTGAACGAATGAATGAATTATAAACTTTATTTCGGCACCAGAGCCATGAAATGTGGATTTGGTGTACAAATTATCCTCTTTTTTTACTCACTCTTTTGCCTCACTCATTCCAAAACTATTCAAAACTATGTAACTTCGTTCGATATAATAAAACACGTTTTCCATGTATTAATACGTCACTTTGTGTAACAGATATTAGATATATACAGTAAACGTATTATCTTTACTGAATTATGACGCGTCCCATAATTTATAATTTTATTGATCACGTTTTAATGTTCAATAGAACAAATGTACCGCCTAATATTTCGTTTTAAACATTAACTGTAAACGAATATACGAACAATGCAAGCCTATATTGTAAGAAAAATATTTCCCAGCCCTTGCTTTAAATAGAAAATATTATATTATTTGCCCACCGTTCGAATATTTAATAAATACCATTTTGTCGAATAATGTTCGCTCGTAGAAATACAGAATTCAATTTTGACTAGGGTTGGTTCTTCTGAACCAACCCCCTATTTCAAATTCTACTATCCCAGAGCTCTCATTGAAATCCGCAGGTTGATTATTATTATTATTATTTAATGAGTGATTTGGGTCGCGAGTGAGCACTCGGCGAAATTAAAATTACATTTGTGTCAGCTGTTTTGGACGGATGGCACAACACACACAATTGACGGAGAACTGTTAAACGCCAGATGCATCGCTTTCATATCTTTTTCTCTTTCCATATTCGCCTCTCTCTATACTTAAATATTCGTTCGTACGAACGCTGTTTCGGGGCAAAAATTGATCGCATCGATTGGACGGAATTAATATATCATTGAAAAATTCAGCCCACGCTTTATTTCGAATATTTCCGTGCGCGCATTTATTAATTTATTAAATAATCGCATCAAAATCCGCAGCCCATTTGCAGTCGTCTGATAAACTACGATTTATTCACGCTCCCGTAAGTGCATATCTAGAACTCGCCGGAAAAAGTATCGGCGTTAAACGATGCCGTAAAGTTGTTGCGAAATTTTGTACCAAAAAGGTGCAGCCAAATAAGAACAGCAAAACTCCTTCCAAATCGAATCGAATTTGCGATCTATCGATCTCTGGATCTCTGGATCTTTCAAAGAAACCCCATTTTGCCAAGCTTCAACACCGTATGCTTTCCATTAAAGTGGCTTCACACCGAAACGTGATTTACACAGTTTAAGTTCGATATCGTTTATCCTATCGCGTGAAAAGTTAGGCGGAAAATTGGGAATACTATAATCAGTGGAATACGCGTCTGTGAATTTTGTTCGAACGTGGCGATTTCAAAAAAATTCGGAAGCGCCGATATCTTTTTCATCGAAGCTTCGAAGCGATTACACCGTGTTTACATTTCTATAGTTAGTATTATAGTTATGGTTACGGCATCCTGCTATCTCGAATGCTTTTCTTAGACCGAACTTGAACTCTACGGTTAAGAATCGTTCACCCCCCTTTATCGTAAAATTGTTCCCCCCCCAAAAAACATCGCTAGATCTAGTATTAAAATATCGCCGTACGAACTTATGACAGTAACAATATCGTCGCTACTTATATACCAATTTTCTGCCTTCATCTTTGTTAAATCAAGAACTATTAATCATTTCCCCCGGTTTATTTTCTTCCCCTCCTTTCTTTTCTAATTCGAAACAATTTTACACGAATTTCATCGCGACACTTCTCTGTTATCGAATTTCGATTCGCGTCGAATTTTAAAAGCACGAATTACGTGTGATGCATGATAATATTGGTAAACTTTCAAGGTTCATTTTCATGTAATTGAAATTTCCGTTGAACAGATACCGTAATTATACGTACTTTAATTTCGTGGATATATCCGACGACTTTATCAGTGGCCTGCGCCGGTTGCTGATTTTTTTACGCGAAAAAAATGCATACTTTCGATGCCTCGTTATAGCGCGCGCGCGATCGAATAAGCCTGGCGTTTCTAAAGTTAGGTCCGCTTGGATGTTCCCGAAGAGAAGTTGCGAGTTGCCTTTATAAAAATAGGCCAAATATATGTATAAGGGAGAATACGTGTATATATATATATAACAAGCACGCGCGATCAAAAGGCGAACACTGTGCTCCGCTGTTGAACCAAGCGTGCCCAGAGCTCCTTTCAACCTACGTATCTTTCGTCCTTTTTCCCGTGACATTCTCAGAGACCTTCTAAAACCATTACGGAAACCCCTATTGTCTCCGACTGCCGCTACGAGAAGTTGCCCGCGCGCCGTTGTCTTTTTTTTTTCTTTCTTATGACTCTCGTCTCGTTTCACATAACTTTTATGTATCAGCGTTGACGAAGCATAGAATATAGACTCTACTACATACAACAGTCCTCCTATAACGCGATTTAATTCGCACCGCGTTATATGGAACCGTGCTATAAGAAACTGGAACGATGTTTTAGGTATAAGAAACTGTAACGATGTTTTAGGTTAACGACGTTCGAAAATATTTAAACAAAGTTACGCTTAAAGCGATAAGCTCGAAACGACAGAGTACGTGGGTACATCTACTCTTAGTTATTTCCCCATTTCTATACGCAACTTTTATTGCAACGAATTCTATGAAATCTCTTCTCGCGTATCGATGCAACCTGCCAATAATTCCAATAACCGTGATTCATCGATAATTCAGTTATTCAGTTATTCGAATGAAAACCTGAGCGTCAACGATTGATTCTTTAAACGGGGGGGGGGGGGGGGGGGAAAGCAGAATAAATACGGAAATATATATCGATCCGGTTGTAACTGCGGAGACTCGCAGGTCGAATAATATACTTTTAGCTCGTTACTGCGCTCTTCTAAGTGAAAAGCTATCATTATGCATAATCACGAAACGCAATCTGCATGGTAAAAAGAAATTACGTTTGAAAACGGAACGGCGGTGAGTCGCGCTGAAAATATCCTCCATTACTTTTGCTGTATAGAAGAAGGTAGGAATATGAAATAGGGTAGAAATATGAGATATATCGCTGCTTTCATCTATACGGAGTATCGACGTTTTCAGTAATAATTGAAAATTAAGAATTAACCCTTTGCGGACGAGTGTCGGCAAATAGCCGCCTAATCATTTTTTAGTTTTCTGGACGCACGTTAATTTTTACTGCAACAAATTTCAATTAATATCGTTAATAAACGCTTCGAAGTTATAGAAATTTGGTGGCTTAGAATTTGAAAGCTTGCAGTTGAAAACCAAAATGATCCCTTAAGTATCATTATTCCTCGTCCACAAAGGGTTAATAAGCGCATAATGGATCAGAGAATCTTCCACAATAGCCGTTGTGATTTTCGTTACTGTTCCTTTCTTTAATGGACAGTTTTAGTTTGGACCACAGTACAAAATTTCAGTGCATTCATCAAATTCGCAGAAGCGAGCTGCTAAAAGTCAAACTATTATATATACATGTATAATACAGTTATAGAATATAATTGTATATTAATATGTTTGTACGTTTTTCATGTTACATACACATAATTTCACTTATATTATATATTATTCATTTTTGTATTATTATTATATTATATATTATTTTATGTATACAGTCAGTCACAAAAGTTTAAGTTACACGTTTTAAGCTTCAAACTGAAACATATATATTTTGGAATAATAGAAGAATTCGAATAAGAACATTCGCGAAATATAAAATTACAAGTTACAGATTATTCTAGAAGATGTTTTCGCAAAGAGAACATAAGGGAAGGTAGGAATTCGAGGTTAGGGTAGAAATATGAGATATCGCTGTTTTCATCTGTACAAAGTATCGGTATTTTCAATAATGATCGAGAATTTAGAATTGAGAAGTATAATGGATTAAAATCTTCCGCGAGAACTTTCGTTTTTCGTTTGCGTTCCTTTGTTTAATGAACATTTTTAGTGTGCAACCGCAGAACACAAAATGGAGTTCTTTTGCAAAATCTGACTTTTGAACGCAAAAGTTCTTCGTAACTTTGTTTCAACAAGCCAAGCCTATATTGTAAGTGAAATTGATTTCAGCTTCTTCGTTTGTGATTTTCAATGAAATAAAAGACACCAAGGTATTCTATAGTAATCGTAGAGCTTCGAAATATTGGCGAAAATTTAAAGTGTATCGTGTGTTTTCGATTGCGATATAATGATATCACAATAACAAAATGACCTGTTAATACACGTGAAAATTGTTTCTATTTAAATGAAAAATTTTCATGTGACAGTAATAGGAACATTGGACTTTGTTGTACATTTTTAATTAATTACCAACTAATTCATTATATTTAACATATAGAAGATATTCATGAATAAAAGAGATCTGTTATGCTCCGAACTGGAACGATTTTTAGGTTAACGACGTTCTAAAATAATTAAATAAAGTTACTTAAAGTGGCAGTAATCGGTACACATTTACCCTACAACCGTATCCGTTTTACCCTTGACATTCTCCCCCCCCCCCCCCCCCCCCCCCCCCCCCCCCCCCCCCCGGTAATTTCTTACACTCTTTGCAACGATACACGAAGCTTCGATACAGATGAATATCTTTCAGATATCGACGTTGAATAATTCATTGCCGGTGATCAGAGGCAGACTTCGGATATACCGTTGAAATTGCTACACCGTTGCTGCAGCGACGGGGAAACACAAAGTGAAATGTGAGAGGATTTCAATGGTACTTGGGAATTGTTTCGCATACGATCGCAGCGCAATCGGGAAATCAATTTTAGAGCAGAGAGATTCGATCGGTATTATTGGGTTGTCCGCAATGTTCGTGCCGCGTTATATTTACAATCGTATTTCGCGATGTTTCTTGTACAACGCGTTAATAATAATAATAATAATAATAAAAATTATAATTATAATGTAAATTTGGTGCTAGAGTCTGGCCAGTCGCGCGCATTACGACGTTTTCCTATGAATGACTAGTCAATCCTGTAATTAGTCATACTACTAATAATAGTTGAGATGCGTGACACTTATTGGGACAGTTATCGAGGACGTCCAACTCGATATACCAGAGATCTCATCGAGAGAAAAAGAATTCGTGGATACACGGTTTATGCCAATTCCATCGCGGCCATTGAGCATTGGAAACTCGGTCGGCCCCAATGCCGAAGTAATTCCGTCCCGCAACGACCATTTAATATGGTTTTAATATCTGATCGAAGCCGAATTGTTCGCGGAGGCAGGATTGCCGCGAGAGCAAATCTTCGGATTCCGCCCCGCCTCGTTGAACTTGATCGGAACACGCCTAACCTTATCGAACCTAACCTTACACGTCGTATTACCGTCGAAGCTTCCAGAGCATCGACTTAACGTACAGGATAGAATGGATCTCCATTTACAGGAAACCGAAATGAATGAAGAAAACGAAGCGAAATTCGGCGCGTGTTAAGAAGCAGAGGTTGGTTTCACGGCCCGTTGCGATTCGGAACGGTTGCTGCGAAAGAATTTACAGTGAATCCGCGTTTAGAGTCCATCTGGAGCTCCACGTTAAAAGGCACACAACCCACAAAAAAGGGGGAAAGAAGGCAACGAGACGAGCGAAGCGAGCAGTTGCGGCTTTCTTTGAAGATCCGCATCGGCGAGTAGATATATTAAATGTAAATAAATACACAATGTCTCTATGTGTTGTGTTACGTAAACACCCTCGTCCAAATTTAGTATGAAACGTTCTTTACTCGCGATTCTTTGTACATATTACTTTGCTATTAAATAAAACGAATTAAAGTGGCATAGAAACGGTGACAGTATGTGGGTCATTTACACCTTAAATCCAGCCTAAGAATTCGATTCGGTTCGTTTGCCAACTGTCCAGCATCGATATTCACCACTATACGCATATTAATTCTGATTTGTTTATTTCTAGGGCGTATAATCAGCTGCGGTTTAGCAATGGTTCCGATTAACCCGTTAATCATCGCAAGTAAAAGAGATATTATATTATTCGCCAACTATGCCTCGCTAAATTACTCACTATACGTTGCTATAAATATAATTCCTCCCTCTATGCTATTTATCATTTGATATTTGTTTAAAGAACGCTACGAACTTTCATCCCAAACCAAATACAACGTATAGGAAGTGATTTGTTTCATAATTATGGACTTAATTGCCGCTTTAGATTTGCGCATCGCAGTTAAACCACGTGAATAGTGAATACGGTAGTGCATTGAAAAATTAAATACACACGTTCAATTAAGAAGAGCGAAACGGTGAAGATTGAGGAAAGATCGTAGATTGAGAAAATCCTTTAATAAATATATTACGACGTTCTTATTGATGTTCGCATTGTTCGGAACGCAGAAAGAAACGATGCTTTTTTTAAACGCAACGTTGAGAACAATATATTTGGAACGCGTTTTTCCTTTTCACTTTTCGAATATCTTGAAAAGATAATCACAATATCTGATCCGATCGTTAACAACAGCAAAGTTAGCAAACATGTTTTTACATTCTATACATATATTCGAAACCGTTTCAAACCCTTTGTAGAACCTAAAAGATAACGGTTATTTCACTTATATTACAGGTCATGCAAGAACTTCAACTTAACCCCGTGTAATCCAACATTTAATGTTCGCACGTATGAATACGTCAGTTTTGCATATCTTCTGAACCAACCTATTTCAAAATACTACCCAGCTCTCATTGAAATCCGCAACCTGATTATTATTATTATTATTATTTAATGGACGATTTTTATCTTAACTGCATATAAATCCAACATTTAAGTTCTTCGTAACATTTATTCGGAATAAAAGTTCTTCGTAACTTTGTTTCGACAAGCTAAACCTATATTTTGTAAGAGAAATATTTCCAGCCCTGCTTTAAATAGAAAATATCGTTTCTACTAGTTATTATGCGGTGTGTAACGTAACGATTATCATCATAGTAACCGACACGGTAATAAAACTATCCGATTATGTAACAACGACGACAACAGCAGTTACTGTGAAATAGCACAGAACCAGTTTTGCGCCTTTGTTGGTAAAAGGCACACAACACCGCCGCGCCACAGCGTGTATACCGAAGACGGTATTACTTGAATATGTATAAATGCCATCGACATCCTTTCCTGTCGCCAGTGTTCCAGATCACCTTTAACGTTTTCGTGTCACAACGTATTACAGGCTGTTCCAAAATTGGAAATACGAAGTATCGTTAATTCGGTCTTGAACGAATCTCTCTGAATTCGAAATATTGGGGATTTGAAACATTAGAAATTCGGAATATTGGGAATATTGGGAATTTGAAACTATAGAAATTGGAATTATTGGGAATTTGAACCTCTAGAAATTGGAATTATTGGGAATTTGAAACGTTAGAAATTCGAAATATTGGGAATTTGAAACTTTAGAAATTAGAAATATTGGGAATTTGAAACTTTAGACATTCGGAATATTGGGAATTTGAAACTTTAGAAATTTGGAATATTGGGAATTTGAAACTTTAGAAATTGAAAATATTGGCAATTTGAACCTCTGAAAAGTGGAAATATTAGGTATTTGAACCTCTAAAAATTGGAAACATTGGGAATTTGAACCTCTAGAAATTGGAAATATTGGAAATTTGAACCCCTAGAAATTGGAAATATTGGGAATTTGAACCTCTAGAAATAGGAATTATTGGGAATTTGAAACTTTCGAAATTGGAAATATTAGGAATTTGAAACTTTAGAAATTGGAATTATTGGGAATTTGAAAATTTAGAAATCGCAAATATTGGGAATTTGAAACTCTAGAAATTGGAAATATTGGGAATTTGAACCTCAAGAAATTCGATATATTGGGCATTTGAACCTCTAGAAATTGGAATTATTGGGAGTTTGAAACTTTAGAAATTGCAAATATTGGGAATTTCAAACTCTAGAAATTGGAAGTATTGGGAATTTGAACCTCTAGAAATTGGAATTATTGGGGATTTGAAACTTTAGAAATCGCAAATATTGGGAATTTGAACCTCTAGAAATTAGGAATATTGAAAAGTTCGACCTCTAGAAATTGGAAATATTGGGAATTTGAACCTCTAGAAATTGGAAATATTGGGAATTTGAACCTTTAAAAATTCGAAATATTGGGAATTTGAAAGTTTAGAAATTAGAAATATTGGGAATTTGAAACTTTAGACATTCGGAATATTGGGAATTTGAAACTTTAGAAATTTGGAATATTGGGAATTTGAAACTTTAGAAATTGAAAATATTGGCAATTTGAACCTCTGAAAAGTGGAAATATTAGGTATTTGAACCTCTAGAAATTGGAAATATTGGGAATTTGAACCTTTAAAAATTCGAAATATTGGGAATTTGAACCTCTAAAAATTGGAAATATTGGGAATTTGAATCTCTGAAAATTGGAAATATTGGGAATTTGAAACTTTAGAAATTGCAAATATTGGGAATTTCAAAGTCTAGAAATTGGAAGTATTGGGAATTTGAACCTCTAGAAATTGGAATTATTGGGAATTTGAAACTTTAGAAATCGCAAATATTGGGAATTTGAACCTCTAGAAATTGGAATTATTGGGAATTTGAAACTTTAGAAATCGCAAATATTGGGAATTTGAACCTCTAGAAATTAGGAATATTGAAAATTTCGACCTCTAGAAATTGGAAATATTGAAAATTTGGACCTCTAGAAATTGGAAATATTGGGAATTTGAACCTCTAGAAATTGGAAATATTGGGAATTCGAACCTCTGAAAATTGGAAATATTGGGAATTTGGACCTCTAGAAATTAGAAATATTGAAAATTTGAACCTCTGAAAATTGGAAATATTGGGAATCTGAACCTTTAGAAAGTCGAAATATTGCGAATCTGAAACTTTGGAAATTCGAAATATTGGGAATCTGAAATTTCAGAAATTTGGAATATTGTTAATTCTAGTTGCATTAGGTCATTGCGTACGAAACGGCCGATTTTATCTAGCTCCAATTTGTGTAGTCATTAAATGATTCGAAGTAATATTAAATGGCATTTATTGCGCACAGATATAAAACTTGGAGATTTTGACTATATCTCGTTCTAATCTCTGCTATTTTTGGAACACTAATGTTTTATTACGACTTATACGTTTTTATAATACCATTACTCCATTTATTATATACATATACAATAAATAATATACATATACATAATTGTAAGGCAAAACTACTGCATAAGTCACCTGTTTTCATCTTCCAAATACCGCCGTTTAAAGTATCTAATACACGCGTGTTAAATATCGGGCTTCGATCAGCGTGCATTTATTTTTCAAACGTGAGAAATTTATTATCGTGCCATTTTCGATTAACGCTTAAGTTGCACATATTTGAAACGGTGATCTCTACATGGTTTTGCTTTGCACTTACGGATATCAAGACTATTTTTAGACTAATATTTGCCAGCGACATAAAACGTAATGGTTTTCATCGAATAGAAAAATATAATTAAAAGAAGAGCCGTTTAACCTCTTAGGCACGGCTGAATTTTGCGCGGGGCTGTTTCTCTGTACGGCAGAGTTCAACGCGAATTACGTGTAAATGATATACGGCACTGCAATGTGTGACGGATAATGCTGTTCTTTCCACGAGTACATTGGAATAAAGTGTTTGATGATTAAATTATAATTTTTCTTAAAGATATGATACACGCATTTTAACTTTAACAATTTATAAATACTTTAACAATTAAAGCCACTATAGTGGTGCGTCGTACAGAAAGATGACATCCGCGAAAGCCACTATAGCGGTGCGTCGTACAGAAAGATGACATCCGCGAAAGCCACTATAGTGGCGCGTCGTACAGAAAGATGACATCCGCGAAAGCCACTATAGTGGCGCATAGTGCCTAAGAGGTTAATAAGGCTTCCGGTGGGTAAATTGTTAAGTGTCCGGTAATAGGCGTGCCCCATAATCTTTGAACTCGCTTTATCTTACCGATTATGATCCTCGTAGGAAGTTCTTTCAGTCGCCACGAGGCACGATATTCGAGTCCTTGAAGCTTTTCAACGATTCCACCCTCCGATCCGTTGAATCAGTTCGAATTGCGGTCGAAACGGCAACGATCGTAAATAACACCAACAATAACAACAACAACTCGCGGAATTTAAGAGCTTGCGTCGTCGTTGCGGAGTACAATATACAGCTTCTGTTTATTCGACACCCACAGTTCTTTTTTTTTTGTTTCTATTTCACACAACAACACACCAGAATTCCAGTTTCTACGAACGCGCGCACGATTTTCACTCTTCGGCACTAGGGGGGATCTCGTTCTTATCTTTTAACCCTTTGCGGACGACGAATAATAAAACTTGAAAAGAGTATTTTGACTTTGAATTCCAAACCTTACGAATTCCTAAGCTTACGAAATCCTAAGCTTACGAATTCCTAAGCTTACGAATTCCTAAGCTTACGAATTCCTAAGCTTACGAATTCCTAAGCTTACGAATTCCTAAGCTTACGAATACCTAAGCTTACGAATTCCTAAGCTTACGAATTCCAGGTCAACAAATACCCAAAAAACTTTGAAACGTTTATCAACGATATCAATTTAAACTTTCTGCTTTAACAGTAAACGTGCGCGTCCACAAAAACGAAGGGAAGCGGCGATTATTTGCGGACACTCGTCCGCAAAGTGTTAAAATACTTCAGAAGCGTTTACATTATACGTCGACGAATAAAACACGAAAGTTATTATTGGGTAGGTGTACCACGTACTGCCGCTTTAAACGTTATCTTCAAGCGTTTACTTTATTTAACTATTTTAGAACGTATATGTTAACATAAAGATCGTTCCAGTACGATGCGGAATATTGTTCAACAGATCTCTTTTATTTTTTATATGTTCAATGTAATAAATTCATTGCTACGTAATTGAAAATGTACAAAAACAAAGACCAATTACATTTATCCTAGTTAAAGAAAATTGCCGAATGTCTCCAAGGACAGACTGCAGTTTATAAAAGGAGATACGAAAAATAAACTCGTCGTGCTAAAACACTAGGTTTACGGAATTCGTCACGTTGACGCATTTCAGGTTTCATACCTAAAATTATGGGGACCATAAATATTATTTTGTCAGTACTTTATATTAACAACGCGCATAATTTACCGACGGAGGACTAAACGTCACAAACGAAGCACAGGATAGACCGTATCATCTTACGAAACTTTCGTGTCACAGGATATAACCTAAAGAATCAGAATTTTTCCAAGAATATTTGTGTTAGAATCTTGTGTGGCTGATCGTTGCAAATGGAAACGTAAAATATAATGTTTTCAATGCGAAAATAAAGTTGCCTTGGAAAGAGGAGAATTTCTGACGAAACAAAATATTTACGTATGAAAAACATTGATAATTAGCACTAGGTTTACGAACGTTACGTGCATAATTTGACAAGCTTCCGGAAAAATACCGTATACTGCATATATGTAAATATTCGAAATTAGACGATTGAGGATGAAGAGAATCACGTGAAATACATATTAATACCATTGTATTAACCCTTTGCCGTATAATAACCAGTCACACTCGTGCTATGAATTAGTTCACAGATTTAACTAAACTGCACAATATTGACGCGAAAATTTATCTTGATCCTTAATTTTACTCTTTGCCTTTTAAGATTGGACCTTATTAAACAAATATTGTCAATAATATTCGAATGATTTGCACGTGACATATAAACTCACCGATCAGTTAATTCTACCATACGCAGGTAATAAAATAATCGTAGGGCAAGGGGTTAATTAAACTTAACCCTTTGTGGACGAGGAATAATAATACTTAAGGGATTGTTTTGGTTTTCAACTGCAAGCTTTCAAATTCTAAGCCACCAAATTTCTATATCTTCGAAGCGTTTATCAACGATGTTAATTGAAATTTGTTGCAGTAAATATTAACGCGCGTCCAGAAAACTAAAAAATGATTAGGCGGCTATTTATCAAAGGGTTAATATAAAGTACTGACAAAATAATATTTATGGTCCCTATAATTTTAGGTATGAAATCTGAAACGCGTCAACGTGACGAATTCTGTAAATCTAGTGTTAGCATAACGAGTTTATTTTTCGTATCTCCTTTTATAAACTGCAGTCGGTCTTGGAGACATTCGACAATTTCCTTTAACTAGGGTAAATGTAATTGGACTTTGTTGTACATTTTCAATTACGTAGCAATGAATTTATGATATTGAACATATAAAAAATAAAAGAGATCTGTTGAACAATATCCTGCATCGAACTGGAACGATCTTTATGTTAACATATACGTTCTAAAATAGTTAAATAAAGTTACGTTTAAAGATAACGTTAAAGCGGAAGTACGTGGTATACCTAACCAATAATAACTTTCGCGTTTTATTCGCCGACAAATAATGTAAACGCTTCTGAAGTATTTTAATATGGAAAATGTAAGAGCAAACGCAAAAATTGTATGAAATGTAGGACCATCGAATAGGTAGAAATGAAAATAGTAAGTGAGCCTCGAGAGCCGCGAATCATGTGACAGAAAAATAATACAGTGAACGATAGGTCTATTCTGTACCTCGTTTGTGGTATGGTATAGTGTAGCATATTATCCTGTACTACGATATAGCAAGTATTAGGTTGTTTTGAAAGTTCGCAGCGATACTCGAGGGATATTCAAAAGCAGTACAGTGTAATGCGTACATTTGCGGTTATTGCGAATTTTTAGACGCGTTACTTTAGTCTAGACGATAGAAATCCAAATTTCGACGCGTTTCCTTAATTACGACGATGAAGATGCGAATTTCAACGCGTTTCTTTAATTTCAGCGATAGGAATCCAAATTTTTGCCAGTTTCCTTAATTTCGACGATGAAGATGCGAATTTCGACGCGTTTCTTTAATTTTAGGCGATAGCAATTGAAATTTCGACGCGTTTCCTTAATTTCGACGATGAAGATGCGAATTTCGACGCGTCTCTTTAATTTCAGCGATTGGAATCCAAATTTTTGCGAGTTTCCTTAATTTTTGACGATGAAGATGCGAATGTCGACGCGTTTATTCGATTTCAGCGGTAGGAATAGAAATTTCGACGCGTTTCCTTAATTATGGCGATGAAGATGCGAATTTCGACGCGTTTCTTTAATTTTAGGCGATAGGAATTGAAATTTCGACGCGTTTCCTTAATTTCGACGATGAAAATGCGAATTTCAACGCGTTTGTTTAATTTCAGCGATAGGAATCCAAATTTTTGCGAATTTCCTTAATTTTGATGATAAAGATGCGAATTTCGACGTGTTTCTTTAATTTTAGGCGATAGGAATAGAAATTTCGACGCGTTTCCTTAATTTTCACGATAAAGATGCGAAATTGCACGAAGATTCACGATGTATATATTTAGTGAGGCACTACGAAATATTTAGAAATTCCATGGTTCGAAATTTTAATATTTGAGAATTCTAATTATTTACAACTTCCAAGACTTGAAAATTCTATGGCTCAGAGTCACGCTCTTCTAAAAAAAAAAAAAAAAAATAGAGCGAGAAACTACTTCTTATAGAAATTTAGTATATTTATCGGCAAATTGAAGAAATGCGTCTGAATTCGCATCTTTATCGCCAAAATTAAGGAAACGCGTCGAAATTTGGATTTCTATTGCCAAAATGAAAGAAACGCGTCCGAATTCGCATAATCATTGCCAAAATTCAGGAGTCACGTCCAAATTTGGATTTTTATCACCAAAATTGAAGAAACGCATCTGAATTCACATCTTCCATTGCCAAAAATAAGGAATCACGTCGAAATTTGAATTTTTATCACCAAAAATGAAGAAACTCTTCCGAATTCGCATCTTTATTGCCAAAATTAAGGAATCCCGTTGAAACTTGGATTTTTATCAGCAAATTAAAGAAACGCAGCTAAATTCGCGTCTTTATTGCCAAAATAAGCAATCGCGTCCAAATTTGGATTTTTACTGCCAAAATTAAAGAAACGCGTCTAAATTCGCATTTTTATCGCCAAAATTATGGAAACGCGCCTTAATTTGGATTTCTTTCACCAAAATTAGAGAAACGCGTCTAAATTCGCACCTTTATCATCAAAACTAAGGAAATGCGTCGAAATTTGGATTTTTATTGTCAAAATTAAAGAAACGCGTCTGAATTCGCATCTTTATCGCCAAAATTAAGGAAACGCGTAAGAATTTGGATTTCTATCGCCAAAATTAAAGAAATGCGTCTGAATTCGCATTTTTATCGCCGAAATTAATGAATCACGTCGAAATTTGGATTTTTATGACAAAAATTAAAGAAATGCGTCTAAATTCGCATTTTTATCGCCGAAATTAATGAATCACATCGAAATTTGGATTTTTATGACCAAAATTAGAGAAACGCGTCTAAATTTGCACCTTTATCACCGAAACTAAGGAAACGCGTCGAAATTTGGATTTCTACCACCAAAATAAACGAAACGCGTCTAAATTTGCACCTTTATCACCAAAACTAAGGAAACGCGTCGAAATTAGAATTACTGTCGCCAAAATTAAAGAAATGCATCTGAATTCGTATATTCATCGCCAAAACTAAGGAAACGCGTCGAAATTTGGATTACTATCGCCAAAATTAAAGAAACGCGTCGAAATTTGGATTTCTATCATCAAAATAAAAGAAACGCGTCTGAATTCGCACCTTTATCGCCAAAATTAAGGAAACGCGTCGAAATTTTCGATTTCTACCACCAAAATAAAAGAAATGCGTCTGAATTCGCAATAACCGAACAGTAAACGACGCACAGTGGTCTAAAACGCGAGAAAGCTGGCCAAACATGAAAATCTAGTAGAAACCATTAAGAATATTTGTAAAAATGCTTCCTACTGAAGTTTCCGGGGTCACTGATCACGATTCTATTTGTTCCATTCCAATCAATGATCCAATTAACCCTTTATCAATAACAAATCCATTTTTTAATAAAACGTTGAAATTTGAGATTAAATAGAATCAAAATAAACTTTCATCCATAATATCGTGAAATTTTTAATTAATTTGTATTGCGTTGGTATCATTAAAAAGGATAATAGCAAGGATAAGTTTAATGTTCATAATTCCTGTATTTAACTACAACCATGTAAGAATGTTTATATATATTATACTTAACATATATACAAATAACGTAAAATAAATATTTTTTTACAGATAACAAAATAGTAAATTATAAAAAGTAAAAATAATAATAATAATAAAAAAATAAATTAAAAAAATAAAATATAATAAAACAATAATAATAACAATAATAATTAAATAATATAATGTAAACTAAATCCTCTTTTTACTCGTTTTCACAATCGAATTCATAATCTAATTGTTTTTCGATTTCTGCGTAGGAAAAAGTGCCAACGCAGCTGACGTTATTTTCTTCCTATCTGTTACTTTGTTCCGTTTAAAAAATAGTCACCACCCTTGCTTAGTAATACTATTTAACTCTTTGCGGACGAACGTCGACGAATAGTCGCCTGATCATTTTTTGGCTTTCCGAACCCAAGTCGACTTTTAAAGCACAAAACTTAATGCAATGAATACTTAACGTAATAATAAACATTTGAAATCGTTGAAAATTAAATGGTTTCGAACTCGTAAGCGTGAAAACTCAAAGTCGTGGAATTCAAAACAAAAGTACTCTCATGAACCTTTCGCTACGATGGACGTATGAATACGCCTTCAAGAATTGTACAATCATTCGTTAAAAGCGTACGTGATTTTTCTCTACGGTACAATACTGTATCTTTGTTAATTCATGCAACAATACTACAGCGTAATTAATTGTATTAATCGTAATTTATATGTAATTAATCGTATACAACTTTGGAATATTTATATCTTGACTATTCTCATATTAACCTCTTAGGAACGATGCACCACTATAGTGGCTTTTCGCGGATGTCATCTTATATTACGACGCGCCACTATAGTGGCTCACTCTAGTGACTCACTCGCTCACCGTTTGAATTAACTGATCGTTTCCATACGTCTCGTTTCACACTTTTTTTTGCCTTCACAACGTTTTATAACAGTGTTAACAATATACAGACAGAATATACAGCCTTTATTTTTGATACGCTAGTGTGTCAGGTATGAATTGTTGCAGTGTTTTATCGTTCACGCGTAATTCGCGTCGAACTCTGCCGTACAGGGAAACAGCACCGCGCAAAATTCAGCCGTGCCTAAGAGGTTAATAAAGTGGACCTCCTATGTGCATTTGCAATGAATATAATTGCCTGAACTGATTCGAACAGATATCTGTTTTGCCATTTTTTGTTAAAGACATGAATTTTTTTCTTTTTCGGGCAAATATATATGCAAGATTTTCTTTCAGTAGTTTATAGGCATAGCCATGAGTACCTTCTGTATAAAGCAAGCGTTAAAAGGCACGTTAAGCAAATTTTGTATTGCAAATGCAACATAGTAAAAATAATTATTCTTAGCAAGATAATGTGGCGTATTTTAAACTGTACATATGCTCGCAGATGATCAGAAGAATAATATTAACTCTTTGCACTCCGTTGGCACCTTTACGGCGACGTACGTAATTTTCTTCGTAATTCAAGATTTAAGGTTTTTATTTATTTCCACTATGTGGCGGCTCTCCTGCACCCACCACTAGAGGGACATACGAAATAGGCTTTCTCGAAAGTACTCGCTCCAACTACCTCGTCCATATATATACCGCCTTTAACCTTCCTTCCAATATCCCAACGTCTAAGGCAGGGCCTGCTAGGTAGCCGCCACTGATGAGTCCACTAGCAGGCCCAGGACGAAACGCCAACACCCTTCCTTTTTCCTATTCTATCCCCCCTCCACAGCTCCACACACTAATTCAATTTCTATATCTTCCAAAGCAAAGCAAAGCAAATTAAAGGCCACCTTTCCTATTTCTTAAGTACAGAATAACACACTTCAAATCGTCAAAAGCGCCAACAAAATAGTATTCAAGTTACCAGTAGATTATATTATTAAAATTGTTCTCGAGTGCAAAGGGTTAATACTAGTAATCCTTTATTTAATCCCAGATGTATAATTTTCAATAAAAGAAAAACTGTTTCAAAGTACACGGATTAAAGAAAATACGAAGAGAATGATATTTATACTTCAAGTCATTTAAATCAATTAAAATCAAAATGAAGACATGATTTAACAGTTTTGTAATCAGTTTTTCCTGCTATTTTTTATTGTTCCTTATAGTTTGAAGTGTTACTTAATGATATTGTAACTCATTTAGTTTCTATATTCGTCGCTTTGAAAAATTGCGTTTTGGCCAGCTTTTTCGAGTTTTAGTCCATTGTGCGACTAGCTGTGGTACTTTAAGGGTGAAAGAATCCATTTCCTTCATATTGAATTTAAATGGATTCATTTAAACGTTAATTGAAGACGGATTTTCTAAATTGAAGGTGGATTTGCTTGAGCTTCGCGTGTCCAGGGAATATCCTGCGCACCGAGTATCGAATATAAATGTTAAAACTGCAAACTTCTAGATAACCCAATAGCTAGTGTCATAAATTTCGAGGCTTGGAAGTTGGGGGTTTGGAAATTCAATGCTTTAGAAAGTCGATGGCTTGAAATGCGAAAGCATGGAAATTCGAAGCTTTAGAAATTCCAAGCATTGGGAAATTTTAAGCTGTTAAAATTTCAAGCGTCTAGAATTCGAAGCACTGACGTGTTTGAAGCTTTGAAAATTGCGAATATTAAAAATCGAAAGCTTTGAAAATTTAGCGGCTTGAAATTCGAAAGCATGGAAATTAAAACCTTTAAAAATTTGATGCTTCAAAATGCGAAAACTTGGAAATTCGAAGATTTAAAAATTCCAAGTATTGCAAATTCTAAGCTGCGAAAATTTCAAGCGTCTAGAATTCGGAGCATTGAGAAATTTGAAAGCTTTGCAAATTGCAAGCATGAAAAATTCGAAGCATTGGAAATTGCAAATATCAAAAATCAGAAGCTTTGAAAAAATTAGCGGCTTGAAATTCGAAAGCTTGGAAATTTAAACCTTTAAAAATTTGTTGCTTTGAAATGCGAAAACTTGGAAATTCGAAGCTTTAGAAATTCCAAGCATTGCAAATTCTAAGCTGCGAATATTTCAAGCGTCTAGAATTCGAAGCTCTGAGAAATTTGAAGCTTTGCAAATTGCAAGCATTAAAAGTTCGAAGCTATGCAAATTGCAAGCATTAAAAGTTCGAAGCTTTACAAATTGGAAGCATTAAAAGTTCGAGGCTTTGAAAATTGTGAATATCAAAAATCGGAAGCTTTGAAAATTTAGCGGCTTGAAATTCGAAAGCATGGAAATTTAAACCTTTAAAAATTTGATGCTTCAAAATGCGAAAACTTGGAAATTCGAAACTTTAGAAATTCCAAGCATTGCAAATTCTAAGCTGCGAAAATTTCAAGCGTCTAGAATTCGAAGCAATGAGAAGTTTGAAGCTTTGCAAATTGCAAACACTAAAAATTCGAGGCTTTGGAAATTGCTAATATCAAAAATCGGATGCTTTGAAAGTTTAGCGGCTTGAAATTCGAAAGCTTGGAAATTTAAATCTTTAAAAATTTCATGCTTTGAAATACGAAAGCTTGGAAATTCCAAGCATTGCAAAATTCTAAACTGCGAAAATATCAAGCGTCTAGAATTCGAAGCTCTGAGAAATTTGAAGCTTTGCAAATTGCAAGCATTAAAAGTTCGAAGCTTTGCAAATTGCAAGCATTAAAAGTTCGAAGCATTGGAAATTGCAAATATAAAAAATCGGAAGCTTTGAAAAATGTAGCGGCTTGAAATTCGAAAGCATGGAAATTTAATCCTTTAAAAATTCGATGCTTTGAAATACGCAAAGCTTTAGCAATTCGAAGCAGCGAAAATTTCAAGCGCTTAAAATTCGAGTATAAAAGGATTTATATGAACGGAAGTTCAAATTTCAATATAATCAGGGAGAAAAAGTTTGGTTAAATTGGATCCAGCCAATCAACTCTCGTTTCAAGTACATCTCAAATAAAACGTTTGAAGTGATAAATGGTTATTGGGGGAAAAAAAATTGGGTGGTTATGGCGAAAAAATTAATCAATGCCTACTCTACCATCGTCAAATTTAATACTACGCGAAAAGCTCCTTTGTCTCTCGATACTCGGTGTCAAAGTATTCAAAAATTCGAACAATTTTCACTGTCCTCGTTGCGAGACGAGTGTCGGCAAATATCCGCCTAATCATGTTTTAGTTTTCTGAACGCACGTTCATTTTTACTGCAACAAATTTCAATTAATATCGTTGATAAACGCTTCGAAGTTATAGAAATTTGGTGGCTCAGAATTCGAAAGCTTGGAGTTGAAAACCAAAATAATCCCTTAAGTATTATTATTCCTCGTCCACAAAGGGTTAATTTCCCATAGAGATGGAATATTAACCCATTCGCAGTTTCATTCCAATAGAAGTTATTTAACCCTTTGCTTTAAAATAACGAGTTACACTAGTGGTAAAAATTACGATCTGATCGCGATAAAAATGCGCTGCTGTATTTTCTGCGAATCTTCAATAGTGATTTTGTCCGTAATTTTAGCTTGTAAAATTTAGTATCGTAAGCATAAAATAAATAAAATTCTCACAGCCACTCGTCGTTTATGGAAGTTTTTACGCGACCGTGTTTATATTTTCATAGTTAACTTTACAGTTACGATAGAAGAATTTTATTACCCCCAAAGACTTGCCTTTCTTAAATTGTACACGAGGCAGCTAAACCAAGGTATATACAGTTACTCACAAAATTGAGCGTACACCTATGTTGCCGATGAAAAATAACTAAAAAGTAAATATACACGCGCATGTTCAAAAGTAGAAACTCGATATATTTCGCATATTCTGACGGACAGTGCGTAAAAAATTCTTGAGATAAAATTGTATATGTACTTAATAAGAAACGTAAAAGTATAACTTTTTTGCCGACACAAAATTGTTATTATACGTATGATACGTGTAGATTACTATTTTGTTAACCACCTTTAATATTCGTGGCATAGAATTAATTAATTTTCCATAAAGAAGGTGGAAATATTGTCCTATTCTTCTTTTAATTTCATTTTGAAATCTTCCGTATCCCGTAAAAGTATAATTTATCATTTTGGATTTCAATTTTTCCAAGATACGTTCGATCAGGTTAATAGTTCGAGTACACTGAAAATTAACCATTTTTCAGCCATCTTTTTCATCGAGTTTCAAGGTGTACGCTCAATTTTGCGAGTAACTGTACATTCATATCTACGCGTTGGATATTTAAAAAAACGTTGTGAAATACAATATAGGGTAGATGTACCAATTACCGTTAGCGTCTCTATAACCGTCACTTTAATTCGTTTTATTTAACAGCAAAGTAACATGTGTACAAAGAATCGTAAGCAAACAAATTTCGATGCTAAATTTGGACCTCGATTTACGTAACAGAACGTAAACATTGTATATTCGTTTACGCTTAATATTTATGAAGAAATATTAGGACGTTAATGCGCAGTTGAACATTAGAGACGTGACCAATGTGTAATTACAAAGTATGGAACGTGTCGTAATTCAGTAAAAGCGATACACGTTTACTATAAATCTTATATCCGTTACACAGAAATAAAGTGCTAGCTAATATCTGGAAAAATTGTTTCTATTTAAACGACAACTTTTTAATCGACAATAATAAGGACAGTGGACTTTGTTGCGCATTTTCAATGAATAAGTAATTAATACATCATCATACATATTTAACACTAGGTTTACGGAACTCGTCACACGTTGACGCATTTCAGATTTTATACCTAAAATTATAGAGACCATAAATATTACTTTTCATCACTTTATTGTTAACTTTAATTAATACAATGGTATGGATATGAATTCTAATTGATTCTCTTCGTCCTCAACCTTCCAATTTCGAATATTTATATGCGGTATACGTATTTTTCCAGAAGCTTGACAAATTATGCACGTAACGTCCGTAAACCTAGTGTTAACATGCACAAAAATCATCGTAAATAAACTCGACGATGAACAATGTATTATACTCCAAACTGGAATTGAATTTTTAAGTTAAATAGTTTCAATAAAGTTACACGATAATCTTAATGCGACACTGTACGTGGTACATCTACCCTAAATATAATGCGGCACGAACATTCCGGACAACCCAATACGAACTATTTTATCGAGCATCCAATTCTCTATTACCTAATGTCTAACTATATACACATACGTATGTAGTTCATAGTGTTTTCAAGGAAAACCAAAGACATTTCATGTGCGCCAACCTAACGCCACAATTTCATTAGCGGAATTTAACTATTAACAGCTCCGAACGGGAAACACAACGTTAAACGTTACCCTGTAAATTATTCGCCTAATGTTCCAGCATCGACGAAGCATAGGATAGACCATCCATTCTTATATAGGATCGTTCGTTTACCATTTTAGTGTCGCGAGCGACATTACCAGTTTAAACAAGAATAAAATACAGCAGCGTTTTTAAAACGATGGTAATTATACATAAATACTGCGAACGAATTGTTTTCTTTAATACGTGATCTATAACAACGTTTTTAGAAGTGTATATAATGTCATTTAATCTTCTGTAACCCGAATTTAATTTTACGATACGAACAAACGTATAATTAAGTGAAACACGCGTTTTATTTCAACCTGGAAATCAGAAATTAAGAAAAAGGAGAAAAATGGGAATCGTACAACGATACGCTAATGAGATAAAATTCAACAACGTCAAATACACGGATAGAGAGTTAACTTCATCTCAAACTTTAATGATCGGATTGACTATAATTCTTATAATAATCATTAAAAATCGCAAGGAGCGTGAAACAACCTCTGCTTTCGTACACACGCCGAATTTCAGTTTGCAATTTCTATTTCCTGTAAATGGATGGTCTATGCTCTACTTTGTCAATGATTCTAGTTTATACCATTGACGAAGCATAGAATAGACTATCCATTGTTATTAGGGGGCTACCTGGCCCCTTTATCATTTTAGTGTTAGTATAATAATTATAGTAGATGAAGACAACGGAATTCTAATTAAATATTGCGATACGCAATTGTTTTCCACATACGCGATCTCGAAAACTCAAATTGATAATAATGTATACATATATGTATGGATATACTTGTGGAAAAAATTATAAGACACCTTAAAAATTTCCGAGATCAAGGCTTTATTTTATATTTATCGTTTGACATGCGAAATAAAACTATTTATCGTTAACCGATGGCTTCGTAAGTTAAACGAATATTGTAACAACTATCCACGTGAAATCGAACGAATAAAATTTCCTTTGGACGAAAATTATAAGACGCTATATCCTTGATAATCGAAGAAATATATATGTAACCAAATCGAAAATAGGTTTCACGTTTTCTCCAAATCTCCAGATCCGTTAACAATGAGTAGTAGACCCCACCTTTATTTTATACTACTTCACGCGCGTTGTTGGGGATCCGCGAAACTTTTACACAACTATTTTTGTCAATAAATTTGCACCCAGTCTGGCCAAAGCCACGTACGTAATTTCTAATATTTCCTATAAACGGATGGTCTATCCTGTACTTGATCAACGATTCCACTTTATATATACCTATCCGAAATATTTTCTCTCCCACTGAAACAGCGAAGAAAACTTGTATCCGTTATCCGTGCGTGGCGCCTGCGGCGAATTCTAAAGGGTCAACAGGGTTGGCCCTACGATATATATATATATATATATATTCCACCACTGTGATCAGCAATTTCTCTCCGCGGGCACTCGAAAGAGGATCTTTCCTTCTTCTCCGCGCGCGCGCGAGCTAGTGCTACCTCTCCTCCGTCGTCCTTCGTTCACTTTCGCCAGCGATTTATTCGAGTCCCCACAAAGCAGGAGCAATTAGCCTCGCACTTGCACGTAGCACACAACCATCGCGTCCCTTTAACCTTCTGAAAAAAACGTTCCTTCCCCCCTTTCTCCACTCTCCCTTTCGCACAAAAATCTCTCGTTCGCTGCCCGAAAGGACAAATGCTTCAGGGATCGTCCCTAGAACGTCCCGACGACGACGCGGAGCTTGCGTAGACCACGTCCTGGACGCGCACAACCGGAGACCTCCAACACCCAACTACTCTCTCACCCCCTCGCGTGTCGAACGTTCTCTCAGCCAACGAGAAGCTAGAATATCATGAAACCAGGTGTGTCTGTATATGTGTCCTGTGTACGTTCAAAGAAAGGAATAGACGCACGCACGAACGAACGCACGCACGCACACACAGCAGTAGCAGGCACACGCGAGAAAAAGGAAGCGCTTTAGAGAGAGAATCCGCGTTATTTGCGCGTAGCTTTATCGGAACACGCGTGTGCGTCTCTCCGGTGGCACGACGAATGCGGCGAACCTACTAGCTGCCCGTCGAAGTAAAAGAGACCGAAACGAACGAGGCTCTCTCCCTGAAGCTGATCCTGCGTGCTAAACGAGCGCCCCCTCGGTATACCCCCCCTTTCGCCGCGGAAAGCTCGACTCCTGTCCACCAATCCCCACCAAGTCGCCATTTCGCTTCCCCCACTCCTCACTACGTGGAGTTCGCTACCATCCCCACTTCACTGACGTGGAGAGGGATTCTTATGCTCCCCCCTGCGCCCCGTCTAACGTAAACAGAATTCTTATGGAATCCTCTACCACCCCTCCGACCAACTACGGGGCGAAACTCCACGGGTTCCGAGTTCTGGGTTTAGGAGAGGAGCATTTCACCCCACCCACTCGGATGTTACGCTCGTTGCTGGTTTCGAATGGTATATAGAGGCAGAGGGAAAGGTGATGCGCGCTATTTCAACGTACGCCGCTGTCGGAGGACTCCTGGCGACCGCTACGATGCGAGCCGATGGTTGTTGGAATTGTATTGTAGGGTTTTTTGGTTTCGGGTTACGGGTTAGGTTTGGGCTTATTGACTATTGGTTCTATTAGGGATAGGCTAGGGTAAATGTAGCGATTGCTGTCGGTTTATGGTCATCGATTTAACCCTTTCACCGCGGCATGTTAGGATTAAGATGCGTTCGTGGCGCGTTTTTATCTGTACGGAAATAGTACAAACCCAAATATACTTAAATAGTACAAACCTAAATATAATTAACCCTTTGACATATCATTTTTGTATTATCAATGCATACTGTAGAAGTTGTTCGTTAGCTTTTTTACAGCATTGTATGCAAAGAATTCGAATGTCATACGTAACATTTAATTGGCGATTCTTAATCTTATGAACTGAAACTATAAATCAAGCTACAATATAACTTTGTTGCAAGCCAAAGCCTCTGCAATCCCCTTTTTATTGAACCGACACTATAATTCATGTCACGAGTATGACTCGTTATTGTATGCCAAGGGGTTAAGTATGCTCCCCCGCTCGCTTGAAGGCACGTGGCAGGAATGCGGGTCTGATTGGCCAAAGCGGAAGGGGCTCGTCTGCACCTTACACGCATTTTCGGTTCTGGAATGAGATTGGCCGAAACTGTTCCAAATGTACTAACGAGAGCGAGTGTGCGTGGGTTTCCTCTTGCCCCTGAGCCGTTCCGCGTGCAATCAAGTGAGTGGAGGACTGTACTTTATATAATTAATTACAGCGTGAGAAATGCAAACGATAATAGAGATAGTGTTGTACTATTAGAAGAAATGTGGTAGTACTTTAGCAAGTGATTGCACAATTCTGGAGAACGTATATATAATATATAATGTATAATATATAATATATAATGTATAATATATAATATATAATATATATATATAAAGGGTTAAGTAACTTTGTTTAACTATTTTAGAACGTGTTTTAACGTAAAGATCGTTCAAGTTTGGAGCATGATATTGTTCAATATAGAGTTTATTTATGAACATTTTTTTTATATGTTCAGTATAATAAATTCATTACCAGGTAATTGAAAATGTACAACGAAGTCCAATGTCTCTATTACTCGAATATTGAATATAATGAATTAATTACCAATTCATTGAAAATGTACAACGAAGTTCAATGTTCAGAATGGGTTGAAATTAATTTTGGTTTATTCTTCGGTTAGCTTCGGACGAGGTTTAAATTAATCTTCGTTTATTCTTGAATTAGATTCACGAATGATTTCAAATTAATACTGGGTAATTCTTGAATTCAATTCGGAATGGTTGCAAAATTAATGTTATATTTTTGTTATGTGTTGAATATAATGAATTAATTACTAATTTATTGACAATATACAACGAAGTCCAATGTTTAGAATGGGTTGAAATTAATTTTGATTTATTTTTGGGTTAGCTTCGGACCAGGTTTGAATTAATCTTCGTTTATTCTTGAATTAGATTCACGAATGAATTCAAATAAATACTGGGTAATTCTTGAATTCAATTCGGAATGGTTGCAAAATTAATGTTACATTTTTGTTATGTGTTGAGTATAATGAATTAATTACTAATTCATTGAAAATGTACAACGAAGTTCAATGTTCAGAATGGGTTGAAATTAATTTTGGTTTATTCTTGGGTTAGCTTGGGACTAGATTTGAATTAATCTTCGTTTATTCTTGAATTAGTTTCACGAATGAATTCAAATGAATACTGGGTAATTCTTGAATTCAATTCGGAATGGTTGCAAAATTAATGTTACATTTTTGTTATGTGTTGAGTATAATGAATTAATTACTAATTCATTGAAAATGTACTACAAAGTTCAATGTTCAGAACGGGTTGAAATTAATTTTGGTTTATTCTTGGGTTAGCTTTGGACCAGGTTTGAATTAATCTTCGTTTATTCTTGAATTAGATTCACGAATGAATTCAAATTAATACTGGGTGATTCTTGAATTCAATTCGGAATGGTTTCAAAATTAACGTTGCTGTTATTCTTGGCTTCGTTTCGGAATGCTTCCAAATGAATGCTCAGTTATTCTTCGATTAATGTCCAGTGTCCAAGTCCAATGTCCTTCGTACTGTCACTTGAAAACATTTCATTTAAACAGAAACACGTTTTACATATATTAATACGTCAGTTTATGTAACAGATATAAGATATACAGTAAAACGCATCGCCTTACCGAATTATGACACGTTTCATACTCTTTACAATTATATTAGTCACGTTTCAATGTTCAACAGCACATTTACTTCCTAATATTTATTTATAAATATTAAGTATAAACGAATATACAATACAACGTCTATACGTTGTTACGTAAACCGAAGTCCAAATTTAGTACGAAAATTTGTTTACTTACTATTCTTTGTACATTACTTTGCTATTAAATAAACCAATTAAAGTGGCAGTTATAGGAATAGTGACAGTACGTCAGTCATCATTTGCCCTCTATATTTATAGGAAACTGAAATAAATTTCAGAGTGAAATTCGGATTGTGTATAGAAGCAGAGGTTTTTTACGCCAATTGTGATTTGGCATGGTTATTTTAGGAATTATATTCAATTCGAGTATCAAAGTTGATACAGTTAACTCTCTATCCATGTATTTAACGTTCTTGAATTTCATCTCATCAGCTTTCATATTTCGTTGTATAATTCCCATTTTTCTCATTTTTCGGTTATATTGACTGTGAGAGAAGCGTTTAGAATTCGAAGCACTGAGATGTTTGAAGCTTTGCAAATTGCAAGCAATAAAAATTCGAGGCTTTGGAAATTGCAAATATCAAAAATCGAAAGCTTTGAACATTTTAGTGGCTTGGAATTCGAAAGCTTGGAAATTTAAACCTTAAAGAATTGGATGCTTTGAAATTCGAAAACTTGGAAATTCCAAGCTTTAGAAATTCCAAGCATTGCAAATTCTAAGCTGCGAAAATTTCATTCGTTTAGAATGCGAAGCACTGAGAAATTTGAAGCTTTGCAAATTGCAAGCATTAAAAATTCGAGCCTTTGAAAATTGTTCCCATTTATCCATCCATATATTTATTATAATTCCCATTTTTCTCATTTTTCGGTTATATTGACTGTGAGAGAGGTCGTATCAAACACGACGATGCGCGGTCGTCGCGCTGTGGTCGGCGAGACCAGAGGAATCGGTTTACGAACGCGCCCTTCTGACGCTGCCTCTCTCTCTCTAACGAACTCTTGATACCTTCTCCTTGTGTCGCTTGCCGTCAGGACTGTAAAACGCGTAATCAATCTGTCCACTATTTGGTGCGTTCATCCTTATCACAATCTTAATTCAATCGGACTGCGTGTAACTGCTGACATTGACACCGGTCACTTATACAGTATAAATTATTCATTCTTGATTTCCATGTTGAAATGAAACGTGTTTCACTTAATTATATGTTTCTTCGTATTGTTATGCCGTGAAAAAGGAAAGGATGGGGTTCCCTCGAGAAATGATCCTTCTTCTTCTTGATAATCAGAAGTTTTTATTGAATAGGTCACCAACAGAATGTTCACAAGAAAGTGCACATCGACGCACGTCTAAACACTACTGTCGCGAATATCGAAGTCCACCCGAGTTTTGCCAGATTGTCCCTTAAATAGTCCTAGTTCTATCGTTTTGTCACTGGCCAAGCGGGCCCACGCTGTCATAGGGCCTGCAGCGGCCAAAACATCTGACTCACACTATGGCCAAGAGGGCAAAGTCATAGTTGAGTCAGTGTGGAGAGTGATGCAGCATAACAGTATCGTAAAAATAAATGAAATTCTGGTTATGGAAGATCGAATGACAGAAATACAATAAATATGAAGATACTACTGTGCACGATATTATAAATCGATCGTATCGGAAACAATTAGTTCGCGCATTATTTATTTACAATTTCTACCGTTTTAAATGCGCTGTCGGTTTATTTTAACATTCATTACCGATGATTTTATATAAGAATGGATAGTCTATCATATGCTTCGTCAATGATATTAATTTTGGGTGTTCGGTGTTCGGTATTCACGATTTTGTTACAGAATCGAGAAGAAATTCTTTCTCCCAATTATTAACCTTATCGTTTATTAATGAAATTAGTCGAAGCTTCCTGTTTAAATATTGAGACGCGTTGAAAATACCAGTAATTGGCTGGTTTTTTGACAACATTCGTCTGCAAAGAGTTGTTTTATTCTAGTATTCTACGTAGCTTGATGATTTCATATAGGAATGGGGATAGTCTATTGTATGCCTCGTCAATGATTTGGGTAATAGATAACGATACAAGGTTTGAGGGAGGGGGGATAGTGGACGACGCACCAGGTGCGTCGTTCATTATGAGGTTATTGCGAATTCAAGATGCGTTTCTTTACTTTCGGCTATAGGAATCCAAATTTCGACGAGGTTCCTTAATTTTGGGCGATGAAAATGCAAACGTCGATGCGTTTTTTTTTATTTTGCCGAGAGAAATGCGAAGTTGCACGAAAATTCACGATATATTAATAAGGCGTAGTTGGTGAATAGAGTTGATTCTATTCGGTTACTGCGAATTTAGGCGCATTTCTTTAGTTTTAGCAAGAGAAATGCGAAGTTGCACGATGACTCACGATTTATTAGTGTAAGTTGGTACATACGTTAATCCCTTGCCCTACAATTAGTTTATCAGCTATTCAGGCTAGCGTTAGTTGGTCACTATTTTTATATCGTGTCACGTACAAATCATTCGAATATTGTAGGAAATTTTTATTCAATAATCTCGTATTATAATGCAAAGCTACAATTACAGTTTAAATGAAATTTCATCATTGATAGTAAGATAGTTGAACCAATAGTCGATCACTTAGTAAGAGATATCAATTCTTTCGATGAAAACCTACGTTTAAACTTAAGAAAAAGGAAGGAACTTTTTTTTAAATGTTTAGTTTACGTATTGTTTAAATTAATGATACCGAAAAAAAAAGAATTTAATAGTTACGTGTCTGTTTGAAAATAAGTTTTGAACAAAAGAATTTAAGGTCCGTAGTAGTCGACCGCCATTTTACGGTTGGGAATAGTTGTCGATAGAGTAGAAGAGCCAATTGTCGATCAACATATACATAGCGGGGGAAAAGGTAATTACCCGCTGTTAAATAAGTAAGCAAAGAAAAATGATTATGCAGGTTGTTAAGAGTAATTTTATTCGGCGTGTTATAAAAGTATTTTTTAATAAACAGTGACATTAATAATACAACGAACGAGGAAAAGGAAAATTATTAACTAATAAAGGTTGTAAAAGATAACAGAGACTGAGGAGTTAATAGACTTATACAGAGTAATTTTTCCCGTATTATTTCGTGAACCTCTATAATTTCTTTCTCCTCTAACACTAAATTTTGTTTCACTCGTAATAACTTTTCCTTAAATGACATTTAATCCATTACTTTATCCTGAGCTTCTTTTAGCTGTGTTTGCAACGACACTTGATTCTCCTTAAATTGTTCGCTTTTTAATCGAATTTGTAACAATTTTTCTTTTGCTCTGTATTGTGTAAGACTTAATTCTAATTCTTTTAGTTGTGCTTGTACCCTCTGCTTTTCTGGTTTCATTTTATTTAGACTCTCTTGTAATTCCTTCTTAACGTTAATAATCTGTAACCTTTGCGTTTTTATATCAGCCTTTTTCTTCTCCTGCTGTTCTTTCTGTATATTTTTCAATGCACGTCATGTTCTCCATTCATCACCAGTTGCAATAAAATGAAGCCTTTTTTTCTTACAATATTTTGTACGGTATTTAATAAGTGCCCTTAACAATAGGAAATTCACATTTACTCGCGCGGGAAACCCATTTATCTAATTCCTTTTCTTCATTTCGATTTAAAATACTACTTGCTCCCCGTATTACATCCATAGGTTACGTTTCTTTTACACGTGCATGATACGCGAAATAAGGTATTTTAAATTCCTTGCTCGCAGTTTTCATCTCCTCTACCGTCTTTTTAATGTCAGATACACTGTAAGCATTTCGCGTATTCCGTTTACTTTGACGCGAGAAAGAAATTGAAACGTGCCATCGACAATGAGGTTACGTACGAAAAACGGGACTGTGTTGTCGATCACGTAATAAATAATATTAAAGAAACATAAATCTTGCGTTACCTTTTTTTTCAATGCTCATGTTGAACTTACACAACCCATACAAACTTGCTGCAGGTGTAAAAAGTATTCCTTCCGTTTTGTTTTCGATGATCTCTACACTACTCGTTTGCTACCTTGAAGCATAATGAGAAATGGCAAATATTTGGTGTCTACAGATGGCACTTCATTTAATGTTTTCTTCTATAGATGGCGTTGCGTATGCTTTCTTAAATTAATCACAGGATAAGTACGGATATTTTATATTACATCGTGCACAACTTTCTCTAGTAAGAAATGAAATTGACAAGCATTTAAAAATCTTATTATTTAGTGACACGATCGACTATTGGCTCGTCTATCTTATCGACAAAAATTAATACATTCCAAAATATTTAAATTTTCCGTCAATAACCACGATGAATATTAAAATGTTCCACCGTTTGGCGGCGCTCAACATAATTCGAATGAAATTCATGGAAATAGTAAATTGAATTTTCGATCGCCGTCAATCTTGTATTTTAAATGAGTATTAATTAATTTCGCGACCATTGACGCGAACTCGAACAGTAAAAATGATTCGAATAAACTAACTAAACTAACTAAACTAACTAAATGTAAAGTAAACGTTGCTAATATCAAATACTTAATTTTAAAATCTTGTGAAAAATTGATGAATTCAAAGAAACTACTATAAAATCATTTAACTGTTTCACCTAAAATGACTTGCAAATTATTTGTCGCGTCAAATAGTTGCAATAAAATCTTGCGAAATAGCAAAATGATAATTGCACTGTATTTTCCCCAATTTTTGTTCGAAACATTTTCTTAATACAGCAAATCGTTTATAGCTAAGTTTAAGTGGAAGAGTTAAACGATTCACTCTATGTATAATCGTATTTTCTTAATCGTTGACGCTATATTATTCATATAATTGTATTTTTAAATTTTGTATTATTAAATTGTATTTTTCAATACAAGTGCAACGTAAATAACATTGGAAAGTAAACAACGCGTAAAGTTAAATTAAAAACGCGCAAACTATAATCAAAAATCGTAATAATCCACAAGAAGCCTAAAAGAAGCAATTGATAAATAAATACAGTAGTTAAACGATTCGAAATTGTAGCGAGAAAAATTAGCGAACGTGAAATTCGACAGTTTGCAAATTATGATTTTTTCTCGAACTCCTTCGGTTTTTTAATGTACGCAAAATTTTGCGGATCCTTGTGGTAATGGTTAAAAATTTCCCTCAAGGTCCCGCAGCACACATCGATGCAAAACTATCGAGATATTCTCATTTGCATAAACTTCCGCGATCTAATTATAAGCGAAGAAAGGAAGCGCAACGTTTCGAGAAGAATCCGAAGTTTGCGAGACGCAGAAGTTGGCGTGTTTCGCGCAACCCGCGACTAAACTAATTCCTATTTACATTTCGTTCCGTTCGAAGCGAAAGCTTCGAAGTATTTTTATTTTCTTCTTTTTTAACGGAAAACAAAACCGCTTGGGATCGGTTGAAAATTGTACTTCGAACTTTCCCGCCATTTTTCCATTGCATCGTTGCAATATTTATCGAATAGACGTACGTACATATTTTCCTTTTTCCATCCGCTCTACCGCGACTCAGTCGAATGAATATCTTTCTCCGTATAACTTCCTTAACCTCTTACCATCTCTCTACTTTGTTTCACTTTGTAAAAGTTCCCCTTTTTTCCGCGCCACTTCGGATAAACTTTTATTCCCTCCCCATTGCGGTTAATTTTAACTTTCTCGAATGTCTCAGTATTCTTGCGCGTCGATTCGCGTTTTGCGAAATGTGCTTTCGTTTATGGAAGTAGCGAATAATCTATTAATAATAACGACAGCTTTCAAAATTCACGTTTCATTGGCGATCGCTAACTTTTACCGCTTCGATACGTAAGTTAAAAAACGAAACAATCTGTGTATTCTTCGTCTTTCGAAATGAATAGGTTAGAATGAAAAAAACGAACCTGAACAGGTAACACTTTACGTATGCCGATAAACGATAAGTTATACTATTTTCAATTCTAATCTATATGTGTATATGTAGCTCGGAAAATAAAGAGCACGCAAAACTATGGAAATGATTACCTTTTTGTTTCTGGATTTTTGTCGTCAAGTTTAATTCTATTCGTTAACACTAATCGTGCATGTTAACCTAACCTCTCCTAATAAAGAATCTGTACATAATAAGTTCTATATAAATAATACAATATAATACAATATAATACAATAATATTTACAATAATACAATAATACAATATAATAAACCGTAAACAATAGTACGCAAAGTTTACACGAAGCCAAAAGTGAAGCCTAGAATCTGTTCGAAGAACGTGCAATTGAAAGTTTCTCTCTCTCTTCGACTGCAGGGGAATCTTGACGCTTATGAACAGGAGTGTACCTTTAAATGGTGCCTTTGGAACCACGGCATGCACGCGCGTGCACCATTTTCCTCTCTCTTTTCTTTTTTTTTCTCTCTAGAGAAGAATATAAACGGGAGAAAGAATCGCGACCCTGTCCCAGTGTCGATTTCAAGTATCCGTGACCTGATTACTGTACCGACGGTTACCTACAGTTTTCAGTAACGAGTCGTTAATCGATATTAGTAGTAGGTACTATTTTATCGTTTTCAGACTCGCCGCCGGGCGTTCGAATAAGCGGTCGCCGTCCGTTTAACCGCACGAAGTCAGGAAATTTCTTTTGCTTTTGTAAACTTCTTTAAACTGTTAAATAACTGCGGGAATGGAACTTTAGATTAAGTAACATGGAACTTGGAAAAGACCTGGAAATAGAAACAGTACACCCAGGCACGATTTGCGAAGGGTTAAGATTGGGTTAGATTGGATTTTATCGTTAGATTTTGTGTAAAGAAAACGCTGCGATCTTTCTTTCCAACCCAATATTTTTGTAGGCTTTGATTTAGGTTAAGATTCAGGTTGAGTTAGGTTAGGGTTAAATGCGGGATTCGTGATAAACAAGAAAAGTATTACCAGACTACGAATCGTTGAATTTGAATCGCGCAAAAGGGCGCAGAATGCGTGTAATATTGAAAAATGTACAAAATATTAAAAACGTGAAACAAGTTTCTATTAAGGTTCCATTTTTGCCAGTCGCGTTTGGAATAATATAAATTTGTACAAAAATTTGTAATATATTAACAAAATTCCACTGTCATTAATAGATTGCAAATTGTTACGAATTCGCGGGAAATCGAAGTGCGCGGAAATGCAAAGGATACGCGAAACACCGAAGAATACGTAAAATATCCAAACACGGAGTGCATCTTGTAATATTCACAGGAATAAACTAGTCTTCTATTTAACTTCCAATTTCTTAATTCCATTTCATCCACTCGGAAGCCAAACCGACCAACTCCGTCGAATCGATTAAACTAGATTTTCAAAGCAGGTTTCGAGAAGAGAATACGAATCGCGTATCGGAGTAACGAAACGAAGGAATTTACCAAAAGCGAAAGTTGATCAGTTTAACTCGTTGCAGGCTCGTTTTGTAAAAATATGAATTCGCATAAACATTCGCAGGCTGGGTATAATATTCGCGGTGGCTTCGACGGATATTTAGGGCTTTTCACGGATACTGAAATCGACTGGGACAGGGTCGCCATTGTTTCTCCCGTTTATATTATCGGGGGAAAAAAAAAGAGAAGAAAATGGTGCACTTGGTCCACTTTGCATGCGTGCGAGTGGTTGCGGTTTCGAAAGCACCCTCTCCACGAGTACACTATTCTTCATAAGTATCGGCATTCCTGCAGTGACGCACAGAAAGAGTAGCTTTCAATGGCGCATTCTTTGAGCGGCTTCTCCGTTTCACTTTTGGCCACGTAAACTTTGCCTGCTATTGTACCGTTCGAAAAATTAATGATAATAATACGAATACAATGATACGTGGGATACTTTTTGCGACCACTGTAGAAAGTAAAACGAATCTCTGTTCAGATTCCATCTTTTCGTTTAGCTCTGTTAGCGAAAGTATAAATTTGCATAAAAATCCGCAGCCTACTGATAAATCTTCCATGCTTTTATGTGCGAGCAAGTCACGGAAGTCTAAAGTTTCAACTATTTGCATACAAAAGTGTGGCGTGACAATTCGTGGAACGCGAAACTGTAAATGAAAATGATTCCTCAAAGACTTGTGTTTCGCGAAAACGTCATCGCGTTTATAACAATCCGTCTAATTTCAATCGGCAACTAATTGTAAATCGATACTCTCGAAACGATCGAAAGTCCCGCGTTTCGTTGAACATTTGCAAGATTTATGCGGCAAACTGTACCGTCAAAATTCGTCAGCCACGACGGAAAATAACTACTTCTACACGCGTATTAGAAAAAGGTGAAAACGAGTAACACTTATAAGCGTAAAATAATTTTCTGGCGCAATGGCTAGCTCCGTCGATTCGTTTGTGCTCTTGACGACATCCGAAAACGATACGCTGCGCTGACGTAATCTGTATACAAGTGGAGGGATGAAGGACAAAGGACGACGGAGGAGTCGAGTCGAGTTCGACGTGGTGGCAACGAAGTCCTCGCATTTTCGGTGGAGTGATTCATTCTCTTCCGTGTCGAACACATTTTTCCTTTTTTTAACCGCTACGTACAGAGTGTAGTTGGCCTCAGGTGGAAGCGATTGACCGAATATAGACTCTAAGTAGCATATTTGTGTACGACCGTGATTTAACCCTTTGCGGACGGGACAATATAATATTAATCTAATTTTCGTTGAATTATGAACCATTTGAGAAAAGGGATTTAATGAATTCTTGTCCAATTATCAACAGCAGCGTCTTTGAATGACGTTAAGATAAATTTGCTGCACTAAAAATTGATATTACGTCGAAGGAACCGAAAAACTTCGGCGTCTATTTGCGACACTCGTCCGCGAAGGGTTAATCGAATACAGACTCTCAGTAGCGTATGTGCTTACACACTTATCAACCTTCCAAGAATTTATTGATCATTTTTCTATCTTTCTCAAGATACAAATGTCGCTCAAGTTGCATACAGCTCGGATGCTTCGGGAAGAATGCCTGTCCGGCAGCTTCCCTTTCCTCGACCGGAAGAACGCCAAGGTAGGGGGCTTATCGCCTAAATGCGTATCGTTTACGTCTGGTAGCCGTCTGGAAACGCATTTTTGCCAACGCAGCAGACGTCTTCGAAACGCATTTTCGCTTAACACGCGCATATAAATTTTACTCCGCGTCAAATTTATCGCTTCAGGAATACTTTCTTCGTCAACCATAATTACTTTGCTCGGTTAGCTCGAATAATACACAGTAATGTGGTACAGTTCTTGTTCTCATACTGTTGATAAGATTTGTAATATTGCGTTGCTTCGCTGCGATCGTTGCTTAATTAGATTGGGTTGATCGTTGAATATGATCCTGTTGGAATAATATTACTTAGCAGATGCAAAAATGTATCTTTTACGTTGAGAAGCACTGCTTATTAACCTTTTGCGGACGAGCGGCGACAACTAGCCGCCGAAACTTTTTCGATTCTATGGATACATGTCGGTTTTCAAAGCAGCAAATTTGGATTAGTGACACTAATATGCACTTTCGATAATAATTCAGCGGAAATTCGTTTAGCGTTATTAAATATGTCCGTGATAGATTTGTAATTAAGTGGAAATTTGTTACGTATTATTTTTTTCTCGTCCGCAAAGGGTTAAACAACAGGCCTAGCTCAGTCACTGAAGCCGATGGTCCTTTAGCCGTACCAGATCTAAGGGTCTGGTGCAATAAACGTATGGAAAGCCCGGGGCCGTCTTTTCTAAATATCGGCGCCAGTTTTTCACGCGTACTTTCAACAGCGTTCGAAGCGTTCATTCCTTGCTCTTTCGCAGCGGAGTAAAGACGTATTCCTCTAGCCTTTGAAATAAAATAAAATCACTCCATTAAAATTAAAATAGAGCATTCTTCATTCAACTCACAACCCCAATATTCCATTAGATCCATTTCGTGTCCTGTTAACCCTATACTATGGATGTATAGGGTAAATGACCATGTTGCATGACTAACCCACCGATACCATAGATATTGTATCGCCCCGCGACAAACACGACAAATCATCCCGCGAAAAACATCTTGACACATAGATTCCAAATTCCTAAGCAGCTAGCTTCCCGCATCCGATTACTCATCTTGCCCCTTTTGCACTCTGCCCTTATGCCGACCATTTCCAATAGTATATATATCACCATTTTTAACCAGCGCGGGTCAATTCTCTGTAGTTCGTACTTGCGTGCGGAACTTACCGCTTACAAATAAAAACCTTCCAGCCTCTCTAAGAAGTTGCGTTTAATTCCTCAATCCGGAATCCAACAACCAATTACTGTCGCCGTTCCTATAACTGCCACTTTAATTCGTTTATTTCACAGCAAAGTAATATGTTATCGACCCCCCCCCCCCCCTTCCGTGATTCCCGGATTTAAATCCCATTGAATATCTTTGGTCTGAAATGGGACGACAAATTAAAAAACGACACATAACGTCAAAACAGGAGCTAAAGAAAGCACTTCTGGAAGAATGGGAAAATATAAATCCAAATATCACGAAAAAGTTAGTGCGATCGATGCCGAATCGTTTGAGAGCTGTGATAGAGAAAAAAAAAGGATTACGTACAAAATATTAAATTTGGTACTGTAATAATTTATATTTAAGAAACTGTAACTGTGCCAATACTTTTGTTTCAATAAAAACGATTAATTATGTACACTTTCTGTTATTACTAATCATGTAGTTGCTCGATTTTTCTGTTTTTTTTTCGCACTTAATTTAGAGACTTAAGGCAATATTTTAAAACAAGATTTAATCAAATATCGTTCTTCGTTCCTGACTTACACGCGAATGTATTGTAAAACATTGCCTGTGCCAATACTTTTGTTCGTCACTGTATGTAAAACGTGTTTCTACTTAAATAAAAAGTTTTCAAGTGACAGTATTAAGGATATTGGACTTGGACACTGGACATTAATCGAAGAATAACCGCGTGCATTAATTTGGAAGCATTCCGAAACGAAGCCAAGAATAAAGCGACGTTAATTTTGCAACCATTCCGAATTGAATTCAAGAATTACCCAGTATTCATTTGAATTCATTCGTGAATCTAATTCAAGAATAAACGAAGATTAATTTAAACCTAGTCCGAAGCTAACCCAAGAATAAACCAAAATTAATTTCAACCCATTCTAAATATTGAACTTTGTTGTATATTGTCAATAAATTAGTAATTAATTCATTATATTCAACACATAACAAAAATGTAACATTAATTTTGCAACCATTCCGAATTGAATTCAAGAATTACCCAGTATTCATTTGAATTCATTCGTGAATCTAATTCAAGAATAAACGAAGATTAATTCAAACCTAGTCCGAAGCTAACCCAAGAATAAATCAAAATTAATTTCAACCCATTCTAAACATTGAACTTCGTTGTATATTGTCAATAAATTAGTAATTAATTCATTATATTCAACACATAACAAAAATGTAACATTAATTTTGCAACCATTCCGAATTGAATTCAAGAATTACCCAGTATTCATTTGAAAACATTCGTGAATCTAATTCAAGAATAAACGAAGATTAATTTAAACCTAGTCCGTAGCTAACCCAAGAATAAACCAAAATTAATTTCAACCCATTCTAAGTATTGAACATTCTTGTACATTTTCAATAAATTAGTAATTAATTAATTACATTCATTCATTATATTCAATATTCGAGTAATAAAGACATTGGACTTTGTTCTACATTTTCAATTTACGTAGTAATTAATTTATTATATTGAACATAAAATATTCAGAAAAATGTTCATAAATAAACTCGATATTGAACAATATTATGTTTCAAACTGGAGCGATCTTTATGTTAAATACGTTCTAAAATAGTTAAATAAAGTTACTTAAAGCGATAACCTTAAAGTGGCAGTAATTGGTAAATAGATCTATCTTATTTCAAGAATTAGACTGGCATTTGTTAAAAACATACGTTTATTTTCTTCCATGAGGAAATATAATTTTTGTAATCATTACGGTACAATTATATGTATATCGTTTTTACGTTAATAAAAATTATCATTACTTACGCGTTTAATTTTTGATTCCAATGCGCCCGTAGCGAAAAGTTTGCCAAAAATTTGCGCTCGCTTTTTTACGAAACTCACCTGTATCCAACTTCCCGCAAATCCCTCTTTATTAATTCAAAATTAACGCCGCAGATATTAGCAAGAATTTCTTTTACTCTCTCGGACTTTGTAACGAAAAATTGCTGGAGGCAACGCGTGTCTCTGAATCCTTTGTTCTTTCAAGTCTCGCGTCTCTCGGAGGGCGTTGCGATTCGAAACTTTTGTCCGCTAGCGTATATACGCTTATTGACAGAAGTTAAGAAACATGGTACGTATTTGCGAAGCTTCGCGTTATTCGTTCGCTTTCGAGATACACGGATTTGAATTAAAAGTAGATGAACTTCGACGGATTTCATTGTAGATCACCTCCATTCTTGTTCGTAAACGTTGTCAATGTTTGTATACACCCAATGGATCGATGAACAGATTTCCAGAATTCGTTTAATTTATGATCTGTTGGAAGTTTTACGCGTTGCAATTTTCAAGCTTTGCAACATTTACGCATTGCAATTTCCATGCTTTGCAATTTTCATGCTTTGCAATTTCCAAGCTTCGCTACATTTACGCGTTGCAATTTCCATGCTTTGCAATTTCCAAGCTTTACAATTTTTAATCGTTGCAATTTTCACGCGTTGCAATTTCCAAGCTTTGCAATTTTCAAGCTTCGCAATTTCTAAGCTTTGCAATTTCCAAGCTTTGCAACATTTACGCGTTGCAATTTCCACGCTTTGCAATTTCCATGCTTTGCAATTTCCAAGCTTTACAATTTTTAATCGTTGCAATTTTTACGCGGTGCAATTTTCAAGCTTCGCAATTTCTAAGCTTTGCAATTTCCAAGCTTTGCAACATTTACGCGTTGCAATTTCCACGCTTTGCAATTTCCATGCTTTGCAATTTCCAAGCTTTACAATTTTTAATCGTTGCAATTTTTACGCGTTGCAATTTCCAAGCTTTGCAATTTTCAAGCTTCGCAGTTTCTAAGCTTTACAATTTCCAAGCTTTGCAACATTTACGCGTTGCAATATCCAAGCTTTGCAATTTTCAAGCTTCGCTATTTCCAAGCTTTGCTACATTTACGCGATGCAATTTCCATGCTTTGCAATCTCCAAGCTTTACAATTTTTAATGTTTGCAATTTTTAGGCATTTGCAAATTGCAAGCTTCGCAATTTGCAAGCTTCGCAACATTTACGCGTTGCAATTTCCATGCTTTGCAATTTCCAAGCTTTACAATTTTTAATCGTTGCAATTTTCACGCGTTGCAATTTCCAAGTTTTGCAATTTTCAAGCTTCGCAATTTCTAAGCTTTACAATTTCCAAGCTTTGCAACATTTACGCGTTGCAATTTCCACGCTTTGCAATTTCCATGCTTTGCAATTTCCATGCTTTGCAATTTCCAAGCTTTACAATTTTTAATCGTTGCAATTTTTACGCGTTGCAATTTCCAAGCTTTGCAATTTTCAAGCTTCGCAATTTCTAAGCTTTACAATTTCCAAGCTTTGCAACATTTACGCGTTGCAATTTCCACGCTTTGCAATTTCCATGCTTTGCAATTTCCAAGCTTTACAATTTTTAATCGTTGCAATTTTTACGCGGTGCAATTTTCAAGCTTCGCAATTTCTAAGCTTTACAATTTCCAAGCTTTGCAACATTTACGCGTTGCAATTTCCACGCTTTGCAATTTCCATGCTTTGCAATTTCCAAGCTTGACAATTTTTAATCGTTGCAATTTTTACGCGTTGCAATTTCCAAGCTTTGCAATTTTCAAGCTTCGCAATTTCTAAGCTTTACAATTTCCAAGCTTTGCAACATTTACGCGTTGCAATTTCCACGCTTTGCAATTTCCATGCTTTGCAATTTCCAAGCTTTACAATTTTTAATCGTTGCAATTTTTACGCGTTGCAATTTCCAAGCTTTGCAATTTTCAAGCTTCGCAATTTCTAAGCTTTACAATTTCCAAGCTTTGCAACATTTACGCGTTGCAATTTCCACGCTTTGCAATTTCCATGCTTTGCAATTTCCAAGCTTTACAATTTTTAATCGTTGCAATTTTTACGCGGTGCAATTTTCAAGCTTTGCAATTTTCAAGCTTCGCAATTTCTAAGCTTTACAATTTCCAAGCTTTGCAACATTTACGCGTTGCAATTTCCACGCTTTGCAATTTCCATGCTTTGCAATTTCCAAGCTTTACAATTTTTAATCGTTGCAATTTTCACGCGTTGCAATTTCCAAGCTTTGCAATTTTCAAGCTTCGCAATTTCTAAGCTTTACAATTTCCAAGCTTTGCAACATTTACGCGTTGCAATTTCCACGCTTTGCAATTTCCATGCTTTGCAATTTCCAAGCTTTACAATTTTTAATCGTTGCAATTTTTACGCGTTGCAATTTCCAAGCTTTGCAATCTTCAAGCTTCGCAATTTCGAAGCTTTACAATTTCCAAGCTTTGCAACATTTACGCGTTGCAATATCCAAGCTTTGCAATTTTCAAGCTTCGCTATTTCCAAGCTTTGCTACATTTACGCGATGCAATTTCCATGCTTTGCAATCTCCAAGCTTTACAATTTTTAATGTTTGCAATTTTTAGGCATTTGCAAATTGCAAGCTTCGCAATTTGCAAGCTTCGCAACATTTACGCGTTGCAATTTCCATGCTTTGCAATTTCCAAGCTTTACAATTTTTAATCGTTGCAATTTTTACGCGTTGCAATTTCCAAGCTTTGCAATTTTCAAGCTTCGCAGTTTCTAAGCTTTACAATTTCCAAGCTTTGCAACATTTACGCGTTGCAATTTCCACGCTTTACAATTTTCAATCTTTGCAATTTTTAGGCATTTGCAAATTGCAAGCTTTGCTATTTCCGAGCTTTGCAAATTTCTAAGTTTTACGAACAAGAACGGAGGTGATCCACGATGAAATCCGTCGAGCTGAAGCTGGTCCAAGTGCACGCGTACTCGACAAATTTTCAAACTTATTTTCTTCGAAAATAAAGCGTCGTATGAAAAAATTTTATTCCAAATTTTCCATTCAATTTTTCACGTAGAATCACTCCCTACTCGCTTGTACCACCAGTTACGGGACACCCTGTATATATGATATATATATATATATACCCTAATTGGTAAAGGTTTTGGTAATTTTTTGGAAGATTTTGTGGTTCGGTTGATTTTATTTGAGAATTGCGGTAGTTTTGAAAAGGAGTGTACGCTGGTCGTTCATTCTGCAGGCTTAAGCACTGAAAAAGAGGAACACAAAGAAAGAAAGAGGGAGAAAGGCCGTTGTTTTAATTCTAAATTCACATTGGCAGTCGCATTTTCATGAGTACTCATACGAGAACACTATTTGGCTTCGAGTATTCTTCCGCTTTTTATGCACTTATATCGTTGAAAGTTCTTAACTCTGTGCAAATTTCGCAGTTTTCTTAATCCTCATATTATTAAATGTTGGAATTCCGAGCTATGGAACTTTGAAAGATTTGAATAATTGAACGATTTTAGAAATTTTAGAAATTCTAAATACGAGTTTGAATTACAAACCGTTGAATTTGAAAGCTTTAAAATTCGAAGCTTGCAAAATTGGAAATATTAGAATTCCAAGCTTCTAAATTTTCAAATATTAGAATTCCAAGCTTCTAAATTTTCAAATATTAGAATTCCAAACTTCTAAATTTTTCAATATTAAATTTCGTAATATTAGAATACCAAGCTTCCAAATTTTTAAATAGTAGAATTCCAAGCCTCTAAATTTTCAAATATTAGATTTTCAAGTATTAGAATTCCACGCTTCTAAATTTTCAAATATTAGAATTCCAAGCCTTTAAATTTTCAAATATTAGAATTCCAAGCTTCTAAATTTTTAAATATTAAATTTCGTAATATTAGAATACCAAGCTTCCAAATTTTTAAATAGTAGAATTCTAATCCTCTAAATTTTCAAGTAGTAGAATTCCACGCTTCTAAATTTTTAAATATTAGAATTCCAAGCTTCTAAATTTTCAAACAGTAGAATTCCAAGCCTTTAAATTTCCAAATATTAGATATTCAAGTATTAGCATTCCACGCTTCTAAATTTTTAAATATTAGAATTCCAAGTTTCTAAATCTTTAAATATTAGAATTCCAAGCTTTTAAATTTTCAAATATTAGAATTCCAAACTTCTAAATTTTCAAATATTAAATTTCGTAATATTAGAATACCAAGCTTCCAAATTTTTAAATAGTAGAATTCCAAGCCTCTAAATTTTCAAATATTAGATTTTCAAGTATTAGAATTCCACGCTTCTAAATTTTCAAATATTAGAATTCCAAGTCTCTAAATTTTCAAATATTAGAATTCCAAGCTTCTAAATTTTTAAATATTAAATTTCGTAATATTAGAATACCAAGCTTCCAAATTTTTAAATAGTAGAATTCTAATCCTCTAAATTTTCAAGTAGTAGAATTCCACGCTTCTAAATTTTTAAATATTAGAATTCCAAGCTTCTAAATTTTCAAACAGTAGAATTCCAAGCCTTTAAATTTCCAAATATTAGATTTTCAAGTATTAGCATTCCACGCTTCTAAATTTTTAAATATTAGAATTCCAAGTTTCTAAATCTTTAAATATTAGAATTCCAAGCTTTTAAATTTTCAAATATTAGAATTCCAAACTTCTAAATTTTCAAATATTAAATTTCGTAATATTAGAATACCAAGCTTCCAAATTTTTAAATAGTAGAATTCCAAGCCTCTAAATTTTCAAATATTAGATTTTCAAGTATTAGAATTCCACGCTTCTAAATTTTCAAATATTAGAATTCCAAGTCTCTAAATTTTCAAATATTAGAATTCCAAGCTTCTAAATTTTTAAATATTAAATTTCGTAATATTAGAATACCAAGCTTCCAAATTTTTAAATAGTAGAATTCCAAGCCTCTAAATTTTCAAATATTAGATTTTTAAGTATTAGAATTCCACGCTTCTAAATTTTCAAATATTAGGATTCCAAGTCTCTAAATTTTCAAATATTAGAATTCCAAGCTTCTAAATTTTTAAATATTAAATTTCGTAATATTAGAATACCAAGCTTCCAAATTTTTAAATAGTAGAATTCTAATCCTCTAAATTTTCAAGTAGTAGAATTCCACGCTTCTAAATTTTTAAATATTAGAATTCCAAGCTTCTAAATCTTTAAATATTAGAATTCCAAGCTTTTAAATTTTCAAATATTAGAATTCCAAGCTTCTAAATTTTCAAATATTAAATTTCGTAATATTAGAATACCAAGCTTCCAAATTTTTAAATAGTAGAATTCCAAGCCTCTAAATTTTCAAATATTAGATTTTCAAATATTAGAATTCCAAGCTTCTAAATTTTTAAATATTAGAATTCCAAGCTTCTAAATTTTCAAATATTAGAATTCCAAGCTTCTAAATTTTGAAATATTAAATTTTATAATATTGGAATACCAAGCTTCCAAATTTTTAAATATTTCATTTTCAAATATTAGAATTCCAAGCTTCCAAATTTTTAAATATTAAAATTCACAGCTTCTAAATTTTTAAGTATTACAATTACAAGCTTTTAAATTTTTAAATATTACAATTCCAAGCTTTTAAATTTTCGAATATTAGATTTTGTAATATTAGATTACCAAGCCTCCAAATCTTTAAAAATTAAAATACCAGGCTTCCAAATTTTCGAATATTAGAATTCCAAACTTCTAAATGATCAAATATTAGATTTTCAAGCTTCTAAATTTTCAAATATTAGATTTTGTAATATTGGAATTCCAAGCTTCTAAATTTTTAAAGATTAGAATTCCAAGCTTCCAAATTTTTAAATATTAGATTTTGTAATATTGGAATTCCAAGCTTCTAAAATTTTAAAGATTAGAATTCCAAGCTTCCAAATTTTCAAATATTAGAATTCTACGCTTCTAAATTTTCAAATATTACATTTTCAAGTATTAGAATTCCAAGCCTTCCACAATTTATAAATTTCAGAATTTTCACCTGTTAAAATTTTAAATCCTTCCAACATATAAATATTAAAACCTTCAAATACCAAATATCCAAGCAGATTAATTTTCAAATTCATACACGGGCAAAATTTAATTTACTCGCTCTTTGCATTCAATAATAACTTTATCCCCCCTCTCTTTTGCTATATTTTACATTCAGCAGAATTAAAAATATAAAATCGCCGCATAACTCGATGTAGATAATACTTAATTAAATTCTGTGCGAGCTGAATTTTTAACGCGCGAAGTAAAATACGAAACAGGCGGGATTAAAAAAACAGAAATCTCAATTCGAACGCGACTTTAACCGGATTGCGAAAACGAAGGAAAAATATGAAAATAACTGACGTTTTCCCCGTAGAAATTTACAATTTATTTTGCAAACAGATTCCGCGACGGTTAATTCATCATGCTGTCAGCGGATGAATACCAGCGAAATTTCACCACCGCGGCCGTAATTCTTTCTTTGATAATTCTGATTGATAGTAACATTGGCTACCTGCGCAGAATAGATCACCCATTTATAATACCAGAAGCATCATAAATTTCGTGTCCGGTCAGATTAGGAACAAATTTATAAAAAGAAAAAAAAGAATTGTACAAAAGTTTGGCAAATCGAACGCGTGAAGTAGTATAAAATAAAGGTGGGATCTAAACATTATTAAGACTAGATTTACGGTCTTTACGTGCGTAATTTGACAGGCTTCCGGAAGAATACGTATACCGCATATAAATAGTCGAAATTAGAAGCGCGAGGATGAAGAGAATCACGTAGAATACATAATTCATATCATTGTATTAATCAAAGTTAACATAAAGTACTGAAAAGTAATATTTATGGTGTCTATAATTTTAGGTGTGAAATCTGAAATGCGTCAAACGCGACGAGTTCCGCGAACTTAGTGTTAACGAATTATTTCAGTTTTCGGTATCGTGGCCTTTCCATCGTTAAACAGTCAACGGAATCGTCTGAAGAACAACGTTCGCGCGAAGTTTCAAGAATTTCTCGAATTCTCCCGGTTACCGCGAACGCGTTTTACTCTTCGACTCTAATGCTGGAAAATACGTACAATATAGCATTCGTCTATCTTTGTAAGAAGAAGGAATCGATAGACGGAAGAGGCGAACAAAATTGAGAACGTAGGCACGCAGTGGAATAAGAATAGTCCTCGTTGCTGTATTCGTTTGTTTACCGAACCGCCTGCGGTTATGTAAAAAAAAAAATAAAAAAGAAGGAAGAATGTTCGGATCTTGAAGTTTGCGCACGTGGAGCAGCAAACTGCGAAGTACCATACAATATGAAAATCTCGCCAAACTTATCCTATATAAAACTATGTACGTACGGTAAAAAGTAAATGTCACGGTAAAATATTTAATCCTGTTAACTGCGGAAACGTATATTGATAAAAAGGAGGTAATATTGTTTAAGGGAATTTTGCGTTAACGCGAATATAAATTAACGTGTCTCCGATTACGACGACTACGAATATACTTTAACCCTTTGCGGACGAGGGTTTGAAAATAGCCGCCTAATCATTTTTTGGTCTTCTGGACGCGCGTCGATTTTTACAGGAAAATATTTAAATCAATATCGTTAATAAGTATTTTGAACGTTTGGAAATTTAGTGGCTTGGAATTTAATAAACGCTTGGAAGTTTAAAGGCTTTCAATTCGAAAGTAAAATCTTCCTCAAGTGTTGTTATTCCTCGTCCGCTAAGGGTTAAAGCAGTGTTCTTTCCAACCTATTTTTGTTGGGAACGCCTAAGCCTTATGCCCCGTGTGTAACATATATGTACACGATTTTCAATTTTCAAAAATTGAATTATTCGCTGGAGAAACTTAAATGACAGGTTTTAAGAAGAAATCTCGCTGGGAAATCGTTGAGGAAACACGGTAAGTAAATTTTCAAAACATACAATACAATGGAGAACTGAAATTCAAGTACAAATAATTTTAATGGAAGATTTTTCTGTATTATTTCAATTATTATTACGTATTTCGTTTTTAAATTTAATGAGATCCTTGCGCTTGATGCTTGCTGCAAAGAGATTTTATGCTAGGTTCCAATTTAGTTAGCTTTAGTCTCAAGTCTAACCGTTGTCTTATATTCAGCCTATTTTTTTTACTCTAGACGAGTCCATTTTCGAATTGTCGCCCTTCACAACCAACACTGCTTTAAAGCGTAAGGAATTTGTGAGAAAGTAAAATATACTATATTCAAAACATTAGTAGATCTTAAGTAAGACGAGTTAACTCGTCATCCGGCAGTTAAAGTGGCGTAGAAAATTCTGTATTCGCTATACGTACATGCGTACGCGAAATAGCGGGAAAATTGCAAAAAGTTAGTTTTAGGTTATGTTCGTATCGCGTTCGAATTAACGCTTACTTAGATACGACATTATACGAAACGCGATTTCTAAAATCATTTAAAACGTGTTCGAATCTTGCGTCCAATTTAAATTTGCGACGAATATCCGCGTGAAATAAAAACGAGTAAACTTTCGTTTGGACGAAATTACAAGACGCTATCTCTGGTTAATTAATTAACACTTTCGCTGCCGCTTCTTGTAACTCAAAACTGAAACCACGGATAAAGGCCAGCTTTTATTAATACGAGAACGGGAGAAATATAAATATTTAGACGCCTTATATCGTCAATTATTATTCCAATTTTATTGTGCGAACGACAATAAATGCAATAATGTATTTACTTTAGAGAAACAATACGTGTGCTCTTAACAAACAAATGATTGCCTAATTTTTGAAAACGTGTACATATACACGTCCTTCGTAGCGAAAGGGTTAACAACATCTGTCACTGTCACTGTCACTGTGTTCCTATAACCGCCACTTGAATTCGTTTTACTTAATAGCAAAGTAACGCGTATAATACAAAGAATCGTAAGTAAACAACACCTTTATTTTATACCACTTCGCGCGTTGGATTTGCCAAACATTTGTCCATCTTTTTCTCTCCTATGAATTTGATCTCAGTCTAGCCAGGCACGCGCGTTATTTCAGTTTCCTATAAACGAATGGTCTATAGGCATCGCTATTTAGTCACGTTTACGGCAGGCGCAACTGTAAAAGTTAGGTTAGCAGAGGCTCGCGATACGCGAGGAGAATTCGGTTGCCCTTTGAAATGCCGTGGGTCGCCGCAGAAATTATCCTACCTGCCGATCTTAATTTCTCCTTACGACGGGTGCGCGCCAAGGCTTCCATTTCCACGGGTTGCATTTATTCCGCGAGGATTTCGCGCGACACGCGACCCAAACCACCGCTACCGCCGCGATAAATACCAAAATAAACCGTAACCCACGCTATTCTGTATCGTTGGTGCCCGCACGATATGCATTTCCCAGTAACGTAACGTGGCCAGATTGCGCCCCGATACCTCGCAACAATGCTTAAGCGTTGCTTTCATTTCATTACATTCACCGCAGACTTGGAATTCAATGTTACATTTTTGTTTCTTGTACAATATATTAGTGTTTACCTTTACTTGGTATTTTAGATGAAATAGTTTAGAGTGGCAGTGATCGTGTACGTGACAGTACGTGAGACTCTACCCTCTATTCGTCTGCGACAAGAGAGAGCCTGTGTTTATATACAATCACTTCTCGACTTACGACGGAGTTCGGTTCCGAAACTTCAAAAGTCGAATTTCGTAGAAAAATAAATAATATAATTCTAATAGACATATGCACGTACGTCAAAATGAATAGCTTTTCGTTTTGATTATTGGAAAGATAGGTGGTGGAATAAAATAAAATAGAAAAATTCAGATACTTTTGATTCTAAACTTTGTCTTTATTTAAACACTTGGAAGAGCACGTTTTTACAGTACGAAAGAAACTGCTAGAATGACGAGAGGTCAGTGAGTCAGTGAAGAAGAATTCGTCACGTATCCATAGACCATATCGGTTCCAAACTTCGTCTAAACAATTCAAGACGGGACACAGCTGCACCCTCTTCAGCTATAGCTCTATCAGCTATCAGCAGATAGTTTTTGTAAATGAAAAACTTTCTCTTCTTGAAAGAGAAAATCCAACACTGATTTTTAATTGTTAACTACATATAAGTAAATAATTATATATGTATATGATATACATTTGACGAAGACTATGAAAAATTGATACATTTTTTTAATTTTATTATGAAATTGTTTCGTCGTAAGTGTGAATAGTCGTAACTCACAGTAACTCACTAACAGTAAAGAAGTTACTGTATTCGTACAATGTTTTCGGCCAATAGCGATTACTATCTGTATTCATAGGCGAATCAGCGGTCCGCAGTAAAAGTGGGAAATGTAAACACACTGTTTCTTGTCGCGGACGAATAGTACATTCCCCTTCTAATTACAATTTACTAGCTTCTCTACGCGCACATGCATTGTTCATTATTAACCGAGGACGTTAAAGATCGAACACTGGTTTTTAATAGCGAAGACGGCGCGTGATTATAAGGAAGACAGTAGACCATATCTACAGCGAGGATGTTAAAAAGACTCCGTCCTTCTTTTCGTGGACGAACACAGTACATTACCCTAACCGATTTCATTGGAGCGGGTTCGTTCGCCGTACTTCTAAGAGTTCGCGTATTTCGTCCAACGAAACGTTTCTCATAAAAGAAGAATCGAATTTTTTAACAGTTCACTCTTACCTCCCTCCCTTTCCTCCTTAAAATAATTGGAAACGTCGAAACGTTTGAGAATTCGAAGCGATATCCGAAAGTTGAGACGCGCCGAAAAAGTTGCGAAATTACAGACGTTTGAAGACGCGGAAAATTTGCAATCTCCCGATCCCCCCCCCCCCCTTTCCGAAAAACTCATGACTCCCGCGTATTAATTCGGGATACGGGAGGGTTTTAGTGAATTTCCGAACGAGGTCATAAGAGAAGTGGAACACAGGCGAACGTATTAACGCGATCCACGTTGTACTTACGCGTGTGCACGCCGCGAGTCGTGCATTACGGGCGAAGATAAAAACTGATATCCCTGTATTTTACAAGCCCTCGACGTGATGGAAAAGAGTAGATAAAAAAAATTACGCGTCGTTCGTTGGAAAAACAATCGCGGCGTCGATGAATATTAAATTCCTCCGTAGGCAACGCGTTGAACGTTAAAGGACGTTTCTAGCATCGACGAGAAGCATAGAATAGGTTATCGATTCTTACACGAAATCATTATTACCACTATTACTAAAATAAAACAACGGAGCATTTTTAAAACGATAGGAATCGTAAATAGATACCGCGCGAATTAATTGTCTACGATACAATCGATCTATTAACAGTTAGATTTATAGTAACGCGCGTATATCTTCGTTAAATTTCGTGCAACTTCGAGTTTCCATCGGTAAAATTAAAGAAACGCGTCGACGTTCGCGTCTTCGTTAACAAAATTCAATGAAACGCGTCGAAATTTGGATTTTCAAATTAATTCCATTATCTGTTCGTTGAAAATGTTTTCAATTTTAATTGCCAATTATTAATCCTTTCGCTACTTAAAGACGTATATATACGTCTTGAAAAATTGGCCAATCGTTTTCTGTAACACGATACTATTTTTACTATAATTCATACTTAGTCCACCAGATAATTAATTATCCGAAATATGCGAATACTTCTAGTAGCCATATTGTTTTTCTAGTCATGAAAATAATCCGATAATCTGCGCATTGAGAATGTTTTTAATTTTAGAACGCAGTAGCTATAGTTAAGTTACGCGTAGTTATTTGCGTGGATTTTTTACCAGAATTGGACAACAAAATGCATTAAAGATCGACGAAGCATTGAAATTTCGAATTATTCAAAATTTAAAAGAAATTGGATCGCGAATTTGGTGGCGTTTCTTTAATATTTGCAAGAGAAACACGAATTTGCACAAAGATTCCCGGATCCATTAAAGAAGTACAGCTTCGGCGAGTAGCGAATAAAATGAATGGAAGCGACGTAAAAAACAAAAGCATCAGGTGTATATTAAGTTGCTGGGAAAATTCGTAGCATTTGCAACAATGTGCACTTTAAATTGCTTCGCGTATCATGGGATTGGAGTGAGATTATGTTCGACGAATGTTTGTTAAAAAGCAAAATCAGCGAGAGTAGAGTATGTTTTTAATTTTACGTTGCCGTAGAGCGAAAGGGTTAACTCATTATCGGTTATATCATTAAGACGTCGTCGAGTTATCGATAACGCATCGATAATCGATAGTCACGTCTCTAATTCCGAACAACTGCCGAATCGTGGAAAGTATCCGAAACTATGATTTCGCATAAATCTGCTCGCGCAACAAAAATCGAATTAAAACGAACATTTTTCGGACATTTCGTTCGTCGGTATCGGTGGAAAAGAGATCGCGTAAGAGTTGAATTTTTCTTCGTGAAAGACGCAGTGCGCAATTTCCGCGATGGAAAATTTCCATCCGCCGTCCGAAGCACGCGAACTCGTTAATAAATTTATGCATTTCGTCGAAACACGCGCTTTCCTTCGCTCGCGTCATTTCTAAAAATCGTATACAGAATAGAGGAGAAAGCAAGGGAAATACGAGGGATATAACTGTTTTTCATCCGTACACGGTATTCGCATTCTCGTTAATGATCGAGAATTAAGGATTAAGAAGCGTGCAATGGATCAGAATCTTCCCCAACAGCCGTTTGTGGCTGTTCCTTTTCTTTAAATGGACAGCAGTTTCTGTTTGCAAACGCAGCGCCGCGCACAGTTTCCGCGTGTTCATCTGATTCGCTGAAACGAGCTGCTAAAGGTCAAACTATTATATATACATACATGGTCAAACTATTATATATACGTACAAGTATACAGTTATAAGATATAATGTATATTAACATGTTTGCACGTTTTCATGTTACATACACATAATTTCACTTATATTGTATATTATTCATTATTGTATTATTATTATTGTTGCAACTGCAATCGCGACTCTTAGTTTTCGACCTCAGGAGATGGCGCTGAACATCGCGTCGAAGAAGAAAGCTAAAAATCATACAGAGTTTCTAAGCTAGTAGCGATTATATATACTTCTATTGTTTCCCACGCGTAATCTTGCTTCGCTGTTTATCTTTTCGAAGATAAGATTATTAATAACAAACCATTTATATTTGTGCACAAAGTACGGAGTTCCTTTATTTACAATCAATTTATTAAAATTTATTAAAATCAACAACACTTTATTATATATTTCCACGTATATAATAAAAGTTTAAGTTACGCGTTTCAAGCTTCGAACTGAAACACGTATATATTTTGGAGTTATAGAAGAACTGTTCGACGTGCGCGAAAATGTTCGTAAATAAAAGAGATCTATTATATATATGTATATATAAAATAATATTATACTCGAAACTGGAACGATTTTTAGGTTAAGTACGTCCTAAAATAGCGAAAATGAAGTTAAGCGATAAGCTTGAAGTGGCAGTAATTGGTACGTCCACCCTATTAATAATGTTTTTATACAAAGTGAGGTGAATGCTGGCTCGCAGGGATCGATAATACTGGGATAGCAGGAGGAGGTCCGTTGCGTGAGCTGCACTCGTTACAAACTATACCCATCATCAATCTCTTTCTTTCTCCCGCTGCCTTTTCAATCCTTCTTTCGTTCTCTTTCAACGTTCCCGCGCAATCTAAATCTAAAGCTAATACTCGAAACTTCGGGGCTGTACGAATTTTCCCATTATGGGAACGTGAAATTGGTGCTGGTCCATTTCCGCCAATGACGTACTGCCACGTCAAAAGTAAATTAGTTAATTTCCGCTTGCGACGCGTTAATACGTTAAAAGTTTAAACTGATCCCCCCTCCTTTTTATTTTGGCTAATAATGGTAAGCGTAGAAAATTCTTCACGTTTCGAACCAGGTGATTGTTTCGAGCAACATTCTTCTTCTTTATTTATTCTTTTTTAATGTCGTACCAATTAACACGCCAATTTAAGCTTAACCCTTTGCGGACGAGTGTCGCAAATAGACGCCAAAAGTTTTAGGTTTTTTGGGCATAATATCAATTTTTAGAGCAGCAAATTTAACTCAACATTATTCAAAGACGCTGCTGTTAATAATTGGACAAGAATTTATTAAATCCCTTTCTCAAAAGGTTAATAATTCAACGAGAATTGGATTAATATTATATTGTCCCGTCCGCAAAGTGTTAACCTTATTCAACTATTTTAGAACGTGTTTAACCTAAAAATCCAGTTCCAATTTCGAGCATAACGTTGTCCAACGTCTCTTCTATTCGTGCCCATAATTATATGATAAATGGTCTAACAATATGTGAAAATTTAGAGGAAAAAAATGAGTTTATCAGTTATTTTAAACTAAATTAATTCAACGTAATTGTTACGATATCGTCAAAATTGAACCGTTTGATGGCGCTCGTTATTTCTAGCGTTAATTAAGAAAGTGGCTTACATCGCGAAACAAGATATATATCACTTAGACCACTTTCGTAATTATGATCACATTTACGTTGAATATAACGAATTAATTACTAACTAATTGAAAATGTACGACAAAGTCTAATGACCCTATTACTGTCACTCGAAAATTTTCCATTTAAATAGAAACACGCTTTTCCATATATTAGCACGTCAGTTTGTATAACAGATATAAGATCTGAATACTGAATTATGACACGTCCCATACTTCATAATTACATTGATCACGTTTCAATGTTCAACATCACATTAACCTCCCAATATTTACTTACAAATATTAAACGTAAACGAATATACGATATCTATACGTTGTTACATAAACCGAAGTGCAAATTTAGTATTCAAATTTCGTTACTTACGATTCTTTGTACATATTACTTTGCTATTAAATAAACGAATTCAAGTGGCAGTTATAGGAACACTGACAGTAATTCGGTCATTTACCCTTCGTTCTAAAATAGTTAAATAAAGTTAGGGTTAAAGATAAGGTTAAAGTGGCATTAATCGGTACATCTACCGTATTTACTGATAAAGCTTGGCCAGCAAAAGAATAAAACCCATAAAACGCCCTTGAATAAAGTAAAGTTGGTCAAAACTTTACCTGGCCTGGACCATATACTTTTGGGTTCTACTAAGAATAAGTATTTTCGTGCAATTATGCAAAAGTACGACATGTGTTCTTCATCCAATGAGACACTCGGTTGCAAGAGTACACCGTAGTGAAACGGTTAATTACAACATTGTTGCAAAAAAGAAAAAAGTAACGAGACCGGTAAAAATAAAACACGAAGGGCTACATAAGACACGCTTCGAGTTTTCTGTATTTTTCCATGTATTTTAAACCCAAAAAAAGCAAAAGTTCGTCAGTTTTACCGTTAAATCGAGACTCGAATTTAGGTTGGATTTTAATTCGAAAGCAAAACCTAACCTAATCCGAAGTTAATTCGAACTTAACCCGAACGTAATCTGAAAGTAATTCAAGCGTGACACAAATTTAACCTACACGTAATCCAAACTTGAACCAAACTTAATCCGGACGTAATTTTGAAGCTAGGGTAAGTAGATGTTCCAATTACTGTCAGCGTCTCTATAATCGATACTTTAATCATTCTGTTTAATAGCAAAGCAATACATAGGAAGAATCGTAAGTAAACAAATATTTAGATAACGAATTTCGACGTTGGTTTACGTAACAACGCGCAGACATTGTAAATTCGTTTCCACTTAATATTTGAAACGAAATATTAGGATGTAAACGTGCTGTTGAACATTGAAACGCGGCAAATGTAATTATAAAGCATGGGACGCGTGGTAATTCGGTAAAGGCGATACGTTTACCGTGCATTTTATGTCTGCGTTGCTAATATATGGAATACGTGTTTCCGTTTAAATGAGAGGTTTTCAAGTGACAGTAATAAGGACATTGCCCTTTGTTGTACATTTTCAATTAGTTAGTAATTAATTCATTACGTTCAACGTAAATAGAAGGTATGTTGGACAATGTTATACTGCAAACTGAAACGATTTTTGCGTTGAATAATTTCTGAAATAGTTGAACAAAGTTATTACATATATATATATATATATATATATATATATACATATGTGTATATATAATATATAGTGTACAATTATGATACAATATATTTGTACGTATATTGTTAATATTTTTTAATATCAGTCTGTAAAATAATATATACAATATTATAGTAATAGGATTTTTAATATTGAATAATGTTGTACATTTTCAATTAATCAATAATCAATTCATCATATTCTACATGCAATGTTGAACAATATCACGACGCTCCAAACTGGATCGATTTTTAGTTTAAACACGTTCTAAAATAGTTAAGAGACAAAGTTACGGTTAAAGTGGCGGTAATTGGTACATCTATTCTATTCGAATTCCATTGTCCGCCGCGATATCCTCGACGTTATCCGCCGCAGCGTTTCGCGTTCGAAATGCCGAGAAAACAAAGGAAACACGCCGGGCACGCGTTTGCGTGACCCGAAGCGTGCGGACTGGAATGGAATTAATTTTCACCCTCGTAACGCACGCCTCGCGCGCGTATTTTTCGTTTCAGCCGCGTTCAACTCCATGGTTTATTCGTTGTTTAACACCTTTTACGACCGCCGTAAAGCTTCCCCCCACCCGTTTATATTTCACGCTGCAAAAACTTCCGCGGCACGTCAACTTTATAAAAGTCCCGCGCGCGGCGGCGTTGCGTAATTTTCGTAAGATTAATGGAATTAGATATTCGAAGAAACGGCGACGAATTCACGGCGCTGGGAGAAAGTAATGAATAAACCGCGGATCTTTATGGAAATTCATGTTCTCTTATTTCATATTAAATTATATGTATATGTATGTATATAGGTGGGCCTCATATAATTATTATATATATTACATTATACTATTATATTGTATATATTACATTATACTATTATATTATATATATTACATTATATTATTACATTATACTATTATATTATATATATTATATTATATATATTATTATATATATGATGTATATATAACATATATATAATTATAATATAATACAAAATATATGATATATAATATACAATTATTAAAAATATATATTTATGCGTATATTGTTATTATTTTGAAATATCAGTGTGTAAATTAATATATATATATATATATATATATATAGTATTAAATAATATATGTAAATAATTTATTACATAATGTATGTAAATAATTTATTAAATAATATATGTAAATAATATATTAAATAATAATTTCTTCGAATAAAATTTTGTTCGAATAATATTTCGAATAATTTCTTGGAATAAATTTTGATTCGAATAATAATACGAATAAATACTTCGAATACAATTTTATTCCAATAATATCTTCAATAAACTGTTCGAATAAAATTGTATTCGAATAATAATACGAATAAATACTTGGAATACAATTTTATTCTAATAATATCTTCAATAAATTGTTTGAATAAAATTTTATTCGAATAATATTTCGAATAATTTCTTCGAATAAAATATTATTTGAATAACATCTTGAATAAATTGTTCGAATAAAATTGTATTCGATTAATAAGACGAATAAATACTTGGAATACAATTTTATTCGAATAACATCTCGAATAAATTGTTCGAATAAAATTGTATTCGAATAATAATACGAATAGATACTTGGAATACAATTTTATTCGAATAACATCTCGAATAAATTGTTCGAATAAAATTGTATTTGAATAATAATACGAATAAATACTTGGAATACAATTTTATTCGAATAATAATACGAATAAATTGTTCGAATAAAATTGTATTCGATTAATAATACGAATAAATTGTTCGAATAACAAGAACTAAGCTATGGGTCGAAAAAGACCCGTAGACTGCACGAGGCATAATATCCAGTGGTCTGACATCGACCGCAACTATACTACTTGTCATTTGCCTGACGTCTACCGCACCTATACCACTCGCCGAGATTAAATGATTTTAGTTAGGAATAATCGCTACAAATGATCAAAGTTCGCATTGGTTATCCGGAGCCGTTGCTCTTCGGTTACTAATAGCTGTTATTAGTAACGCAGATGGTTTCCAGTTACCAATAATTATTATCGATGATGATGGAAATTTGTTTGAATGGTGAACCGTAGAAAATTATATTGCTGACCTCGAAAATATTCTTCAAGCTACTAGCATATACATTATTATTACTATTATTATTATTGTAGCTTTTTGTATAACCGTGTGTAATTGTGGATGTAAGCTTATTGTTCTTAGGTTTTGTAACAATTCTACTTACTATTACTATTATTATTATTATATAAGGGAGAAAAAAACCTTTTGTTACATACACAAATTAATACAATGATTATTAGTCGTTGGACGCTTCGTTTAAAAATAAGAAACAGAACATTATAATTGGCGCACAATTTTTTTTTTGGTTAGATTAAATTATCACGTGATCTCAAATATGACAATAGAAATGAGCTATAAAATATTACGGAATATTAACCCTTTCGCTACGAAGGACGTAAATATACGCCATCAAAGATTAGACAATTATTAATCATAAAAAAGCATACATAGACAAAATATCTTTTCTGTTGCCATTGGTATGCGTTAAACCATAATTAATCGTACGAAATATTTAAATATTGTTTCCATACTAATAAAAATCGCATCGATTCGTGCGTTGAAAATTGCCTTTAACCCAAAAGGTGCCATAGCGAAAGGGTTAAGAAACAGTTTGGATTCGGTTATCACGAATTCAGACGCGTTTCTTTAATTTCAACGACAAGAATATCTGAACTCAAAATTATAGAAACGCAATTTCCACAAGTAATTTAAAATACGTTCAAAAATCCCGCGTCTGGTTTCAAATAATTTAACATGCAATCGGTAACAATTTAAAATATCCAAATCTTTAGATCTGACTTGTTGCTAAATAAAAAAAGAAAAATTAAGTAATGCAAACGGTTAAATTCGACTTAAACGAGTCAACGATTTCGAAGTGTTCAATTCGATCGTTATTTCGTCGAACAATAAATTCCAAACCACCGTCATCGAAAGTTTGTTTCCCATTGAAAAATCCAGCGCTGCGTAAAACGCGAAATAAAATGAGAAGAGGGGGAGAGAGAGAGAGGGCAGGCAAACAGAGATTCGATTCGATGTGAAAATAAAGTTTCCGCTCTATACTAAATAATGGTAATAATTTATCTCGCGTGGTACATACGTATGCTCTCTTGCAACCTCGTTTTACGTTCGCTTCTATAATACAGGGATATTCCACTGTAAAACGCTTCCATTGTGTGCCGTTTTTACTCCCCCATGTTCCACGCCATTGGAACGTATAGATAATGTGGCCAATGGAAAACAGGCAGTAACGTCTTCGTGGCTATTTAAACGCGTCCCACCGTGAATTTCTATATACTCTTGAAAATGCGTAATCTACCAAGCAGCGGACGACGCTCGCCGCAGTTTTTTCATTCTCTTTCGATACGTTTACGATACGCTGGAATAATACGGTTATTATAATATCACGGATTATTATCGTAACGAATGCGTGCCAAATACAGTGGGTTTAAAACTGATTGAAAATAATCCGCCTGTTGTAACGAAACTTTGGTTATTCGTATATATCACGCCTGATAATTACAAACGATCAATTCTTGACAAATTTGTAACAAACGAACCTTTGCATTTAACACTAGGGAACTATCGACGATAAAATACGTAAAAATTGTTTCTATTCAAATGAAAAGTTTTCAAATGACAGTACGAAGGACATTCGACTTTTTGTTGTTACATTTTCAATTAATCACTAACCAATTCATTATATTTAACGTATAAAAGATGTTCATAAATTGTTAGATTTTTGCATAAATCCCTTCAATCAGTCAACATTTTAAAACAATGTTAAACGTTTTGTTTTACATGTTCTTCGTGTGTAAATCTCGGGAAATAGCACGATAAATTACGAACGTGCGTTCGATGACGCTCTGGTACTACCGAGGGACAGTTTCAAAAAGAAAAAAAAAAAGAAAAAAATGGTCAATCCGCATTTCGTGCCACTGCCGTCGTTTACCTGTGTAATTGCTGGTTTTCCCCGCAGAAAAGTACATAGGTAAAATTTCTCCCAGCACAGTATATACCGAACCACGCTCTGTTACCAGTTTTATACGAGCACTAAGCCAAAACCCGTTCCTTAGTTGACAGCGTCGCCCACAACTGAACCTTCATACGTAGTTTTCTTTATTTCGTATTACTTTAATAAATATTCGTCTGTGGAAGCAAACTCTGTAATTATTCGACATAAATAAAAGAGATTTGTTGAAAACAATCTGTTATGCTACGAACTGTAACGATTTTTAGATCAACGACGCCGACGGTTCTAATATAGTTGAATAAAGCTGCTTAAAGCGATAACCTTAAAGTGGCAGTGTACGTGGTGCGTCTACACTATTCGCTATATTTTTTCACTGGCTCTATAAACATATACGGAGCCCTAGAACACGTTTCCTAATGTAATATTCCAACGAAAGCTCGGAGATCTGCTGCTGTGTGCATGTGTTCGCGTCGCGTTAGCAGATTGGCCGGTAAGAGGTCAAGCAGCGCAATTTTTTTCTCGATTAATCGCTCTCAACGATCTAATTTATAGGTCCTTAGTTACCTTGGCAGCGAGTACGTCATAACTTCGCTACGTGTAGAACACGTCTCTCTCGTGTAGTCGAGAGACGTAGTACACGAAGGATATTGATTTCTTACTTGAACCACACGTAACTCGGCCCGCGCGACGAAATCCAAATGTTATAATAAATTAATTCCATCCCTCCCCCCTCCTCCTTTCTCCTTTCTGTTTGCTATTCATTGGCAACTGTTATTCGTCATGTACGTATTAGAGTAGCTCTCTCGGACGAAATTGCAGCATTGTTCCGAATTCAGAATGTTCCCAGGCAAAGGATTTAGCATTGTTTCGATTTCAAGCGAAACAGTTGCCGCCGTCGTCGTATTTTTTCGAATCTGACATCCGCGAGATTTGGATTTTCAACTTCGATCTTACGCTAAATTATTCACAATACTGTTATTCGTACATATATAATTCCTCCCCCCATACGTATTTTATCATCGAATTCGACACATACATATTTTTATTGTTGTTCATTTGATTCACTTTATCGTATTATAGATATAGATTTCTTTATTCGATTTTAATATGGATTACAGGAGTTCCGTTCCTATTATAATATACAACTTATATATATATATATATTTTATTATATAATACATATTAGTATCATATATATGATAATATATATTACATATATTAATATTATATATATTATAATATATATTACATATATTAATATTATATATATTATATATTATAATATTATATGATATATATTAGTATTGTATATATATATTATACATATATATTTTTTATTATATGAAATATATTAATATTGTTTATATATTATATTATATATTACAATATTATAAGATATATATTAGTATTGTATATATATATTATACATATATATTTTTTATTATATGAAATATATTAATATTGTTCATATATTATAATATATATTATTGTATTTATATATATTTAATATATAATAATATATTTATATACATATATATACATATATATATATATATATATATATATACCTATGTAAGTATGTACATAAATCACTACTTTTATTCATAAGAAACACGAATTCGTATAAACATTCATTGTCTGTGCCGTAGCCAATCAAAGCACGGGAGAAGAATTATTATTGTACGGCGTGGCGCGGGGGTGGGTTTGCACAAAGATTAGCAGAAAAAAGCGGGGAGATAACAATGAGAGCGGTTCTCTGTTGAAAAGTCGCGGCTCGAGGAAAGTGACGCGCGCACAATAGGGAAAAAGGGAGGCAAACGAGACGGTAAACTTCATTCCTAGCTTGCTATCTCGCCGAGAGTCGCCCGTCACGCTTATTCCTAACCTTTACACTGGTTTCTCCTTCTCCTTACCCTCTTTTTCTCCCCCCCCCCCCCCTTACCCTTTAAGAACAGAGATCGGATTTTCTTGCTACATGACGACGTGATATTTAGCATTGGCTAAATACAGAATAGACCATCCATTTATAGGAAACGTGGTAAATTTCATAGCGAAATTCGGCGTGCGTAAAAAAGCACAGGTTTTTTTACGCCCCTTGGGTTTTAACAATGGTTCATGGTTCGTTTATGAATCGTATGAAAATCGGATCGTCAAAGTTGATGAAATTAACCCTCCATTCGTGTATCAAATATAATTATACGCTTGTGTAAATTGAAAGCGTTAAAAATCCCAGCGCTTTGAGAAGTCGAAGAGTTAGAAATTGGAAATATTGGGAATTTGAACGTCTTGAAATTGGAAATATTGGGAATTCGAACCTCTAAAAATTAGAAATATTAGGGATATAAACCGCTAGAAATTGGAAATATTGGGAATTTGAACCTTTAGAAATTGGAAATATTGAGAATTTGAACCACTAAAAATTGGAAATATTGGGAATTTGAACCTCTAAAAATTAGAAATATTAGGAATTTAAACCGCTAGAAATTGGAAATATTGGGAATTTGAACCTTTAGAAATTGGAAATATTGAGAATTTGAACCACTAAAAATTGGAAATATTGGGAATTTGAACCTCTAGAAATTGGAAATATTGGGAATTTGAACCTCTAGAAATTGGAAATATTGGAAATTTGAACCTCTACAAAATTGGAAATATTGAGAATTTGAACCTCTAGAAATTGGAAATATTGGGAATTTGAACCTCTAGAAATTGAAAATATTGGGAATTTAAACAGCTAGAAATTGCAAATATTGGGAATTTGAACCTCTAGAAATTGGAAATATTGGGAATTTGAACCTCTAGAAGTTGGAAATATTGAGAATTTGAACCTCAAGAAATTGGAAATATTGGGAATTTGAACCTGTAGAAATTGGAAATATTGGGAATTTGAACCTCTAGAAATTAGAAATATTGGGAATTTAAACATCTAAAAATTGGAAATATTGGGAATTTGAACCTCTAGAAATTGGAAATATTGGGAATTTGAACCTCTAAAAATTGAAAATCTAGAGAAGTTGAACCTCTAGAAATTGGAAATATTGGGAATTTAAACCGCTAGAAATTGGAAATATTGGAACTTTGAAACTTTAGAAATTTGGAATATCGTTAGTTCCAATTGTATTAGGTTATAACACATGAAACGGCCGATTTTATGCAGCTCAAATTTTTGTAGTCACCAATTTATTCGAAGTAACATTAAATGACATTTACTGTGCACTGATATAAAGCTTGGAGCTTGCCGAATTTAAAGCTATTGATAGATCGCTACGTATTTTAAAATGGAATAACGAATAATGAAATAAAACGAACAATGCGTGCGCAAGTGAAATTTTAATGTTTCTCATTAAAATTCTGTTCAAGATTAAAATTAAGCTAGAATGCGATAGAAGTTCCCTTACTATTAATATTATTTATGCACGGACAGATATAATTTGCGACCTCACAACTCGACAAGTTAATTTGATAAATTTTCAACCGAAAATATAAACCTTGAAAATGCACCTTTATAATCGCCTAAAAGAAACGACCTGACAATGATGCACTAAGAATTTTACTTAAATCCGATACTCATCGGCGTTTTCGAACCATTCTACATAAATTCAAAAACGCACTTTTTTAATCGATTCAATGAGTAGAGCATTTTGTGCCACGTAAAATCATTTAAGACCATTTCATATGCAACAATGAAGTATTAAAGGTAATTTGGTCTCGACGATCCTCTATCATGCATATCGAAACAGAAATTGCGAGAGAAACGATGCTTTAACACTGCTACGGTGCGCCTTCGTTCTATTTGCAAAGCATTTCGGGCTACACGTGTAAAATCTGCCATCTCGTCCTATTAGCATCGCGTATCTCCTTGCCACGTATTGAAATATTCTCCCGCGAATGCACGAAGATCCTGTCTGCTGCTGCGAACTTATCATTTTATCCAGGACGGGGTTAGAGATAATCTTTCTGCTTCGCGTTCTGTCTTCCCTTTATATCCTGCCACATCTCTGCCTCTATCCTTCTTTACGGCCCAACGTGTTCATCCTGTGAACGATGGAGTACGAAAAGAGGCAGAGAGAGGTCTCCAGGTGGGCGGAGATCGATAGAACCGCGACCTAGCTTTACCCCGGCAGGCCGAGCAACTCTGCTAGGCATTCGCTGCTAACTACGGGATAGACCATCCATTTATAGGAAACATCGTAACGTGCGTGCCTAGGCCAGGCTAGCGGCAAATTAGTAGAACGAAAAATATGTACAAAAGATTGACGAAATCGAACGCGCGAAGCGGTATAAAATAAAAGGCGGGGTCTACTCATTATTAACAGAGAAGAGTGAAGAAAAATACTACTTCTGATTGGTTATACATACATATATTTCTTTGATTACCAAAGATAGCGTATATTATAATTTTGTCCGGGTGAAAGTTAATTCGTTTGATTTCAAGCGAATATTTGTTGCAATATTTGTTTTCATTTATGAAGCTATCGGTTAACGATAAATAATTTCATTTCATACGCTACGGCTCTTTAATGTAAATAGAAAATTGAACACTTATCGTAGAAATTTTCGAGGTGTCTTATTATAATGTGGTCCACGAGTATATATCTATGTATATACATTATTATCACGTAGGGTAAATGTACCCACGTACTGCCGCTTTAAGGTTCGCGCTTTAAGTAACTTTATTTAACTATTTTAGGACGCCGTTAACGTAAAGATCGTTCCAGTTTGGAGTATATAATATTGTTCAACCGCTCTTTTAGTTATGAACATTTTTTTTAATATGTTCGGTATAATACATTCATTACTACGTAATTGAAAATGTATAACAAAGTCCAATGTCTCTATTACTCGCATATTGAATATAATGAATTAATTACTAATTTATTGACAATATACAACAAAGTTCAATGCTCAGAATGGGTTGAAATTAATTTTGGTTTATTCTTGGGTTAGCTTCGGACTAGGTTTAAATTAATCTTCGCTTATTCTTGAATTAGATTCACGAATGATTTCAAATTAATACTGGGTAATTCTTGAATTCAATTCGGAATGGTTGCAAAATTAATGTTACATTTTTGTTATGTGTTGAATATAATGAATTAATTACTAATTCATTGAAAATGTACAACAAAGTTCAATGTTCAGAATGGGTTGAAATGAATTTTGGTTTATTCTTGGGTTAGATTTGGACTAGGTTTAAATTAATCTTCGTTTATTCTTGAATTAGATTCAGGAATGATTTCAAATTAATACAGGGTAATTCTTGAATTCAATTCGGAATGGTTGCAAAATTAATGTTACATTTTTGTTATGTGTTGAATATAATGAATTAATTACTAATTCATTGAAAATGTACGACAAAGTTCAATGTTCAGAATGGGTTGAAATGAATTTTGGTTTATTCTTGGGTTAGCTTCGGACTAGATTTAAATTAATCTTCGTTTATTCTTGAATTAGATTCACGAATGATTTCAAATTAATACTGGGTAATTCATGAATTCAATTCGGAATGGTTGCAAAATTAATGTTACATTTTTGTTATGTGTTGAATATAATGAATTAATTACTAATTCATCGAAAATGTACAACAAAGTTCAATATTTAGAATGGGTTGAAATTAATTTTGGTTTATTCTTGGGTTAGATTTGGACTAGGTTTAAATTAATCTTCGTTTATTCTTGAATTAGTTTCACGAATGATTTCAAATTAATACAGGGTAATTCTTGAATTCAATTCGGAATGGTTGCAAAATTAATGTTACATTTTTGTTATGTGTTGAATATAATGAATTAATTACTAATTCATTGAAAATGTACAACAAAGTTCAATGTTCAGAATGGGTTGAAATGAATTTTGGTTTATTCTTGGGTTAGCTTCGGACTAGATTTAAATTAATCTTCGTTTATTCTTGAATTAGATTCACGAATGATTTCAAATTAATACTGGGTAATTCATGAATTCAATTCGGAATGGTTTCAAAATTAACGTTGCTTTATTTTTGGCTTCGTTTCGGAATGCTTCCAAATTAATACACGGTTATTCTTCGATTAATGTCCAGTGTCCAAGTCCAATGTCCTTCGTACCGTCGCTTGAAAACTTTTCATTGAAATAGAAACACGTTTTACATTATATTAACACGTCAGTTTATGTAACAGATATATGATATACAGTAAAACGCATCGTCTTATCGAATTATGACACGTTTCACACTCTTTATAATTATATTGGTCACGTTTCAATGTTCAATAGCACGTTAACCTCCTAACATTTATTTATAAATATTAAGTGTTGTTACGTAAACTGAAGTCCAAATTTAGTATGAAAATTTATTTGTTCACTTACAATTCTTTATACATTACTTCGCTATTAAATAAACGAATTCCAGTGGCAGTTATAGGAACAGTGACAGGACGTGGGTCATTTACCCTATGTAGAAAACTGCCTCGTAGACTAAATCTTGTGTCTTCATGTTAGGTTTGGGTTAGGTTTGTCTTCCACTTGTCTTCATCTATCCTTGAGTTATTATAGTATATTTTGGATTAGGTTTGTCTTCCTCTCGTCTTCATCTATTCTTAAATTATTATAGTAATGTTTGTGTTAGGTTTGTTTTCCGCTTGTCTTCAAACCTCTTGTCTTCATCTATCCTTGAGTTATTATAGTAATGTTTGGATTAGGCTTGTCTTTCTCTTGTCTTTAAACCTCTTGTCTTCATCTATCCTTGAGGTATAATAGTAATGTTTGGATTAGGTATGTCTTTGTCTTGTCTTCATATACCCTTAAGTTATTATAGTAATGTTTGGGTTCGGTTTGTCTTCCTCTTGTCTTCATCTACTCTTAAGGTCTTATAGCAATATTTGAGTTAGGCCTGTGTTTCTCTTATCTTTAAACCTCTTGTCTTCATCTACTCTTAAGTTGTTATAGTAATGTTTGGGTTAGGTTTGTGTTCTTCTTGTCTTCAAACCTCTTGTCTTCATCTATCCTTAAGTTATTATAGTAATGTTTGGGTTAGGTTTGTCTTGCTCTTGTCTTCATCTACCCTTAAGTTATTACACTAATGTTTGGGTTAGGTTTGTCTTCCTCTTGTCTTCATCTACTCTTAAGTTACTATAGTAATATTTGGGTTAGGTTTGTTTTTTTCTTGCTTTCATCTACTCTTAAATTATTATAGTAATGTTTGGGTTAGGTTTGTCCTCCTCCTGTCTTCAAACCTCTTGTCTTCATCTACCTTTAAGTTATTATAGTAATGTTTGGGTTACGTTTGTCTTTCTCTTGTCTTCATCTACCCTTAAGTTATTACAGTAATGTTTGTGTTAGGTTTGTTTTCCGCTTGTCTTCAAACCTCTTGTCTTCATCTATCCTTGAGTTATTATAGTAATGTTTGGGTTAGGTTTGTCTTCCTCTTGTCTTTAAACCTCTTGTTTTCATCTACTCTTAAGTTATTATAGTAATGTTTGGGTTAGGTTTGTCCTCCTCCTGTCTTCAAACCTCTTGCCTTCATCTACCTTTAAGTTATTATAGTAATGTTTAGGTTAGGTTTGTCTTCCTCTTATCTTCATCTACCATTAAGTTATTATAGTAATGTTTGGGTTAGGTTTGTCCTACTCTTGTCTTCATCTATCCTTGAGTTATTATAGTATATTTTGGATTAGGTTTGTCTTCCTCTCGTCTTCATCTATTCTTAAATTATTATAGTAATGTTTGTGTTAGGTTTGTTTTCCGCTTGTCTTCAAACCTCTTGTCTTCATCTATCCTTGAGTTATTATAGTAATGTTTGGGTTAGGTTTGTCTTCCTCTTGTCTTTAAACCTCTTGTTTTCATCTACTCTTAAGTTATTATAGTAATGTTTGGGTTAGGTTTGTCCTCCTCCTGTCTTCAAACCTCTTGCCTTCATCTACCTTTAAGTTATTATAGTAATGTTTAGGTTAGGTTTGTCTTCCTCTTATCTTCATCTACCATTAAGTTATTATAGTAATGTTTGGGTTAGGTTTGTCCTACTCTTGTCTTCATCTATCCTTGAGTTGTTATAGTAATGTTTGATTTAGGTTTGTTTTTCTCTTGTCTTCATCTACTCTTAAGTTATTATAGTAATGTTTAGGTTAGGTTTGTCTTCCTCTTGTCTTCGTCTACCATTCAGTTATTATAGTAATGTTTGGGTTAGGCTTGTCTTCAAGCCTCTTGTCTTCATCTACCCTTAAGTTATTATAGTAATGTTTGGGTTAGGTTTGTCTTTCTCTTGTCTTCATCTATCCATAAGTTATTATAGTAATGTTTGGGTTAGGCTTGTCTTCAAGCCTCTTGTCTTCATCTACCCTTAAGTTATTATAGTAATGTTTGGGTTAGGTTTGTCTTTCTCTTGTCTTCATCTATCCTTAAGTTATTATAATAATGTTTGGGTTAGGTTTGTCTTTCTCTTGTCTTCATCTATCCTTAAGTTATTATAGTAATATCGCATATCACCCTAAAATGGCCCCCTAATAATTCTATATAAGAATGAATAGTTTATGCTTCGTCGTTGATTGCAACCACAGACCTATCCATTTATAAAAAACATCATAAATTTCAAATTAAAAGTCGAACGAACTGTGTTTCACACCTTACCAATTAAATACAATTATATATATTTCTTTCCTTGTCCCAACGGCCTGATTTTCATCGCAAGGTTAAATTCCTCAATTTTTCGACAACGATTTTAAATTCGAGTGTTGTCCATATTATCAACGTTTACGTTATGCGTGCCCATAATTATAAAAATTGGTTTTGTTGATGTGTGCCCCTGTTTCGGACACAGTATTTTAAACCCAGGTAGGCTGTTTGCTAGCTTAAACCTTAGCTTTCGCTTTTACGAAGGTCTGCGCGACATCTGGTAAGAGAGTGCGACGACGCTTATGTCACGGAAAACGTGTAAAGGTTTTATAAAATGTCAAATAAAGAACAATTCACTATGCACAAAGGTAATCCTTTGACACCTTTATTCACAATTACAGAATCGATAACTCCGGAATACGGTTTATTAACTGTCGCTTGGGTTTTTGGGAGGGGTCTTTTATATGGATCGGTAACAAAGAGAACCCCGGTCGCAGAATGGGGGTTCTCGAGGAAATGCCTTATCTTGTTTTTATTATTCGCGGTTAGTTCGCACAACTTCGCATGCCCAGACGATGATTGACCAGGAGACGCACTTTGGTGGATGATCGGTGACTAAGGGTGATAACGGGCGTCGTCACACTTACTTGGTGTTGCCTGACAATTGAAAAGTCGGGGCATGCGTTGCCCCCACCCCGTGACTATCGGCACTGCGTTGCCGTGCAAGCGGTTTAGGACCCTTGTTTCTCCACGGAAGATTCTGTAGCTGGAAATAGCGTTGAAGTCGGACACAGGAGGTAGTTGTCTGCGAACGATCGAAGCGAGTAGTTGCATTACGTAGATCTCGAATCTTGTATCGTTTCTCTAACTTTGCGTTTTCATTTAACCCTGCTCGCACAATTTACACAGCCTGTAAATATTCAACAGGTTTAACCCTTTGCGTACGAGTGTCTGCAAATAATCGCCGCTCTTTTGGTTCTCTGAACGCACGTTCACTGTTAAAGCCGAAAATTTCAATTGACATCGTTGACAAACGCTTCAGAAGTTTCGGGAATTTGTCGACCTGAATTTCGAAAGCTTAGAAATTTAACGGCTCGGAATTCAAAGTCAAAATACTCTTTTAAGTTTCATTGATCGTCGTCCGTAAAGGGTTAACAAGTAAACATTTAAATTCAATTCTTTTCAATCGCCATAAGTGTGTAAAGTTTCATTAATTTCTTCATTAATCAACACTAATGAAAATTCTAAATTAAACCGTTACATAATATAAAAATACTTTTCAATTCATTGTTCAATTCAAATGTACGCCTTTAAATATCTCGATACAAGAAATGTACATACATATATATATATATTACTTAGAGACCATTTTCATAATTACGGGCACATATTTGGAAAACAATGAAGTATATTAAGGGAAAACGGCGTTACCTCCAGCTGACCCTAATACCGCAGGACCTAGATAACGAGCGTGTGTTAGGAAAAGTAATTAGCGTTTCTTACGCCGGTATACACGGCTGTGCATTGTGCGCGCCGCGCATTAGGTTGCTTTGTTCCACGCTTATCCAACTGTTATCTTCCACCGACGGATGCCGGTTTGCTCTCTCCTTGCGTTTGTTCGCTTTAATCGCCGCCGCGTCGCGTTAACGCACCAGATAAAAGTCAGATTACAGCGGGTATTTCGCCTATTACCGGACTCTTTAAGGTTTCCTCGAAATAAATAAGAAAACACGACGACGCTTTACTCGTACATTATTTTCCATTAACCCTTTTGCACTCGGATATGTGACATTATACAGGAGTCGTTAATGTTTAGTAGTAATTACACGATATTAACTTGGGCCAAGCGACTTTTCTTTAGTTTTACATATTTTATCTTCTTTTTTTTTTTGAGTTTTGAGTTTTGAAGGAAATCAAAATATGTGGAATGCAACTGTGGAATTTTAGATATATAATAGTAGTGTCTAAATACTAGTATATATAATACTAGTGTCATGAATTTCGTGGCTTGGAAGTCGCGGGTTTGGGAATTCGAAGATGTGGAAATTCGATGGCTTGAAATACAAAAGCTTGGAAATTCGAAGCTTGGAAATTCGAAGCTTGGAAATTCGAAGCTTGGAAATTCGAAGCTTTGGAAATTCCAAGCATTGGAAATTTTAAGCTGTGAAAATTTCGAGCGCCTAGAATTCGATGCACTGACGTGTTTGAAGCGTTGAAAATTGCGAATATTAAAAAGCGAAAGCTTTGAAAATTTAGCGGCTTGGAATTCGAAAGCTTGGAAATTTAAACCTTTAAAAATTCGATGCTTCGAAATGCGAAAGCTTGGAAATTCGATGCATTAGAAATTCCAAACATTGCAAATTTTAAGCTGCGGAAATTTCAAGCGTCTAGAATTCGAAGCACTGAGAAATTTGAAGCTTTGCAAATTTCAAGCATTAAAAATTCGAGGCTTTGAAAATTGCGAATATCAAAAATCGAAAGCTTTGAAAATTTAGCGGCTTGAAATTCGAAAGCTTGGAAATTTAAACCTTTAAAAATTTGATGCTTTGAAATGCGAAAGCTTGGAAATTCGAAGCTTTAGAAATTCCAAACATTGCAAATTTTAAGCTTTGCGAAAATTTCAAGCGTCTAGAATTCGAAGCACTGAGAAGTTTGAAGCTTTGCAAATTTCAAGCATTAAAAATTCGAGGCTTTGAAAATTGCGAATATTAAAAATCGAAAGCTTTGAAAATTTAAAGGCTTGAAATTCGAAAGCTTGGAAATTTAAACCTTTAAAAATTCGATGCTTCGAAATGCGAAAGCTTGGAAATTCGAAGCATTAGAAATTCCAAGCATTGCAAATTTTAAGCTTTGCGAAAATTTCAAGCGTTTAGAATTCGAAGCACTGAGAAATTTGAAGCTTTGCAAATTGCAAGCATAAAAAATTCGAGGCTTTGAAAATTGCGAATATCAAAAATCGAAAGCTTTGAAAATTTAGCGGCTTGAAATTCGAAAGCTTGGAAATTTAAACCTTTAAAAATTTACTGCATCGAAATTGCGGAAAGCTTTAGAAATTCGAAGCATTGTAAATTATTAGGTGTGAACATTTCAAGCCTTTATCGTGTCCTTAATAAAAATCGGCGATGTACTGTTAATAATTACAGTACTGTAAATAACGAGCGAAAGAGTTACGCTAAGCTCGGCGAGTATTCATTATTCGGTAATCCTCGTTATTAAGAATACTTTCCAACTGTTTAAATGAAAACGAAGTAGAGCGCGAAATCGACCCATATTTATACTTCTCTCTTTCATTGCCATTATTCGCCGTGAAAAGCTCGCATTTTCAATACATAATATTTCAAATATTAGAAATATAAACTCTCTGGATAAACGATATACAATGAATTCGAATAAATCAATTTGATTGCGCGTATTTTTTTAATCTTTAACCTGTTAACCGCCGGATGACGAGTTAACTCGTCTTACGAGTTACTAATGTTTTAGATATACGCGGAATTCACTTGTTTGTACGGCGTTAAGAGTAAAATTAGGGATAATTAAGGTGTAGTTATTTTTGTTAAGGAAATTATAAAGCAATGGACGCTATTATTATAAAGCTAGAAAGTAGCTTTCGAAGATTTGGTCATTTTTAACACTGAAAATTCTAAGCATTGACAATTTTGGACAATAAAAGTTGCGAGGAATGAAAATTCCAAGCATTGACAATTTTAATAATCGGAAATTAAAAGCATTAAAAATTCTAAGCGTTGCAAATTCGAAGCTTTGGAAATTTTGAGCATTGAAAATTTTTAACACTGAAAAATCTAAGCATTGACAATTTTGGACAATAGAAATTGCGAGCAATGAAAATTACAAGCATTTACAATTTTAAGTATCGGAAATTAAAAGCATTGAAAATTCTAAGCGTTGCAAATTCGAAGTTTTGGAAATTTTGAGCATTGAAAATTTTAAACATTGACAATTTTAAGCAACTGAAATTGCAAGCATTGAAAATTCCAAGCATTGTCAATTTTAATAATCGAAAATTCCAAGCATTGAAGATTCAAGGGTTTGAAAATTTTGACTATTGAAAATTCTAAGTATTGACAATTTAAAGTACCTGAAATTGAAAGCATTGAAAATTACAAGCATTGGCAATTTTAAGCAACTGAAATTGCAAGCAACGAAAATTCGAAGCTTTGGAAATTTTGAGCATTGAAAATTTTTAACATTGAAAATTCTCACCATTCACAATTTTGGACAATAGAAATTGCGAGCAATGAAAATTCCAAGCATTGACAATTTTAAGAATCGAAAATTAAAAACATTGGAAATTCCGAGCATTGATAATTTTGAACATTGGAAATTCTAAGCAATGAAAACTCTAAGCTTTGGAAATTTTGAGCATTGAAAATTTTAAACATTGACAATTTTAAGCAACTGAAATTGCAAGTATTGAAAATTCCAAGCATTGTCGATTTTAATCATCGAAAATTCCAGGCTTTGGAAATTTTGAGCATTGAAAATTTTAATCATTGACAATTGTAAACATTGGAAATTCCGTGCATTGACAATTTTGAACATTGGAAATTCTGAGCATTGACAATTTTAATCATTTGAAATTGAAAACATTGAAAATTCCAAGCATTGTCAATTATAATCATCGAAAATTCCAAGCATTCGAAATTCGAGGCTATGGAAATTTTGAGCATTGAAAATTCTAATCATTGACAATTGTAAACATTGGAAATTCCGTGCATCGACAATTTCGAACATCGGAAATTCCGAGCATTGACAATTTTAAACATTTGAAATTGAAAGCATTGAAAATTCCAAGCATTGTCAATTATAATCATCGAAAATTACAAGCATTGAAAATTCAAGGCTTTGGAAATTTTGAGCGTTGAAAATTCTAATCATTGACAATTTTAAACATTTGAAATTGAAAGCACTGAGAATTCCAAGCATTGACAATTTTAAACATTGGAAAATTTCTTTTACTTACGATCCTTTATACGTTACTTTGCTGCTAAATAAAACAATTCAAGTGGCAGTTATACAAACAGTGACAATAAAAATTCTAAACTCTCGAAATTTTGAGCATTGACAATTTTAAGCAATCGAAATTGCAAGCACTAAAAATTCCAAGAATTGACAATTTTAAACATTGAAAATTCTAATCATTGACAGTTTTAAACATTTGAAATTGAAAGCATTGAAAATTTCAAGCTCTGACAATTTTAAACATTGGAAATTGAAAGAATTGAAAATTCTAAGCTTTGGACATTTTGAGCGTTGAAAATTCTAATCATTGACAATTTTAAACATTTGAAATTGAAAGCATTGAGAATTCCAAGCATTGGCAATTTTAAACATTGGAAAATTTCTTTTACTTACGATTCTTTATACGTTACTTTGCTGCTAAATAAAACAATTCAAGTGGCAGTTATACAAACAGTGACAATGAAAATTCTAAACTCTGGATATTTTGACCATTGACAATTTTAAGCAAATGAAATTGCAAGCATTAAAAATTCCAAGAATTGACAATTTTAAACATTGAAAATTCTAATCATTGACAATTTTAAACATTCGAAATTGAAAGAATTGAAAATTCTAAGCTTTGGAAATTTTGAACATTGAAAATTCTAATCATTGACAGTTTTAAACATTTGAAATTGAAAGCATTGAAAATTTCAAGCTCTGACAATTTTAAACATTGGAAATTGAAAGAATTGAACATTCTAAGCTTTGGACATTTTGAGCGTTGAAAATTCTAATCATTGACAATTTTAAACATTTGAAATTGAAAGCACTGAGAATTCCAAGCATTGACAATTTTAAACATTGGAAAATTTCTTTTACTTACGATCCTTTATACGTTACTTTGCTGCTAAATAAAACAATTCAAGTGGCAGTTATACAAACAGTGACAATAAAAATTCTAAACTCTCGAAATTTTGAGCATTGACAATTTTAAGCAATCGAAATTGCAAGCACTAAAAATTCCAAGAATTGACAATTTTAAACATTGAAAATTCTAATCATTGACAGTTTTAAACATTTGAAATTGAAAGCATTGAAAATTTCAAGCTCTGACAATTTTAAACATTGGAAATTGAAAGAATTGAAAATTCTAAGCTTTGGACATTTTGAGCGTTGAAAATTCTAATCATTGACAATTTTAAACATTTGAAATTGAAAGCATTGAGAATTCCAAGCATTGGCAATTTTAAACATTGGAAAATTTCTTTTACTTACGATTCTTTATACGTTACTTTGCTGCTAAATAAAACAATTCAAGTGGCAGTTATACAAACAGTGACAATGAAAATTCTAAACTCTGGATATTTTGACCATTGACAATTTTAAGCAAATGAAATTGCAAGCATTAAAAATTCCAAGAATTGACAATTTTAAACATTGAAAATTCTAATCATTGACAATTTTAAACATTCGAAATTGAAAGAATTGAAAATTCTAAGCTTTGGAAATTTTGAACATTGAAAATTCTAATCATTGACAGTTTTAAACATTTGAAATTGAAAGCATTGAAAATTTCAAGCTCTGACAATTTTAAACATTGGAAATTGAAAGAATTGAACATTCTAAGCTTTGGACATTTTGAGCGTTGAAAATTCTAATCATTGACAATTTTAAACATTTGAAATTGAAAGCATTGAGAATTCCAAGCATTGGCAATTTTAAACATTGGAAAATTTCTTTTACTTACGATTCTTTATACGTTACTTTGCTGCTAAATAAAACAATTCAAGTGGCAGTTATACAAACAGTGACAATAAAAATTCTAAACTCTCGAAATTTTGAGCATTGACAATTTTAAGCAAATGAAATTGCAAGCATTAAAAATTCCAAGAATTGACAATTTTAAACATTGAAAATTCTAATTATTGACAATTTTAAACATTCGAAATTGAAAGAATTGAAAATTCTAAGCTTTGGAAATTTTGAACATTGAAAATTCTAATCATTGACAATTTTAAACATCTGAAATTGAAAGCATTGAACACTCTAAGCTTTGGAAATTTTGAGCATTGAAAATTCTAATCATTGACAATTTTAAACATTTGAAATTGAAAGCATTGAAAATTTTAAACATTGGAATTGAAAGAATTGAAAATTCTAAGCTTTGGAAATTTTGAGCGTTGAAAATTCTAATCATTGACAATTTTAAACATTTGAAATTGAAAGCATTGACAATTTTAAACATTGCAAACTTTCTTTTACTTACGATTCTTTATGCGTTACTTTGCTGTTAAATAAAATAATTCAAGTGGCAGTTATACGAACAGTGACAGTATTTGGATCATTTACCCTATATGAGAATGAATAGTCTTCTATATTCCATATCACTGGCCTAAATTCGCCTTAAATTTGGTAAACCACTTCTCTCCGTATTTTTTTGCAAATTTAAATTTCACTAAATCGCGTAAACATCCGCAATCTTGTGTCAAAGTTCTTTCCTTTACTTTACTTTACTTCACTTTAAAAAATTCGCGTTTCTTGGGCGTAGAACATTTTCAAACATCGTCGTTTTTCATCGTTTATACGCCTTTCATGTTTCTGTCTCTTTTCAGTGGATTTCATAAGAATTGGTATAAATGCTAATTAAACGACGCTACGGCAACCGATTCTGGCGGGATAGACACTTCAATTTCCCGATTCAATTTTTCTTTACAACCCTCTTCCTTCGTTCCTTCACTTTTCCTCCAGGGACCGCTTTCGTATTTTTCTTGTTTTTTTTTGTTTCTTTTTTCAACGGATGTCTGGCCTCTTAATACCGGGTAGAAGATCGCAATGCATAAACAAACGTGTATTTTGATCGGTGTATTTCGGGCTTTAGGCTCGTCACTCTGGAGTTCTCGAATTTTGAAGGTGCCGAAATTGAAATGCTCACAAAGCTCAAAGCTTGAAAATTTCAAAGCATTGCAATTCGAAGCTCACAGATTTTAAGGGTTCGAAATTCGAATGCTTGCAAATCTCAAAGTACAATAGAATAATTCAAAGCTTGAAAGTTCCAAAGCTTGAAAATTTCAGGGCTTGCAAATTTCAAAGCATTGCAATGTAAAGCTCACAAGATTTTAAAGCTTCGAAATTCAAATACTTGCGAATCTCAAAGTACTGTAGAATAATTCAAAGCTTCTAGATTTTAAAGCTTGAAATTCGAATGTTCGCAAGATTTGAAAGCTTCGAAATTCAAATGATTGCGAATCTCAAAGTACAGTAGAATAATTCAAAGATTGGAGATTTTAAAGCTTCGAAATTCGAATGCTTGCAAACTTCAAAGCTTGCAAATATGAAAGCTTGCAAATATGAAAGCTTGGAAATTCGAAGGCTTGGAAATTCGAAGGCTTGGAAATTCGAAGGCTTGGAAATTCGAAGGCTTGGAAATTCGAAGGCTTAGAAATTCGAAGGCTTGGAAATCTCAAAGTATAGTAGAATAATTCAAAGCTTGAAAGTTCCAAAGTTTAAAAATTTCAAAGCATTGCAATTCGAAGCTCACAGACTTTGAAGCTTCAAAATTCGAATGCTTGCAAATCTCAAAATATAGTAGAATAATTCAAAGCTTGAAAATTTGAAAGCATTGCAATTCGAAGCTCATAGATGGTAAAGCTTCGAAATTCGAATGCTTGCAGATCTCAAAGTACAGTAGAATAATCCAAAGCTTGGAGATTTTAAAACTTTGAAATTCGAATACTAGCAAACTTCAATACTTGAAAATTCGAAAGCTTGAAAATTTCAAAGCAGTGCAATTCGAAGCTCACAGATTTTAAAGCTTCAAAATTCGAATACTTGCAAATCTGAAAGTAGAGTAGAATAATTCAAAGCTTTGAAATTCAAATGTTAGCAAACTTCAAAGCTTGAAAATTTGTAAGCTTGACAATTTCAGTGCTTGAAAATTTCAGATTATCAAAATTTCAAAACATTGCAATTCGAAACTCACCGATTTTAAAGCTTCGAAATTCGAATGCTTGCAGATCTCAAAGTACAGTAGAATAATCCAAAGCTTGGAGATTTTAAAACTTTGAAATTCGAATACTAGCAAACTTCGATACTTGAAAATTCGAAAGCTTGAAAATTTCAAAGCAGTGCAATTCGAAGCTCACAGATTTTAAAGCTTCAAAATTCGAATACTTGCAAATCTGAAAGTAGAGTAGAATAATTCAAAGCTTTGAAATTCGAATGTTAGCAAACTTCAAAGCTTGAAAATTTGTAAGCTTGACAATTTCAGTGCTTGAAAATTTCAGATTATCAAAATTTCAAAACATTGCAATTCGAAAGTCACCGATTTTAAAGCTTCGAAATTCGAATGCTTGCAGATCTCAAAGTACAGTACAATAATTCAAAGCTCTGAAATTCGAATGCTTGCAAACTTCAAAGCTTGCAAATTTCAAAGGATTGCAATTCGAAGCTCACAGATTTTAAGGCTTCGAAATTCGAATGCTTGCAGATCTCAAAGTACAGTAGAATAATTCAAATTTCTGAAATTCGAATGCTTGCAAACTTCAAAGCTTGCAAATTTCAATACAGCAATTCGAAGCTCACAAAATTTATAGCTTCGAAATTCAAATGCTTGCAAATCTCAAAGTATAGTAGAATAATACAAAGCGTGGAGATTATAAAGCTTTGAAATTCGAATGCTTGCAAACTTCAAAGCTTCAAAATTTCAAAGCAGTGCAATTCGAAGCTCACAAGATCTTAAAGCTTCAAAATATGAATGCTTGCAATTCTCAAAATATAGTAGAATAAGTCAAAGCTTGCAAATTCCAAAGCTTGAGAATTTCAAAGAACGAATGTTCCAAATCTTGAAAATTTCGAAGCTTGAAAATTTCAAAGCTTGCAAATTTCAAAGGATTGCAAATTTCAAAGGATTGCAATTCGAAGCTCACAGATTTTAAGGCTTCGAAATTCGAATGCTTGCAGATCTCAAAGTACAGTAGAATAATTCAAATTTCTGAAATTCGAATGCTTGCAAACTTCAAAGCTTGCAAATTTCAATACAGCAATTCGAAGCTCACAAAATTTATAGCTTCGAAATTCAATTGCTTGCAAATCTCAAAGTATAGTAGAATAATCCAAAGCGTGGAGATTATAAAGCTTTGAAATTCGAATGCTTGCAAACTTCAAAGCTTCAAAATTTCAAAGCAGTGCAATTCGAAGCTCACAAGATCTTAAAGCTTCAAAATATGAATGCTTGCAATTCTCAAAATATAGTAGAATAATTCAAAGCTTGCAAATTCCAAAGCTTGAGAATTTCAAAGAACGAAAGTTCCAAAGCTTGAAAATTTCAAAGCATTGCAATTCGAAGCTCACAGATTTTAAAGCTTCGAAATTCGAATGTTTGCAGATCGCAAAGTACAGTAGAATAATTCAAAGCTTGGAGATTTTAAAGTTCTGAAATTTGAATGCTTGCAAACTTCAAAGCTTGCAAATTTAAAAGCTTGAAAATTTCAAAGCATTGCAATTCGAAATTCACAAATAATTTAAAGCATCGAAATTCGACTGCTTGCGAATCTCAAAGTACAGTAGAATAATCAAACCTTGCAAATGTCAAGGCTTGAAAATTCCACAGCTTGAAAATTTCAAAGCTTGCAAGTTTTAAAGCATTGCAATTCGAAGCTCACAAGATTTTAAAGCTTTGAAATTCAAGAGCTTGCGAATCTCAAGGTACACTAAAATAATTAAAAGCTTGGAGATTTTAAAGCTTTGAAATTCGAATGCTAGCAAACTTCAAAGCTTGAAAATTTCAAAGCATTGCGATTCGAAGCTCACAAAAGAATTTAAAGCTTCGAAATTCGAATGCTTGTGAATCTCAAACTTTGAATGTTTCCAAATATTGTAATTAAAAACTTTGAAATTTCACGAATTGAAAGTCTCAAAGACTGTAAATCGCAAAGCTTGCAGATCTCAAAGTACAGTAGAATAATTCAAAGCTATGAAATTCGAATGCTTGTAAATTTCAAAGCATTGCAATTCGAAGCTTACTGGATTTTAAAGCTCCGAAATTCGAATGCTTGCAGATCTCAAAGTACAGTAGAATAATTCAAAGCATGGAGATTTTAAAATTTTGAAATTTGAATGCTTGCAAACTTCAAAGCATGCAAATTTCAAAGCTTGAAAATTTCAAATCTTGAAAATTTCAAAGCAATGCAATGTGAAGCTCACAAGATTCTAATGCTGCGAAATTCAAATGCTTGCAAATCTCAATGCTTGAAAATGTCCAAGTATAGCAATTCTAAACTCGGAAATTTCATGAATTCTCAAAAATTGTAAATTGTAAAGCTTGAAAATTTACAAGTATAATAATTTTAAACTCGGAAATTTCACGAATTAAAAGTCTCAAAAATTGTAAATAGCAAAGCTTGCAAATCTCAAAGCTTGCAAATGTCCAAGTATTGTAATTATAAACTCGGAAATTTCACGAATTAAAGGTCTTAAATATTGTAAATTGCAAAAGTTTGCAAATCTCAAAGTTTGAAAATGTCCAAATATAGTAACTCTAAACTCGGAAATTTCACGAATTAAAAGTCTCAAAGATTGTAAATTGCAAAAGTTTGCAAATCTCAAAGCTTGAAAATGTCCAAGTATAATAACTTTAAAATCGAAAATTTCACGAATTAAAAGTCTCAAAGATACTAAATTAAAAAGCTTAAAAATTCTGAACATTGAACTTTGTTGTACATTTTCAATGAATTAGTAATTAATTCATTACATTCAATTCGTTATATTCAATAATTCGAGTAATAGAGACATTTGACATTGTTGTACATTTTCAATTACGTAGCAACGAATTTAATTATATTGAACGTATTAATCGAATTGTTCATAAATAAACTCGATCCGTTGAACAATATTATGCTCCAAACTGTAACACGATCTTTATATTAACCTCTTAGGCACTATGCGCCACTATAGTGGCTTTCGCGGATGTCATCTTTCTGTACGACGCGCCACTATAGTGGCTTTCGCGGATGCCATCTCTCTGAACGACGCGCCGCTATAGTGGCTTTCGCGGATGTCATCTTTCTGTACGACGCACCACTATAGTGGCTTTAATTGTTAAAGTATTCATAAATTGTTAAAGTTAAAATGCGTGTATCATATCTTTAAGAAAAAGTATAATTTAATCATCAAACACTTCATTGCAATGTACTCGTGTAAAGAACAGCATTATCCGTCACACATTGCAGTGCCGTATATCATTTACACGTAATTCGCGTTGAACTCTGCCGTACAGAGAAACAGCCCCGCGCAAAATTCAGCCGTGCCTAAGAGGTTAACAACCTTCTAAAATAATTAAATAAAGTTACTTAAAGCGAGAACCTTAAATTATAGCAATACGTGCTACATATATCCTAAATCTAATTTTATGAGAAAAGAGTGGTGCAGTTTCATTCTTTAACCCAATAGAAATATTATTCGAATAAAATTGTACGTAATTTAACACCATAACTACCGACGACTAAAGTGCATTTATTTGCAACCAAATAAATAAAAATATTAGACGACACTTGCAAAACCCATGCGATTAAGGCACGATAAATCTTTCTTTATATTTCGTACAGAAAAACAACGAGTAATAACCTGACAAATGCATCGTGGTAAATTTATATACATACATCAACGTATTATGGTAAACTTGTAACCAGTCATTTTCACTGCCTTAGTAGTTCTAATGTTAAACCAGTGTTTTCCAACGTGAAACGTGCGAACACTGGGCACGTTGACTGTTAAGGGGGGGGGGGGGCGATTCGAAAATGGACTCGTGCAGAGTTTAAGTTAACCGTATGGTGACTCTCAGTCGCTACTCAGGCTGTATAAACGTTAGATTTGTGGCAACTCTCCTGCACCTGCCACTAGAGGGACATACGAAGTAGGATTTTCTCGAAAGCAGTCGCTTCAACTACCTCGTACATATATATACCGCCTTCAACTTTCCTTCGAATATCCCTGGTCCACAGTTGCACCAACACATCACAAGAAATCCAACAAATTCAAGAAATCCAGCAAATTCAAGAAATTTTCAAGAAATCCAACAAATTCAACAAATGCAAAAGAAATTTCTGAAAATAGCAACACACTCAACAAACCGAGAGACTAACTACAGCACCAAACAAAACTACACCAAGAAGTACAAATAGGAAAGCATCCGAGAAATATATTATTAACCAAGTACTAAACAAAACATATACATAATCACAACCATACTTTAACCCCCCTCTTAAGAGCAACAGAGGCAACTATAATCCGCAAGAGAATAGCGCTTAACCTCTTAGGAACGATGCACCACTATAGTGGCTTTCGCGGATGTCATCTTTCTGTACGACGCGCCACTATAGTGGCTTTCGCGGATGTCATCTTATATTACGACGCGCCACTATAGTGGCTCACTCTAGTGACTCACTCGCTCACCGTTTGAATTAACTGATCGTTTCCATACGTCTCGTTTCACACTTTTTTTTGCCTTCACAACGTTTTATAACAGTGTTAACGATATACAGACAGAATATACAGCCTTTATTTTTGATACGCTAGTAGCGTCAGGTATGAATTGTTGCAGTGTTGTATCGTTTACGCGTAATTCGCGTCGAACTCTGCCGTACAGGGAAACAGCACCGCGCAAAATTCAGCCGTGCCTAAGAGGTTAAAATTAGGAAGGAAACAGCAAGGATGATAACACACGTCAACGCAATAACAAAGCTAGTAATCAAGAAAGCGGATTTGTTTGAAAGTTTTTCCAGTTAATAAATGGAATATGATTAACTAATCAAATACATCACTAGCATATGTAAGTAACAAGGCAGTGGGTCGTAAGGGAAAAATCTCTAGGTTCCACGAAACCATCACCCAAAGTAACCAACAGAAAAAAGAAACCTTTCAATATCCCAGTATCTAACAATAAGACAGGGCCTTAATTAACCCCTTGCACTACAATGACGAGTCACACTCGTTTCATCGGTTATGACGTAGATTCAATAAAAGTGGATACTATCGACGGTGAAATTTAATTTTAATTCGAATTTTAGCTTTGCGTTATAATAGTGGATGTTATTAAATAAAAGCCGTTCGCAAGGTTCAGCTAATTTGTCCTTAACACGATGTAAAAACAGTGATTAGCTAACATTGGCAAACGTGAGTATTGCAATAATCGTAGCGCAAGGAGTTAACCTGCTAAGTAGCCTCACCGATGAGTCCACTAGCAGTCCCAGGACGAAACGCCAACAACTCTTCCTTTTTCCTATCCTATCCCCTCTCTATAAATCCACACAGATTACAAATAACAGACGTGTGTTTTCTCAACAATTTCCTAGTGAACAATTCAATGTTCGAAAGTTAAAATTAGGGGGCGTAAGAATTTTAGAGAATTTTAAAGACTTAGGTGAGGCATGGCACAAAAAAGATTTTGGGAACACTGCGTTAAGCCTAACCCCGTTCGACCGAATCCGTTCGTACTTACACTGCTTGCCGAGTTAATACCGGATCTATACTTAACCGCGCTTGCCTGGCTCCACTCGTTCCTATACTACTCGCATAACCGATACCGCACTTATGCTAGTTGCCCGGATAACACGGGATTTATACTACTTGTCATTCCTGCTAACTTCTCGCGTATCTATACTAGTGAAGTTGCTTATTCGGGGATATAAACTTCGCGCGTTAGGTTGTCGGGAAAGTTCCGCAGCGATATTCGACGAGATTTTTAACCGTTCGCAATATGAATTTTTGAATTGATTTTTAATAGCGTTTACAAAAACGATTGCCTGCTTTTCGACGATGTACCAGATACGAAATATGGTTATCCAAAAGAGAATATAGGAACACGCCTACCTTCACTTTTTTTCTCTCCATTTCTGCTTTACCATTTTCTAATCTGTTTTTTTATTTTTATTGTATTATCTTCGTTCGTTCTCGCTTTTGAATTTTTATCTTTTTCGCCTGTATTTTAAGTAACAAACATGGCGTTTCACGGAGATATTCTCATTCAACATCGTAAAGGTACTTTACAATATAAATTGGTTATAATAATTACGAACGTTCCGAAGGAAATTAATCTGTGGCGGCAACGTCAGGGCCATTTTTTACATTTTTCCTATTCTCTTCGAAACTTTCACTTTCACTTCCTGTCTTCGGTTTTCCTCACGGTCGCGCGAAACTGGACAATGTCCACCGACATTCGGCGGCCAGGCCCGCGCGATCCTTAACCGACTACCTTCGCAATTTTACCCGCGCTTCTTCACTTTCTCTTTTATTACCTCCTTCCGTCTTCCTTAGCTTTTCCCGCGTTTTTCCAGCTTTTCTTTCCTTGTTCAATTCTAACGCTGTCCTTCTTTTCAGCAACCTTTTTTAAGGACTTGCAAGTCCAGCCGCGGGAGAGTCTTGTTTCGACTTCCATGCGTCCTAGTTCAGTCTCGTGCGTTTTGCCGTTGCCTCCACGTCGCGTCAAGTAAAAAATAAAAACTTATAAAAAGTAAGAACGCTTCAACTTTACTACCACCGCGCACCCCTTCAAACCCTTTGTCCTACGATTATCTTATTATCTACGTATGCTAGCAATTAGTTATTTACCGAATTCACATCCTGTCGCGGACAAATTATTTGGAAATTATAGACAATATTTGTTTAGCAACCTCCAATCTTATAACGTAAAGCCAAAATTAGAGTTCAAGTTTAATTTTATCCTCAATACTCTGCGTTTATGTCGAACGTGTGCCATAATTCATAGCACGAATGTGACTCGTCATTGTAGGGCAAGGGGTTAATTAAAAGCAGGCAATTCAATTTGGGTTATGAAGATTTGTGAATACATTTTGTGTTCCGTTTGATCTGTGATTTGCATCACGAGGTAAAATAGATTAAAATAGATTTTGAGCACTTTTACGATTCTTGTCGTAGGTCAGGAAAATTGTTATTATTATTATTATTATTCTCTATTAACGATCTTTGTAAACATTTAAAATTTTTAAATGTATTGGTGTTAATACGTGGCGTTTTCGTTGAATCTGTGGTGAGAAATTCGTAAAACGAGCGTCGACTCGTTTTATTAATGGGAAATAATTAAGTTATTAAAAGCAAATTGAATGAAACAATTTCTTACCTTATTGGCTTTTTGAACTTCATCCTGGGAATACCGAACCGCATGCCTGAAACAAAATAATCGTAAAAGATCATTTAAGATGCTGAAGCATCGTTTAATAATAATTGGACTGCGGATGTTGGTGCGATTATGAAATTTAAATTTGTAAAGAATTTAATAGAGGATGCATATAGCAGGTGAAATTGGAGAAAACGTCTAAAATAAAGTGAAAAGTATAGCAAACTAATCTCTGTTTAAGTTCCATGCGTTTGTAAAGAAACCATTAGAAGTTCAATGTTTTTCTATAATGTTAAAACGTTGAAAGTTTAAACATTTGCAAATTGCGAGCATTACGGATTTGAAGCGTTGAAAATTCGAAGCATCGAAAGTTCCTAAATCTGTAAAATTGCGATCATTGAAAATTGCGAAGTATTAGAAATAAGGAATATTAGAAAATCGCAGACATAAAAAAAATTGAAACGTTGAAAATTCGAAGAGTCAAAGATTCGAAAGATTGAAAATTGCAAACACCGAAAACGTTACACGTTGAAAATTGCAAAGCATTAAGAGTCTAACATTTGAACATTGCACGCATCGTTGATTCAAAGCGTTGAAAATTCGAAGCATCGGAGATTCGACCGTTAGCAAATCGCGAGCATTGAAAATTCGCCGCGATAAATGCTTGCACATAGTTATGCGCAACTTCGATAGCGAATAGCATTGCAAAATAAAGTGGCAATCCTCGACTCGATCGCGTTTCTATTTTTGCGTCAATCGGAGAGCAAAATCAAAACGTCTTCTGATTCGTCGCAGTAGGAAAAAACCTTGAGAATATTCCGCGCTAACGATACAATTTTCTTTCAGTTAAAGCGGTAAGTTGTCGTCGCAGTGGCGATAATATATGGTAACCGATCAGCGACAAACGAATTGAAATTAGTTTGGCTAACTGAGCACCGAAATCGATTGCAATATCGGAAGGAAGCGTCCGTGACAAGCCCGCTGACAAATTATCTTCACGCGCTTCGATAATTGGTTAATTAGTAGCAGCGGCTAAGTAATTTATGCCGAGTTTCGATCAACGCAAATTTCGATTTTCGCACCGCGGCAAAGCGTAACTGTACGGATCTCCACGCGATTATCCTAATCATCTCACGATTCACTTTTTCCTTCTCCTTCTTTTCTTTCGAAGCAAAACTGTTGCACAAAAAGCGGAGGACGAAGACTATAATATAGCTCTTTGCGAGTTTTTCTCTCCGCTGCAATTCATTTCCACGCGAAAGGAAAAAATTAAATTGGTTACAAGAGTTGGCGGGAAATTTGAATCGACTCGAATTCGATATCTTCTTTTTACCGCTGTTTGGCGCACGTTTGGAAACTTATTACGGTCCACCGCGGCGAAGATAGACGAAGATCAAGCGAGGACTTTAAAGCGTTCGCGTTTGAGAAATTATTATTGGATTAGGTTTGTTTTTGGCGGAGCTTAAGAAGATTAAGATTCACTTTCTTCCACTTTCTCGTATCGGACAGAAGAAATCGAGTAAGAAGCGCGAGGCTGGCAGTCACAATAAATCCCAAACCCCAGCGGCTATTTCCTCTGACGATTTATTTCATGGCAATTTACTTTATTCCCGTGTGTTCGGCGAGCCATGCGCCGCACGGCGGCGCGGTCATCGCCGTAAAATTAGAGACCTTCGCTTGACGCTTCACTCGATTACAGAGAGCCCCATTCGCTTTTTCTCTTTCAAATGCTTCGCAACGTATACAGTTGCTCGCAAAATTGAGCGTGCACCTGTGTTGCCAGTGAAAAATAGCTAAAAAGTGAATACACGCACGCATATTCAGAAGTAAAAACACAATAGGTATATATTTCATTCGCATAACCTAACAGACACGGTTCGTAAAAAAATTCCTGACACAAAACAAATTATTTATAGGCACTTAATAAAAAGTGTAAAAGTGTAAATCTTTTTTGCTGATACAAACGTGGACATGCTTCACAATATTTTCGTTACTACACACATATGATACACATATGATACACGTAGATTAGTGTTTCGTTAACCGCTTTTAATCTTCGTCGCATAGACATAATCAATTTTGTATAAAGAAGGTAAAATATCGTCCTATTCTTCTTGTAATTTCAATTTGAAATCTTTTTTATTTGTACAAGTTACAATTTATCATTTTGTATTTCAATTTTTCCACGCGAAGTTCAATCGAATTTAAAACGGATGACTGAGTTTTAATAGTTTGGGCGCATTGAAACGTAACCTCATATTCTTGCCATCTTTTTCATCGAGTTTCAAGGTGTACGTTCAATTTTGTGAGTAAATGTAGTTGCGCGGCGTATTCTCTCTCTACTCACTCGCGCACAAAAGCGTCGCAAACGTTGCAGAAAATTGGATAAACCGGAAAAATCCCACGGAAAATGACCGAAAAACCTTTACCAATTATTATCCGCTTCGGAATATTCGACGCAGGAAAAAAATTCACAAATAATTACGAATTCAGTTTCACCGAATAAATGAACGTGTTCTCGATCATTGATGGAATTAGGATAGACGTACCACTTACTGCCACTTTAAGGTTATCTTTAAGCGTAACTTTGTTTAACTATTTTAGAACGTCGTGGACGTAAAGATCGTTCCAGTTTGGAGCATAATATTGTTCAACCGCTCTTTTATTTATGAACATTTTTAAGATATGTTCAATATAATAAATTCATTGCTATGCCATTGAAAATGTATAACAAAGTCCAATGTCTCTGTTACTCGCATATTGAATATAATGAATTAATTACTAATTTATTGACAATATACAACAAAGTTCAATGTTCAGAATGGGTTGAAATTAATTTTGGTTTATTCTTGGGTTAGCTTCAGACTAGACTTAAATTAATCTTCGTTTATTCTTGAATTAGATTCACGAATGATTTCAAATTAATACTGGGTAATTCTTGAATTCAATTCGGTATGGATGCAAAATTAATGTTACATTTTTGTTATGTGTTGAATATAATGAATTAATTACTAATTCATTGAAAATGAACAACAAAGTTCAATGTTCAGGATGAGTTGAAATTCATTTTGGTTTATTCTTGAGTTAGCTTCGGACTAGGTTTAAATTAATCTTCGTTTATTCTTGAATTAGCTTCACGAATGATTTCAAATTAATACCGGGTAATTCTTTAATTCAATTCGGAATGGTTGCAAAATTAATGTTACATTTTTGTTACGTGTTGAATATAATGAATTAATTACTAATTCATTGATAATATACAACAAAGTTCAATGTTCAGAATGGGTTGAAATTAATTTTGGTTTATTCTTGGGTTAGCTTCGGACTAGGTTTAAATTAATCTTCGTTTATTCTTGAATTAGATTCACGAATGATTTCAAATTAATACTGGGTAATTCTTGAATTCAATTCGGAATGGTTTCAAAATTAACGTTGCTTTATTCTTGACTTCGTTTCGGAATGCTTTCAAATTAGTGCACTCGGTTATTCTTCGATTTATGTCCAGTGTCCAAGTCCAATGTCTTTATTACTGTCACTTGAAAACTTTTAATTTAAACAGAAACACGTTTTACGTATATTAATACGTCAGTTTATGTAACAGATATAAGATATACAGTAAAACGCATCGCCTTACCGAATTATGACTCGTTTCGTACTCTTTATAATTAAATTGGTCACGTTTTAATGTTGAACAGCACATTTACCTCCTAATAGTTGTTTTTATAAATATTAAATGTAAACGAATATACAATACAATGTCTATGCGTTGTTACGTAAACCTTCGTCCAAATTTAGTATGAAAATTTCTTTACTTACGATTCTTTATACATTACATTGCTATTAAATAAACAAATTGAAGTGGCAGTTACAGTAACAGTGACAGTACGTGGAGTCATTTACCCTAATTTCCCCATTCGTGGTACACATTTCATCCCTAGTTATTTTACGAAACGTCTGCACGTAATCATTTTCATTTACAGTTTCGTGTTCCACGAATTGTCACGCCACATTTCTAAGTAAATATTTGCAACTTAGACTTCCGTGACTGGCTTGTACATAAAAGCACGGAAGATTTATCAGTAGGCTGCGAATTTCTATGCAAATGTATACTTTCGCTCGCAGAACTAAACACAAAGATGGAATCTGAACAAAGATTCGTTTTTCTTTCTACAGTGGTCGCAAAAAGTATCCCACGTATCACTGCATCCGTGTTATTATCATTAACTTTTTTCGAACCGTACAATAGCAGGCAAAGTTTACGTGGCGAAAAGCGAAGCGGAAAAGCCGCTCAAAGAATGCGCCATTGAAAGCTACTCTTTTTGTGCGTCACTGCAGGAATGCCGATACTTATGAAGAAGAGTGTACTCGTGGAGAGGGTGCTTTCGAAACCGCAACCACGCGCACGCATGCAAAGTAGACCAAATGCACCATTTTCTACTCTTTTTTTTCCCCCCGAGAATATAAACGGGAGGAACAATGGCGACCCTGTCCCAGTCGATTTCAGGATCCGTGGAAAGGCCTAAATATCCGTCGAAGCCACCGCGAATATTATACCCAGCCTGCGAATGTTTATGCGAATTCATATTTTTACAAAACGAGCCTGCAACGAGTCAAACTGATCAACTTTCGCTTTTCGTAAATTCCTTCGTTTCGTTACTCCGATACGCGATTCGTATTCTCTTCTCGAAACCTGCTTTAAAAATCTAGTTTAATCGATTCGATGGAGTTGGTCCGTTTGGTTTCCGAGTGGATGAAATGGAATTAAGAAATTGGAAGTTAAATAGAAGACTAGTTTAATCCTGTGAATATTACTAGATGCACTCCGTGTTGGATATTTTACGTATTCTTCGGTGTTTCGCGTATCCTTTGCATTTCCGCGCGCACTTCGATTTCCCGCGAATTCGTAACAATTTGCAATTTATTAATAATCGTGGAATTTTATTAATATATTACAAATTTTTGTACAAATTTATATTTTTCCAATCGCGACTGGCAAAAAATGGAACCTTAATAGAAACTTGTTTCACGTTTTTAATATTTTGTACATTTTTCAATATTACACGCATTCTGCGCCTTTTCGCGCGCTTCAAATTCAACGATTCGTAGTCTGTTAATAATTTTCTTGTTTATCACGAATCCCGCATTTAACCCGAACCTAACTCAACCTGAATCTTAACCTAAATCAAGGCCTACGAAAATATTTGGTTGGAAAGAAAGATAGCAGCGTTTTTTTTACGCAAAATCTAACGATAAAATGCATATGTCGCAACGAAATCCGCAGTCTATTTGCAGTAATTCTTCCGCCGTCAGATAAACCGCGATTTATTGCCGCTTCCCATAAGTGCATACGTACAACTCGCAGCAAAAAGTATCCGTGTTAAACGATGCCATACGTTGTTGCCAAAAAATACGCAGCCAAATAAGAATAACAAAACTCCATCCGAATCGAATCGAATTCGCGATCTATCGATCACTGGATGATCTTTCGAAGAATCCCATTTTTGCCAAGCTTCAACTCCGTAATCCTTTCCATTAAGGTGGCTTCACACCGAAACCGTGCTTCACACAGTTTAAGTTCGATATCTTTTATCCTATCGCGTGAAAAGTTATGGGAAAAATTAGGAATACTTTAATCAGTGGAATACGCGTCTGAGAATTTTGTTCGAACGTTTTCTCGGCAGCCGTGGCGATTTCAAAAGAATTCAACAGCGCCGATCATTTTTATCGAAGCTTCCAAACGACTATACTGTTGTGTTTACATTTCTATAGTTAGCCTTACAGTTATGGTTGCGGCATCCTGCTATAGCGAATGCTTCTCTTAAACCCATGTTTACTATATACTATACACTATATAGTATGTATACTGTATACTATACATTATATAGTACATATACTGTATACTATACGCTATATGGTACGTATACTATATACTATACACTATATAGTACGTATACTATATACTATACACTATATAGTACGTATACTATATACTATACACTATATAGTACGTATACTATATACTATACACTATATAGTATGTATACTATATACTATACACTATATAGTACGTATACTATATACTATACACTATATAGTACGTATACTATATACTATACACTATATAGTACGTATACTATATACTATACACTATATAGTACGTATACTATATACTATACACTATATAGTATGTATACTATATACTATACACTATATAGTATGAATACTATATACTATACACTATATAGTATGTATACTATATACTATACACTATATAGTATGTATACTATATACTACTTACTATATGCTATATACTATATACAATACGCTACATATTATATAGTGTATATACCATATACTATATACTACGTAGTATGTATACTATATACTGTATAGTATGTATACTATATACTGTACAGTACGTATACTATATACTATATATAATTTTTCCCACTTTACGTTTCTCCTTCTCTCTAATTCACCCGAGAAACAGTTACACGTCTAAATAAACGCACGAAAATCTGCCGTCTTATTAAGCAGCGAAGCTTCTATTCTCGGTTTAAAGCGAAATTTATCGACGGCTATTGCAAACGGCAGATGTTTTTAGCGCCGCGTTATGACAGTTACGTCCTTCCTTTATGTACGCGCGCACGCGGCCATTTCGTACGCGTGAACGCGCATCATAGCTTTTGTTCAGCCGTCGATGCGAGAGCGCGTTGAGGACATAATGGAGTAGAATTTTCTTGCCGTAGTATATAAATTTCACGCGCATAATTCAACGGTAAACGCCTGGCCTATAGGTAACACGTATTTCAAAACACCTCACGGTCTCTGTTGTGCAATTCTGTTTATACACGGTGCCCGAAAAATCTCTACCAAACTTTCCACTAATATTGACGCTAACAGTATTATATTATTAACTCTTCGCAGAATGTTGAGACAAATACCCAGCCAATTTCTGGTATCTTTAACGCGTATCGATATTTGAACGGAAAGCTTCGATTAATTCCATTAATAAAAGATAAGGTTAATAATTGGGAGACAAATTTTTTTCGGTTTTTTAACGTAATCGTGAATACTGAACACCCAAAATTAATACAACAAAATTAATAATTGACGAAGCATAGGATAGACTATCCATTCTTACAATAAAATCATCGGTAACGAATGTTAAAATAAAACGACAGCGTTTTTGAAATAATAGAAATTTTGAATAAATAATGCGCGAATTAATTGTTTCCAATATAATCAATTTATAATAATGTGTATAGAAGTATATCTTCACATGTATTCGACTTCTATTATTTAATCTTCTATTACCCGAATTTTATTTACTTTTATCATACGAACAATCGTATAATTAAATTTAATAAATGGATAGAGGGTTAAGTTTCGCAACTTTGACGGTCGAATTGAATATAATTCATAAAACAAAACATTCTAAATCGCAAGGGGCGTAATAAAACATCTGCTTTTATACGCACGCCGAATTTCAGTTTCAAATTTACGATTTATGTTTCCTATAAATGGATAATCTATCCTCTACTTAGTCAACTATAATACGTTAAACATGTTCGACCGCAGAGGGTCAATAATATAAAAGATTATTATATTATTACGTATTAACGTATCATTGCCATTTTATGGGAATAAAGGAAATTGCCATGAAATAAATCGCCGGAAGAAATGGCCGCTTGGGTTTTGGATTTATTGTGACCGCCAGGCTCGCCTCTCATTCGATATCTTCTTTTCGATACGAGAAAATAGAAGAAAGTGAATCTCAAGCTTCTTAAGTTCCGCCAAAAGCAAACCGAATTCAATAAAAATTTCTCAAACGCGGCCGCTTTAAAGTCCTCGCTTGATCTTCGTCTATCTTCGCCGCGGTGGACCGTAATAAGTTTCCAAACGTGCGCCAAACAGCGGTAAAAAGAAGATATCGAATTCGAGTCGATTCAAATTTCCCGCCAACTCTTGTAACCAATTTAATTTTTTCTTTTCGCGTGGAAATGAATTAAAGCGGAGAGAAAAACTCGCAAAGAGCTATACTATAGTCTTCGTCCGCCGCTTTTTGTGCAACTGTTTTGCTTCGAAAGAAAAGAAGGAGAAGGAAAAAGTGAATCGTGAGATGATTAGGATAATCGCCTGGAGATCCGTACAGTTACGCTTTGCCGCGGTGCGAAAATTGAAATTTGCGTTCATCGAAACTCAGCATAAATTACTTAGCCGCTGCTACTAATTAACCAATTATCGAAGCGCGTGATGATAATTTGTCAGCGGGCTTGTCACGGACGCTTCCTTCCGATATTGCAATCGATTTCGGTGCACAGTTAGCCAAACTAATTTCAATTCGTTTGTCGCTGATCGGTTACCATATATTATCGCCACTGCGACGACAACTTACCGCTTTAACTGAAAGAAAATTGTATCGTTCGCGCGGAATATTCTTAAGGTTTTTTCCTAGTGCGACGAATCAGAAGACGTTTTGATTTTGCTCTCCGATTGACGCAAAAATAGAAACGCGATCGAGTCGAGGATTGCCACTTTATTTTGCAATGCTATTCGCTATCGAAGTTGCGCATAACTATGTGCAAGCATTTATCGCGGCGAATTTTCAATGCTCGCGATTTGCTAACGGTCGAATCTCCGATGCTTCGAATTTTCAACGCTTTGAATCAACGATGCGTGCAATGTTCAAATGTTAGACTCTTTATGCTTTGCAATTTTCAACGTGTAACGTTTTCGGTGTTTGCAATTTTCAATCTTTCGAATCTTTGACTCTTCGAATTTTCAACGTTTCAATTTTTTTTATGTCTGCGATTTTCTAATATTCCTTATTTCTAATACTTCGCAATTTTCAATGATCGCAATTTTACAGATTTAGGAACTTTCGATGCTTCGAATTTTCAACGCTTCAAATCCGTAATGCTCGCAATTTGCAAATGTTTAAACTTTCAACGTTTTAACATTATAGAAAAACATTGAACTTCTAATGGTTTCTTTACAAACGCATGGAACTTAAACAGAGATTAGTTTGCTATACTTTTCACTTTATTTTAGACGTCTTCTTCATTTTCACCTGCCATATGATTCTCCCATTAAATTCTCGACACTAGAGAAAGACAACGATCGACACCTTAAAAAATACCGTTAGTTCGGTTACGATTACACAGTTACATGAAATTCCTAGCTTCGACGCACTTCCGCTATAAACGCCATCGTTATTACTTGCCGTCGCGTCGCGAACTTTTTGTCGCTACTTCTTCGTATAGAAGTGTTATATCTGGTTATAAATGTAAGCTGTACGGACGTGCGACGCCATCTTCGTCGAGTTGACGACGGTCGAGTCGACAGTCGCCTGTCGTGTGTACACTTCCATTCGGAACAATAGCAAGAAGAATCGCTCGAAGCAATAAAAACGCTTTCAGAGCATTGGGAGGACGACCATACGCGTGAAAGTCACTCGGTCTTGCGTGAACGCTTCCATTACTGGACGCGGTACAATACCAATGAAAAGTTTTCACCCTTCAAGAAGCATAAAACAAGACTCTATCCATTCTTATACGAAACCATCGGGTTACTGAAATAAAATGTTGCAGCGTTTTTAAAAGTGACTAAATCGGAATCGTGACTAAATATTACGATCATTAATTGTTTCCGATACAATCGATCTATAATAACGTGCATAGAAGTATATTTTCGTATCTATCGGACTTCTATCGTTTAACCCGTAAGATTTTATTTGAAAGAAATCGTAGAATTTCACAAAATCTAATAACAGTTAGTTGCAGATATAGTGAAGTTACTATTTTACTAGTATAGTATAGTATAATATAGTAAGTATAGATATAATCGAAGTGTTTCTTCCGTTTAATTTAATCACAATATGGATAATATTATCATTAGGTTGTAGGTCAATATTAATATCGGGTGTCGTTATTATTACCTTGCACTGTATTATATTTCATAGGTTGTAATTAATTAAGCTTTAATTAAATCTGTATGTTATCACACGGTTAATGTGGCTTTGTAATGCATCGAAGTGCAATGAATATTCTTACTCACTTACTTGCTTCAGTTTTGGGGGTAAAAATCCAAATTTCGTCGCGTTTCTTTAATTTTGCCGATAACAATGCGAACTTTCTTTCTGTCCAAGCCAATATACAACAATGCTTGGATAACTGCGAGTGATTTTCGATTGGATAAGTTAATGGTAGTCATTCCCACTACTGAGACGGCACTCCCTTTAACATGCCGCGAAACTCGACGTCGAGCGAACCGCGCGTAGCGTAACTTGATCCGAACTCGAATATCGGCGAGACAATGCAAACACGGTACACAATGCACAGACGAAATTTTTTCGTTATTGTTTTCTTTCCTATGAAACTTTTACCAATGTATTTGCGAGGGTTTTCCCGATCAAAATAAGACCAAACGCGATATAATTCGGGTAACATTTACTTACCAACGTTAATTGTGTATCACGAACCACGAATACAAAAATGTTGTTTACGTTGTCGTTTTACTGGATCAACCTACGTGCTTTTAACAGAGTACGAGGATCGCGTTGACGAGTGCCAGAAAAAAATGAGTCATTGTCACGTGTATTAAACACGCAAATGTAATCTAAATTACATCGTGTTTGGTGTTATTTTGATCAGAGAAACCTGGCAAACGCATTGATAAAGGTTCCGTTAACAAAGAATCGAAAATAAAAAAGTTTTACAGCGCGTTGTTATCGTCGGTCCTCCGTTCGCTGTCCTTTTCTACGTTCGGCAAAATGCAAAGGCGAACGCCGAAGTTCGGAGGCAGCCTTTCCGGGAGCTGAAACTCGACCACGTTTTTGTAACAGCGAGACTTCGGTGCCGTGTTTCATTCGTCTATCCAAGCATTGCTGTATACAGCATAGTTTTATTGCAGTGACCAATTGCAATCACTCTGAACTTGTAACGCAAGCTACGAGAAATCTCGTAGTTGCCAGTGAATGGATTAATCTTCTATAACCCGAATTCCATTTACTTTTATATCAAATGTCGAACGATAATAATCAAGATTGGCAATATACTTGGATATTAGAAATATTAGGTTGTATTTCATACGAAATGATCGAATTTTTGTAGTCGTTAATTCATGAAACGTAACATTAAACAACGTCAACACTTTACGGACGTTAATTGTATAATTCGACAAGCTTCCGGAAAAATACGTACACTGCATATATAAATATTCGAAATTAGAAGCGCGAGGATGAAGAGAATCACGTAGAATACATATTCAAACCATTGCATTGATTAAAGTTAACATAAAGTATTGAAAAATAATATTTATGGTCTCTATAATTTTAGGTATGAAATCTGAAATGCGTCGACGTGTGACGCGTCCCGTAAACCTAGTGTTAATAATATCAAGCCTTATAGGACGATGCAAAAATTAAAGCTCCCACTCAGTAACATTTGTTTTCGTTGAATCTGTTGAAGTAAAACAGCTCTTCATTAGAAAAACTCCCTATTCAAAAATATTAGAGTGTCGCTTCTACGGGCGTAATAAAGTAATCGGGAAAAACCCAAGACTTCGGAGTCGCAGCGTCTCGTCTTGTCGAAGGTCAAGCGTACCTGTAAAGGTTGACCATTGTTTGTAAAACTATAAGTGTCGAAGGCTGTCGTTTTCTCGACAGTTCGACGTAAAGAGTCGGTGCGGATAGGACATAGAAAGTCCTGGTATATTACATTTTCCACGTACAATCAAATATATATATATATATCAGTTACCTTTTTCTTAAACCCGTGTCTTTTTATTTAAAAACCAAAAGAAGAAGAACCTGCTTCCATCAAAGCATAACCCTTAACAGAATCTAAACTGTTATATAATTCATAAACCGAGTGTGACTCGTTATTGTACGGCAAAGGGTTAAAGAAACCGTGGACAATCACCGATCGAACGTTTATGTACGTATTAACAGAATTCAACATAGTAGTGCCGATGTTTTTTTGGAGAAAATCTCGGAAACTAAGGCAGAACGGCGGTTATATGTACAGGAGAAATTTGTTTAAAACGTTGATTTCCACAACGTATTAAAAAATCATCGAAATCGGTGGGACCACCACTTTTCTAAATAATTACCAAGATTTTTCTTTATATTGCTTTGTTATTATATTATATATATATAATACACGAATAGAGGGTTAACTTGATCAACTTTGTTCAATTCGACTAGTTTAATGTTCTCGCAACGTAAAATTCGCAGATTTATTTGGGAATTTTAGCAGAGAATTTGTTCCGACGAAGAACAATCGAATTGTTTCGCGGCAGCGGCAAAAGAAAGCCGATCGATCGAAAGGTTCCTTCAACACACAGCTGGCTTCTTTGCAAGTTAAATGTATTTTAATCGCGTCACGGAGAAGCAACAACGAAGAAGACGATGATCGGAAATGAACCGCTTCTGGCGCGTCACGTTGCATAATTCAAAAAAAGAAAAAGGGAGTAAAACTCCCTTCGCGGAAAGCATTTTCTGTTCTTAACCCCTTGCCATAATTTAACGACGAGCTACACTCGCGGTGAGTATTATAATTCGAGTAAAATAACTCGAAAACTCACACCATCGTGTTTGTAATAAAGTTTAAATTCAATAGCAATTTTTGTTACAATATACAAGCTAGGGGATTATCAAGGCCAAATTAATTCGAATAATTCAATGTCACGTATTTGATACATTCCGCATTTCTGGAAACTAATCGATGGTAACAATAGACACTTGGCAAATCTTCAAATTACTATAAAGCTTCTTGATTTTATCAGACGTGAGCAAGTTCTGATTCAAGATACGTTGATAATTATCTCCGGCGTACTTTTTAAGAAAGTGCATTTTATACGAAAAATTACGTACGTCACGAACAGTGCGTATCAAATTCTGCCATAGCCAAAGGGTTAGTAGCTATTACGTAGTTAGTAGCTACTCTGCGAGTAGCTAATGTTACGAGAGACAGTCTCTGAAAAATTCGTAGGGCAAGGGGTTAACCGAGATAACTGTGACGTAGAATGTACTAATTACCGCCACTTTAAGGTTATCGCGTTACTCTGTTTAAATATTTTAGAACGTATTTAACATAAAGATCGTTCCACTTTGGAGCATGATATTGTTCAACATTTCCTGTATTTATGAACATTGTTTTTATATGTTCAATATAATAAATTCATTAATATGTAATTGAAAATGTGCAACAAAGTCCAATGTCTCTATTACTCGAATATTGAATATAATGAATTAATTACTAATTCATTGACTATATACAACAAAGCTCAATGTTCAGAATGGGTTGAAATTAATTTTGATTTATTCTTGGGTTAGCTTCGGACTAGGTTTAAATTAATCTTCGTCCATTCTTGAATTAGATTCACGAATGATTTCAAATTAATACTGGGTAATTCTTGAATTCAATTCGGAATGGTTGCAAAATTAATGTTACATTTTTGTTACGTGTTGAATATAATGAATTAATTACTAATTCATTGACTATATACAACAAAGCTCAATGTTCAGAATGGGTTGAAATTAATATTGATTTATTCTTGGGTTAGCTTCGGACTAGGTTTAAATTAATCTTCGTCCATTCTTGAATTAGATTCACGAATGATTTCAAATTAATACTGGGTAATTCTTGAATTCAATTCGGAATGGTTGCAAAATTAATGTTACATTTTTGTTATGCGTTGAATATAATGAATTAATTACTAATTCATTGACAATATACAACAAAGTTCAATGTTCAGAATGGGTTGAAATTAATTTTGGTTTATTCTTGGGTTAGCTTAGGACTTGGTTTAAATTAATCTTCGTCCAATCTTGAATTAGATTCACGAATGAATTCAAATTAATACTGGGTAATTCTTGAATTCAATTCGGAATGGTTGCAAAATTAACGTTGCTTTATTCTTGGCTTCGTTTCGGAAAGCATCCAAATTAATGCACGCGATTATTCTTCGACTAATGTCCAGTGTCCAAGTCCACTGTCCTTCGTACTGTCACTTGAAAGCTTTTCATTTGAATAGAAACACGTTTTACGTATGTATATCAACACGTCAGTTTGTGTAACATATATAAAATATACAGTAAACGCATCGCTTTACTAAATTATGACACGTTTCATACTTTACAATAATATTGGTCACGTTATAATATTCAACAGCACATTTACCTCCTAATATTTATCTACAAATATTAACTGTACACGAATATACAATGTTTATGCGTTGTCACGTAAACCCTCGTCCAAATTTAGTATGAAAATTTCTTTACTTACGATTCTTTATACATTACCTTGCTATTAAATAATATAATTCAAGTGGCAGTTATAGGAACACCGATAGTACGTAGGTGATTTACCCTAGTTGAGTATTTATAATGTAAAAGTAACGCTAACTAAATGAAACTCAATTTGTGATGTAGTAATAAATTGGTCTTACACACGAAACATTTTCGTGTCACGTTTAGAGTAATATTTATGATAAAAAATATTTTTCTTTCAACCCTTAGCAGGCCCAAATCTAAATTCAATCGAAATATTAATAAAATAACCAATTCCAATTATATTATAATCCACTAAATTCCCCAAAGCCAATATTCAACCCCAAAAACAATTCCTCTTTCAACCCTTAAACATACTCAAATCCAAATTCCTCCCTAATATTAATAAAAAATCCAGTTATACTTATACATTCTTAGTTAACAGCATATTAACCTGCTAATATTTATTTACAAATCTCAAGTATAAACGTATATACAACGTGCATGCGTTGTTACGTAAACCATCGTCCAAATTTGCCTTTCTTCGTGGATCACCTTGCTATTAAATAATATAATTCAACTGACAGTTATAAGAACACTGACAGTAATTAAGTCATTTACCCTAGTATTCCTCGGTGTTGGATAATCAAAAGAACACACTCTGTATCAAGAAAAAAGAACTATACAGGTGGGCCTCCTACAACGCGGTTCCGCTACAACACGGTTGGAAAAATGCTAAAAATTTCTTTACAACGCGGTACTTTTACAACGCGGTACTTTTGCAACGCGGTACTTTTGCAACGCGGTACTTTTGCAACGCGGTACTTTTGCAGCGCGGTACTTTTGCAACGCGGTACGTTTACAACGCGGTACTTTTACAAAGCGGTACTTTTGCAACGCGGTACCTTTACAACGTGGTTTTAGGAAACGCGGTACTTTTACAACGCGGTACTTTTACAACGCGGTACTTTTGCAACGCGATACCTGTACAACGCGGTTTTAGAAAACGCTATACTTTTACAACGCTGTACTTTTCTAACGCTTTACTTTTACAACGCGGTTTTAGGAAACGCGGTACTTTTACAACACGGTACCTTTACAACGCGGCACTTTTACAACGCGGTACCTTTACAACGCGATACTTTTACAACGCGGTTTTAGGAAACGCGGTACTTTTACAACGCGGTACTTTTACAACGCGGTACTTTTGCAACGCGGTACTTTTGCAACGCGGTACTTTTGCAACGCGGTACTTTTACAACGCGGTACCTTTACAACGTGGTTTTAGGAAACGCGGTACTTTTACAACGCGGTTTTAGGAAACGCGGTACCTTTACAACGCGGTTTTAGGAAACGCGGTACTTTTACAACGCGGTACTTTTACAACGCGGTACTTTTACAACGCGGTACTGTTACAACGCGGTACTTTTACAACGCGGTACTTTTACAACGCGATACTTTTGCAACGCGGTACCTGTACAACGCGGTGTTAGGAAACGCGATACTTTTACAACGCTGTACTTTTCTAACGCTTTACTTTTACAACGCGGTTTTAGGAAACGCGGTACTTTTGCAACGCGGTACTTTTGCAACGCGGTACTTTTGCAACGCGGTACTTTTGCAACGCGGTACTTTTACAACGCGGTACTTTTACAACGCGGTACATTTGCAACGCGGTACTTTTACAACGCGGTACCTTTACAACGCGGTTTTAGGAAACGCGGTACCTTTACAACGCGATACTTTTACAACGCGGTTTTAGGAAACGCGGTACTTTACTTTTACAACGCGGTACATTTGCAACGCGGTACTTTTACAACGCGGTACCTTTACAACGCGGTACTTTTACAACGCGGTTTTAGGAAACGCGGTACTTTTACAACGCGATACTTTTGCAACGCGGTACCTGTACAACGCGGTGTTAGGAAACGCGATACTTTTACAACGCTGTACTTTTCTAATGCTTTACTTTTACAACGCGGTGTTAGGAAACGCGATACTTTTACAACGCTGTACTTTTCTAATGCTTTACTTTTACAACGCGGTTTTAGGAAACGCGGTACCTTTACAACGCGATACTTTTACAACGCGGTTTTAGGAAACGCGGTACTTTTACAATGCGGTGCCTTTACAACGCGGTACTTTTACAACGCGGTTTTAGGAAACGCGGTACTTTTACAACGTGGTACTGTTACAACGCGGTACCTTTACATCGCGGTACCTTTACAACGTGGTACTTTTACAACGCGGTGCCTTTACAACGCGGTACTTTTACAACGCGCTACTTTTGCAACGCGGTACTTTTACAACGCGGTACTTTTACAACGCGGTACCTTTACAACGCGGTACTTTTACAACGCGGTACTTTTACAACGCGGTTTTAGGAAACGCGGAGAATTCTCCAACAACGCCACCATTCCACAACATATTTCCAAGAAACGTATCCTACCGCGTTGTAGGAACCCCACCAGTGCATTAAAACCTTGGAAATTAAACCTGCAACATTCGTCGCGACTCCGAAACCAAATTACTTCCCCCCAAACGCGATAATACGTTTCTTTATCGTCGTTCGAAATATGCTCCAGCGCCGCTGGAATGCAACGCTCAGCGAGCATCTTGGCCGCGCGGCGCGCGTTGCGAATACACGCATCGGCGAAGAGGGGCGTTGTCGAGGAGAAAGATGCGAAATGCTTTCAACGATGGGGCGTGTGTCGGCGAGAAGGGGGATGGAGGAGAAGGGGGAAGAAGAGAAGAAGAGATTCGGGTAGCGGAAAAGCAAAGAGGCGCAAGGCGGCGCGCGCCGGCGTGATAGAAGTCCGACGCAATGCGGGCAGCGCGACCACGCGACGCGCACACACACAACACCACGCGACGACCGAGAGAAACACGAAGATCCAGCCTTCGATGCGCGGATATATCTTTCGCCCTTTATCGATCTATCGGTCGGCGTCGCAATCTATAATGGAAACAGAGCGGCGCGCCGCGACGCTTTTCGAAACCCTTATCGTAGACCGCGAGCGCGGCCGTGTAAAAAATTAGAGGTTAGGAGCGCCTCTCGGATACAGTAGAGACTGTTTTATTAGGCGTTGCGTTGCGACGAAGCACAGGGTGGATAATTGGTTAAAGTACAGGCATCGACGAAGCACAGAATAAACTAAGGTAGACGTACCACGCGTACTTTGCCATTTTAACCCATTTGCTTACGAATTTTCAAAGCGTATTCACTGGAATTTTCACTACTTTTTATCGTAATGCTATGTTGAATTTTGTTCGATTCCTAATTTATCGTTTATTGAGAAATCTTGCAGTAGGCAGTTATTAGATTCTAAACTCGTTGCGAAAATTCGACGCTGCGCTATTTTCGATATAATAATCCTTGTCAAAAATGAGTTGATGTTCCTTTTAACCCTAAGCGGATGAGGAATAGTAACACTTGAGGAAGATTTTGGTTTCGAATTGAAAGCCTTTAAACTTCCAAGCCACTGAATTTCCAAACGTTTAAAATACTTATTAACGATGTTGATTGAAATATTTTCCTGTAAAAATCGACGCGCGTTCAGGAGACCAAAAAATGATTAGGCGACTATTTGCAAACCCTCGTTCGCAAAGGGTTAAAGGTTCATTTCGAAGATGGTGGGGGGGAGGGGGGGATAAGCGAGAAGGAATGGTAAGAATTATAGGATTAAAGGTCAGGCGTGATTCAGAGGCAATGAGTAACGGATTCAAGGGCCAGATGCGTAATTGTGTACAGATGATGAGACAGAATTTGGAGACAATTTATCTAACTAGACGTGATACATAAAATATTGCTTACTATCTAATGTAAGAGCGATATCCAACAATGCAAAGCACTAAAATATTACACGTAATTCGTACCTAGTGATCTTCAAGTCTCAATCCTCCGAATTGAAATGCAGTGAATTAATATTTATTAGAAATTACGGCATGTTTTCGTTGTACGTGGTCCATAAATTAAATCACTAGTGTAGCTCGTTGTAAGTTAAAGGGTTAACACTAGGTTTACGAACGTTAATTGTATAATTCGACGGGCTTTAGGAAAAATTGCATTGGGAATTTGAACCTCTAGAAATTAGAAATATTGGGAATTTGAACCTTTAGAAATTGGAAATATTGGAAATTTGAACCTCTAAAAATTGGAATTATTGGGAGTTTGAAACTTTAGAAATTGGAAATATTGGAAATTTGAACCTCTAAAAATTGGAAATATTGGAAATTTGAACCTTTAGAAATTGGAAATATTGGAAATTTGAACCTCTAAAAATTGGAAATATTGGAAATTTGAACCTCTAAAAAGTGGAAATATTGGAGATTTGAACATCTAGAAAATGTAAGGACGAATTTCATGTACTTTTATGATACGAACAATTTAACAAACGGATAGAGGATTAACTTTACGATCTTTGATGGTTGGATTTTCATATAATTCTTAAACAAACCATTCTAAATCCCAAGAGACGTAAAAAAACCTCTGCTTCTTTTAGGCACGGCGAATTTCAATGTGAAATTCGTGATGTTTCATATAAACTATCCTGTTTTTAGTCAAATCCTGTATTTAGTCAAATAAGACGAGAAATGAATGCAAATACGATCAAATTCTAAGTCACATGACGATCTTCTAATTTGTGACGAATTCTAAGTCACTTGATAAACATTGCTGGTTGGATCGAATATAATTCTTAAAATCGCCACTTTCTGGTGAAGCTGATTGTTGAATTTAACACTATTAATAGATCGTTACGCGTTCTGAAACAGAATAGCGAATAATGAAATAAAACGAACTACGCGTACAAGTATTCGAAATTCGAATGTTTCCGGTAAAATACTGTGTTTGAGATAAAAAATTAAGCTAGAATGCAGCAGAATTTCTCGTATTATTATTATATCATTTACGCATGGACCGATATATTATAATTTGCGAATGAACACAACTCAACGAGTTAGTTTGGCAAATTTTATACCAAAAATATGAACATTGAAAATGTACCTTATATTCGATATAAGAGCTACTACTAAATGTTATGATTTAAATAGAACGAATACACGCTGTATCTGTGATAAAGCTCAAGTTCTATTGCAATTTCTGTTTCGATATGCAAGATAGAGGATCGTCAAGATCAAATTAACTCTAATATTTCATTGTTGCATATGAAATGGTGTTAAATGATTTTACGTGGCACAAAATGCTCTACTCATTGAATCGATTGAAAAAAGTGCGTTTTTTAATTTATGTACAATGGTTCGAAAACATCGATGAGTATCGGATTTAAGTAAAATTCGTAGTGCATCATTGTCAAGTCGTTTCTTTTAGCCGATTATAAGGTGCATTTTCAAGGTTTATATTTTCGGTTGAAAATTTGTCGAACTAACTTGTCGAGTTGTTCGGTCGCAAGTTATATCTGTCCGTGCATTAATAATATTAATAGTAAGGGAATTTTTATTGCATGGTAGCTTAATTTTAATCTTCAACAGAATTTTAATGAGAAACATTCGAATTTCACTTGCACGCATAGTTCGTTTTATTTCATTATTCGCTATTCCTTTTTAAAACACGTGACGATTTATTAATAGCTTTAAATTCGGCAAGCTCCAAGCTTTATATCAGTGCACAGTAAATGTCATTTAATGTTACTTCGAATAAATTGGTGACTACAAAAATTTGAGCTGCATAAAATTGGCCGTTTCATATGCTACAACCTAATACAACTGGAATTAACGATATTCCAAATTTCTAAAGTTTCAGTATTTCCAATTTCTAGCGGTTCAAATTCCCAATATTTTCAATTTCTAGACGTTGAAATTCACAATATTTCCAATTTCTAGAGGTTAAAATTCCCAATATTTCCAATTTCTAGAGGTTCAAATTCCCAATATTTCCAATTTCTAGATGTTCAAATTCTCAATATTTCCAATTTCTAGAGCCTCAAATTTCTAATATTTCCAATTTAGAGAGGTTCAAATTTCCAATATTTCCAATTTCTAGATATTCAAATTCCCAATATTTCAAATTTCTAGAGGACCAAATTCCCAATATTTCCAATTTCTAGAGGTTGAAATTTCTAATATTTCGAATCTCTAGACGTTGAAATTCTCAATATTTCCAATTTCTAGAGTTTCAAATTCCCAATATTTCCAATTTCTAGAGGTTCAAATTCTCAATATTTCCAATTTTTAGAGGTTCAAATTTCCAATATTTCCAATTACTAGAGGTTCAAATTCCTTATATTTCCAATTTCTAGAGGTTAAAATTTCCAATATTTCCAATTTCCAGAGGTTCAAATACCCAATATTTTCAATTTCCAGAGGTTCAAATCTCCAATATTTCCAATTTTCAGAGGTTCAAATTTCCAATATTTCCAATTTCTAGACGTTCAAATTCCCAATATTTCCGATTTTCACAGGTTCAAATTCCCAATATTTTCAATTTCTAGACGTTGATATTCTCAATATTTCCAATTTCTAGAGGTTAAAATTCCCAATATTTCCAATTTCTAGAGGTTCAAATTCCCAATATTTCCAATTTCTAAAGGTTCAAATTCTCAATATTTCCAATTTCCAGTGGTTCAAATTTCCAATATTTCCAATTTTCAGATGTTCAAATTCCCAATATTTTCAATTTCCAGAGGTTCAAATTCTCAATATTTCCAATTTCTAAAGGTTCAAATCTCCAATATTTCCAATTTTCAGATGTTCAAATTCCCAGTATTTTCAATTTCCTGAGGTTCAAATTTCCAATATTTCCAATATTTCCAATTTTCAGAGGTTCAAATTCCCAATATTTCCTATTTCTAGAGGTTCAAATTCTCAATATTTTCAATTTCTAGAGGTTCAAATTCTCAATATTTCCAATTTCTAGAGGTCCAAATTTTCAATATTTCCAATTTCTAGAAATTCAAATTCCCAATATTTCCAATTACTGTAGGTTCAAATTCCCAGTATTTCCAATTTCTAGAGGTTCAAATTCTCAATATTTCCAATTTCCAGAGGTTCAAATCTCCAATATTTCCAAATTCTAGACGTTCAAATTTCCAATATTTCCAATTTCTAACGCCTCATATTCTCAAAGAGCTATTACCTTATATATATATTTATAGGCAATTGCACAGTAACTTTTATTTAACGTTACTTCGAATTAATTAACGACTACGAAAATTTCAATCCACGTAAAATCAGCCGTTTCATGTTATTCCAAGTCTGAGAACTTGAATAACGAGAAACTCGAGCGATCGGAATTTTCACATATTGCATAAATAATAATAAAGAATATCGTTGACGATTGGAAAAACAGACTTCGCTCGGATTTGCCCGATGAAAAATGTAATAATTCTAAGCTATTTGTGGAAGGCAGTTTAATGTTTTATTGCTTGGTTAGCCTTCGGTGCTGTATCATTAATATTGGTAGCATCGATTATTTTTTGCCAACCTATTCAAGCACGGATTCGTTTCATCTTTTGAAACGAGCACCGTTCAAAGTAATAACGAGCAATTTTGCGTCGAAATATTATCGGTTTAGGGGACATTACAATTTCAAGGTTAAAGGTTAAAGGCGTGTCTCGAATTTTTCATTGAAAATTCGAATGTTTGAAAATTTAAATGCGTAGGTATTAAAAAAAAAAAAACTATAATTTAGAGAAAATTCGAAAGCTTTGGAAAAATCGGTTAGAAATTCTTCTACGTTCTAAGACGTAGAGAAATTGGAAACTTTTGAAGCACGAAATTCGAAACGTTTGAAAATTCAAAAATGTGGCATTCCATTATTAACCATTGACGATCTTTGAGCTTTTTTTTGTAATGCTCGTCCATAGATAATATCTATATATAAATGAATCTTAAATTCATTACAATGAATTCTGTCGTATTGAAAAGATTTAATTTTAATTAAATTTAATTAAAATTTGAAGAGTTGTTCGGCCCATTTCAGATGTTGGGTTGGCAGCGTAATGAAGGACGTAGGGTTTTTTTTATTGTAGAGTTATGCGCAAGTCGCGTCGTTTTTTTTTCGTTTGTTCGTCCTCCTCCTGTCGCGACGCTTCGAAAAGTTAAGATGCGTGTTAGAAACTAAGAGACCTTCCTTTTTTCTCTTTGTTATGAGAGTGTCAATCTATACAGTGAGCACCATTGTTTTGTGCGTGACGTGTGCATGAGTGTCGTTTTCTTCCCCCCCTCCTCGAAACTGCTCTTGTAAGATCGAGTGTGTACCACACCACGTGTATCAATAATCAAGATAAACTTCTATATACATATATATTTAGTATTGCACCAAGCCTGCATTCTCATATCAGTCTGTTATTATTGCCCTTTCCTCACACACAGGTTTCTAACACTCTTTATATCATTAAGTCACTTTCTATCTTTAGTTATGGTTATGTATTCATTTTTTCCCCTCATTTATATTAAACTTGAATTAAAATTTAATTTTAATTAAATTTTTAATTATTAATGGTGATTCTAAATATGAATGATTATATGGTGGTATATTATTTAATCATTCTAAAGATGATTGATAAAATTTATATACAATTATACGTTTAACTATAAATCTATCTATAATAATATAAATTAATATAATTAATCTATTTAATGAAATATAATAGATCCGATAGATGATAATGCATTTCAATAAAAAAAAAAAAAAAAAATATGCATCAGGATTAATCTGAATAACGACGAGATATTCCTATTAAACGTGACAAATGTTGTGGAAAAAAAGTTATATATTTACTCGTAGAAATATTAATGTAAATTGAATTTTCAATCATTTTTTGGTTTAATATTAATTCAGTTATCAAAGGAAATGAATGAATGAATCTTGAAATAATTGTAAATACAGCGCCTACAGATAAAACATAATGAAAATGTCGAGCATCATGTATAATAACATAGAAAATTAGGCGAAAGCTTACAATAAAACGTTTATAAGAGTGAAAACTTAAACAACACATTTGAACTCTAAGTTTTAATTAGATATAAATTCAAGATATTTTTGGTTCATTTGTAATTTCATAATCATTGTGTGTCTTTATGTATTACCTTCGTGATTTATATTTTGAAAATTTGATTACGTTTATTGATTCTTTTAAATAAAAATAAAGTAACGGTTGTAATGTTGAAAATACTCGAAAGTTGGAAATCACGAATATAAAATATCTACGCGTTTTAACGTTTTAAATAACGACGATTATACTGAATATCATTGCGACAAAACTGTCGTGCAAATGCCATAATATTCACGACTTAAAACGTAGTATAACCGTGAATATTTCTCTGCTAGCGCACGATCGACTGTCTAACGTAATAAGCTGCAATATTTGATAATGAAACAAAAATACAGCAATGATAAATGAATGAAATGAAAGCTAAATTCTTTACGCGTCCTCGTATCGGGGCTTCTCGTTTTCCATGCCACAAGTATTACGTTAAAGAAGTATTTTGGTTTAGACTTCCAAGCCTTTAAAAAGTTCCAAGCTTTCGAATTTCAATTCGCCAAATTCCCAAACTTTCGATCGCTTATCAACGATATATTAACTCAAACTTTTTGCTTTAAAAATCGTAGTGGTGCGTCTGGAAAACCAAGAAGGAAACAAAAACGAATAGGTAGCTATTAATTATTAACGATTAGGCACACGATGCATCGTCCACTTTGCGATAATTACAATACTTAAAGTCATCATCATAATAAGCGGATTTGACACTGTGTTCCAATTTATATCACGATAAGAATAATTCCAGAAATTCTTCAGCTCCCTAAAACGAGAATTGCGATAATAATTTCATCGTTACTATAATATTGGAAATCCTCCTCCGAGGATTACAAAAATATTAATATCCGTGATTATTTCAGTTTTCGGTAGCGAAACCATTAACTAAGGACAGGATAAACCGCTTATCCAATGCTCTACTTTGTCACCCTGATTTGGAACAGATGCGCCCCAAATCCGTTTCCATGTTTACCTTTTTCGATTGTCCAAAATGTATAACTTCTGCGTTTGCTCTTACATTTTGTATATTAAAATACTTTAGAAGTGTTTACAACATTCTTTGTCAGACAATAAAACGGAAGATATTCTTGCGAAAAGACTGAATTTTTCGGTTATCAGTATTTATATATATATAAATGGATATAAATGGAAATCCTCCGTAGATTACAAAAACATTAACGTCCGTAATTATTTCAGTTCTCGGTGTTAATGCAACAATTGTTTCGATTCGAGTATGATTAGAAATCAGACGTTTCGTATCGCACGATCTCAATCAACGTTCGGGGATGATTGCAATGAAATAATCAATGAATTTGTCCGCGACAAAATATATAAACATATAGTGGATAAGATTCGATGCGAGGAGACATCTATCGAACGCAGTTTGCAACAAAGTGGCTACGAACTCAACTTTGTGGTGTTCCTTCGTGCATCGATGCAACGAATCTGACAAAGCAGATAACTGTCGTACCGATATTTTAGAACCGGTTTAGTTTCGTCACAGACTTTGGTACAGTATGGACCGATCATTTTATGGGACTTCGTGTCGCGTGCTCTGAAATACCGATAACCTAAAAATTCAGTCTTTTCGCAAGAATATCTTTCGTTTTATTTCCCGACAAAGAACGTAAACACTTCTAAAGTACTTTAATATACAAAATGTAAGAGCAAACGCAGAAGTTATACATTTTGGACGATCGAAAAGGTAAAAATGAAAACGGATTTGGGGCTCATGTGCCCCAAATCCGAGTGACAAAGTAGAGCATTGGATAAGGAGTTTATCCTGTCCTTAGTCAATGGTTTCGCTACCGAAAACTGAAATAATCACGGATATTAATATTTTTGTAATCCTCAGCGGAGGATTTCCAATATTATAGTAACGATGAAATTATTATCGCAATTCTCATTTTTTGGGAGCTGAAGAATTTCTGGAATTATTCTTATTGTAACATAAATTGGAACACAGTGTCAAATCCGCTTATTATGATGATGACTTTAAGTATTGTAATTATCGCAAAGTGGACGATGCATCGTGTGCCTAATCGTTAATAATTAATAGCTACCTATTCGTTTTTGTTTCCTTCTTGGTTTACTAGACGCACGACTACGATTTTTAAAGCAAAAAGTTTGAGTTAATATATCGTTGATAAGCGATCGAAAGTTTGGGAATTTGACGAATTGAAATTCGAAAGCTTGGAACTTTTAAAGGCTTGGAATTCTAAACCAAAATACTTCTTTAACGTAATACTTGTGGCATAGAAAACGAAAAGCCCAGATACGAGGACGCGTAAAGAATTTAGCTTTCATTTCATTCATTTATCATTGCTGTATTTTTGTTTCATTATCAAATATTGCAGCTTATTACGTTAGACAGTCGATCGTGCGCTGACGGAGAAATATTCACGGTTATACAACGTTTTAAGTCGTGAATATTATGGCATTTGCACGACAGTTTTGTCGCAATGATATTCAGTACAATCGTCGTTATTTAAAACGTTAAAACGCGTAGATATTTTATATTCGTGATTTCTAACTTTCGAGTATTTTCAACATTACAACCGTTACTTTATTTTTATTTAAAAGAATCAATAAACGTAATCAAATTTTCAAAATATAAAAATCACGCAGGTAATACATAAAAACACACAATGATTGTGAAATTATAAATCAACCAAAAATATCTTGAATTTATATCTAAATAAAACTCAGAGTTCAAATGTTTTGTTTAAGTTTTCACTCTTATAAACGTTTTATTGTTAGCTTTCGCCTAATTTTCTATGTTATTATACATGATGCTCGACATTTTCATTATGTTTTATCTATAGGCGCTGTATTTACAATTATTTCAAGATTCATTCATTCATTTCCTTTGACAACTGAATTAATATTAAACCAAAAAATGATTGAAAATTCAATTTATATTAATATTTCTACGAGTAAATATATAACTTTTTTTCCACAACATTTTTCACGTTTAATAGGAATATCTCGTCGTTATTCAGATTAATCCTGATGCATATTTTTTCTTTTTATTTTTTGAAATGCATTATCATTTATCAGATCTATTATATTCCTTTAAATAGTTTAATTATATTAATTTATATTATTTTAGATAATGTTATTGTAAAACGTATAATTATATATAAATTTTATCAATCTTCTTTAGAATGATTAAATAATATATCTCCGTATAATCATTCGTACGTAGAATCTACTTTAATAATTAACTTTTACGCGATCCGATTTGATTTAAGGTAATTATAAGCGACAAAAGAGGGGGGAGAAGGTTGTTAATAGAATTAGAAGTTGGCAGAATTTGAAAACATGTTTTTCGGGCCCCATCTCCATTTCCTCAACGCAACTAATCCCTTTCCAGAATCAATAAGATCGCATCTGCAGTGTCCAATACTTGCCAAGTTTCTCTTTTTTTGCTTGCCGCCGTTTTTTTCCTTTTTTTTTTAAGCAACTCGCCGCGCGCGTAGATTCCAACTGCCAAGTGAAACGCGCACGAATACGCGAATACGCGAACCATTGAAATGTGCAAACTTCGGAATTTCGAACCAGTTTCTGATTTTAATACCTCGGTTATTAGTTTCGAGGAATTGACTTCTAATACCGATAAAAACAGCTTTCTTTCATTTTAACGAACCAGTTGGTAACTTTAGAACGCTACATTTTAATTTTAATAGCGTGGTTTTTAATGTTAATGCACCAATTTTTCATTTCAGTGAATTAAGTTTTAATTTTAATTAACCAGTTGTTAATTTTAGAACGCTACATTTTAATTTTAATACCGTGGTTTTTAATGTTAATGGACCAATTCTTAATTTCAGTGAATTAAGTTTTGATTTCAATGAAGCGGTTGTTAATTTTTGAATGCCAAGTTTTAATTTTAATAGCGTAGTTTTTAATGTTAATGGACCAATTTTTCATTTCAGTGAATTAAGTTTTAATTTTAATAAACCAGTTGTTAATTATAGAACGCCAAGTTTTAATTTTAGTAGCCTAGTTTTTAATCTTAATGTACCAATTTTTAATTTCAATGAATTAAGTTTTAATTTCAATGAACCAGTTGTTGATTTTAAAATAACAAGTTTTAATTTTAATAGGCTGGCATTTAATATTAATGAACCAGTTGTTATTTTTAAAATGCCAGGTTTTAATTTTAATAGGCTAGTTTTTAATGTTAATGCACCAATTTTTAATTTCAATGAATTAAGTTTTAATTTCAATAAACCAGTTGTTAATTTTAAAATACCAAGTTTTAATTTTAATATGCTGGCTTTTAATACTAATGAACCACTTATTATTTTTAAAATGCCAGGTTTTAATTTTAATAGGCTAACTTTTAATCTTAATCTACCAATTTTTAATTTCAGCGAATTAAGTTTTAATTTCAATAAACCAGTTGTTAATTTTAAAATACCAGGTTTCAATTTTAATACGCTAACTTTTAATATTAATGAACCAGGATTTAATTTTAATAGGCTAGCTTTTAATATTAATGAACCACTTGTTATATTTAAAATGCCAGGTTTTAATTTTAATAGGCTAGCTTTTAATATTAATGTACCAATTTTTAATTTCAGCAAATTAAGTTTTAATTTCAATAAACCAGTTGCTAACTTTAAAATACCAAGTTTTAATTTTAATAGACTGGTATTTAATATTAATGAACCAGTTGTTATTTTTAAAATGTCAAGTTTTAATTTTAATAGCGTAGTTTTTAATATTAATGTACCAATTTCTAATTTCAATGAATTAAGTTTTAATTTCAATAAACCAGTTGTTAATTTTAAAATACCAGATTTTAATTTTAATATGCTAACATTTAATATCAATGAACCAAGATTTAATTTTAATACACTAGCTTTTAATATTAATGAACCACTTATTATGTTTAAAATGCCAGGTTTTAATTTTAATAACCTGGCTTCTAATACTAACGGACCAATTTTTAACCTCGACTAAATAAAAGAACGACGTTTAAATTCGCGTCAATCGAATAGTGAAAAAATTCCGACTAAAAACGTGCACGAGATAAAATAAACCTTAAAATAACATTAGTAACATTAACCATAAACATAATCAAAAGAAAATTGTATTTGGAAACGTGGCGCCAGCTTGCAAAATTATCGGGAACGAATCGCAGTCGGTAATACAGTGTCCCTAAAGTTACCTGCATTAACGACTATCTTAGCTCTTTCAATAGACGCGTGTAACATAATTCCAAAGACGATGGCGTTGCTGCAAGAACCAGAAAATCTATCGATTAGCAGTTCCCTTTAAAATACCGACCACGAAAAAAAAATTCCTCTGCTTTCCGCGCCATCTACGATTTAGAGCGGCGAGCGCGATAACTACGATCGATTGAATCGTCCGAAACGATAGAAATCGCTATTCTATCGGTGAAACAGTAATTATTTATCTTCTACCCTGTGAAAATACAAAGACGAAATATTATAAAAATAAGAAGAACAGTGTAACGTATTGGATACGATCGGATACGCGCGCATCGGTTCGTAAAATATAAAGAAATTCGCGCGAAGCGTCAACAATAGGTTTAGAAAAGTGGTTAGATCTCGACTCCTAATCGTTTGTTTCCAACGAAATCGGTCACAAATGAAAGTACGCGGTGCAGTGGTCAATAATCAGTTGGTTTTTATTGGATACTAGAGTCGGTTCGTAAATTATAAACAAATTCGTGTGTGACGCGTCAATATTTCATTCACGATATTTTTAGAAAAGTGGTTAGATCTCGACTCCTAATCGTTTGTTTCCAACGAAATCGGTCACAAATGAAAGTGCGCGGTGCAGTGGTCAATAATCAGTTGGTTTTCATCGGATACTAGAGTCGGTTCGTAAATTATAAACAAATTCGTGTGTGAAACGTCAATATTTCATTCACGATAGGATTGGAAAAGTGGCGCGCGGACCATTACGAGAGGCCCCGTCGTCGCATGATTGCATATCGCGTTAAAATGTTTAGAACTCGGCTTCTAGACGCCGGAATTTGATCAACCGCGGCTCAAATTAAAGGGGAAAGACTCGAGAATATTATCCTTTAATATTAGCCTTTTGTAACCATTTCTAGCATAACTCATTTGTTATAAACAAAAATATCGAGTCATGGTAGATTACTCGAAAAAGTAGTCGATGAAAAATATTAATTCCTCTGCTCCTAGAAATCCGATTTCGGTGCGACTAGGCTTAAATTAAAGGAGAAGGTCCCAAAAATATTATCTTGTAACCGTTTGCAACTATTCCTAGCAGTTCAGTTGTTATAAACAAATATATCGCTCCGTGGTAAATTACTCAAAGTATTTTTGAAGATAAATATTAATTTCTCGGTTCCTAGAAGTCCGATTTCGATGCAGCTTGGCTTAAATTATAGCGAAAGGTTCCAAATATATTACCCTATAGGCTTTTGCAAATTACCCTTGCAGGTCATTTGTTATAAACAAAATTTTCCTATTTTTTGCAGCTACTCAAAAACTATACTTGGGAAGGATTTAAAGGTATATCGAGAGCATTCCTTGGACTTTTTTCCTTAATTCGAGATAAGGATGATCCAAATTGGAACTCTAGAAATTAGGGGAGAAATTATACTAATTTTCGCGTTGTTTCTCATTTCACTGAGGATTATAGCTACTGTCCATTAACCCTTTGAACTCCGAAACAATTTTAATAATATGATCTACCGGTAACTTGAATACTATCTTTTGGCGTTTGCGAGAATTTGAAGTGTTATTCTGTACTTCGGAAATAGGAATGGTGGCCTTTAATTTGCTTTGCTTTGGAAGAAGAAATAGAAATTGAATCAGTAGAAATAAGTAAAAACCTTAAATCTTGAATTACGAAAAGAATTATGTACGTCGCCGTAAAGGCGCCAACGGAGTGCAAAGGGTTAATAGACGAATTCCCCCAAATAAATAATTTGTATTCGAGCGACAACACGTAATCTTCTTTGTACAAAATTACTATGATAATTCGGATAATCTTAAAATTCGCGGCGACGAATTAAAAATACTAATTTCGTGTTCTTTGCTTCACTTTGCGATGGTAACATAAAACGATAAACTTTTGGCATTTGAACGGTGCATTACAAAATAAAATAAAATTAGCGACAAACTGACGCTCCTAAACCTATTATACGTTGCATTGATAAAAATAAACGTTGACATTTAAAATTACCGTTAATAAGAATGAAAGAGTAAACCTTTATATATATATATATATATATAAACTGACACAAAGGAAATAGAGTAACGAATATTGGCGTTCACGTTCAACTTCGAGTTCATTCGAGTTCTTAAGACGTGTTTTAATATAAATTAATTTACAGGTGTTTCTCGAGTCTCGTCGCGACATCGGAAAATTACGAAACTTGCAACGCACTTTCGTAAAATGTAAATAATCTATGCGCACGGTATATAATAAATAAATGGTAGATTTATATACGCGTATGGCAAATTTAGATGCCTAAAAAGGTGCGAAATATCGACGACGTACAAAAATATCGTAAATGGGCAAAGTAGAATAAGCGTTGTTATATTTAGAGGGAGAAATAACCTCCTATTTAAGTCTCGCCTCTAATTTTGTTACAAAGGTACGAATTTTGCATGAACATCCGCAAGTCCAACGATAAGAGTGCATTTATACGTATTCGAAACATTTGCAATGGAGTTTATTACGGAAAAACGACGCTACTTTTTCTGGATGCCATTAATATAGAGGAAATGGTCGAAATATGGTCTAGGATTTAAATACGGGCTAGGTACAGTATATAGCTTATTAACTGGTGGCCTGTAAGTATATAAAAAAGTAGATGCTAACGTGCAAACCAAAATGGCGATGAGCTCAAAAACATGGATAAAGTGGCACTAATAGGAAGGAAACATTGAACGATAATCATTTTAACTTTGAACCGAACGAATTTGTTCCGACATATTTTTTCGTATCAGCGAAAATAACGGAGATATTAGCGTGTGCAAGATAAAAGAAACACCTTCTATATAAAATTTGTAGTGAAACAACGGTTTAATAATTAATTTAATTAAGGTAGCAAAATTACACAGGTGCTTTAATCGTCAAATTCCGGTGGAGGGGAAACAAAAATTGTTAATTTGCCAAGAAAATTGAACGTCGCGAAGCTTTTAAATTATAGCTAGAGTCTAAATATGGGCTAGTTAAAGTATAGAGCTTATTAAGTGGCGGCCGGTGTCAGAAACGGTGCAAAATTACGACTAAAGGACAAATAAAGTTGCAGAGAAGAAATAGCAAGCATCGTTTGTTGCATTAACGTGTTCCGTTGCGAACAGAGTGTCATTGTTACGAATTTCACGATCGTGAAAGCTTTTCACAGGCACATTTGCTCCATTCTTCTAATAATTATCCGTCGAAGTAAAAATTCATATGCTAACATCGCAATACAGCTAACATTCAGAGCTTTTTTACCCACTTTCAATGAAAAGAACAGCTTTCCGAAAAAGAAACGCAATAGTTTTCATTTTTATTTTAAATTACTTTACGAGTTGCCCATATTTGGATCACACTTTCAGAAACGAAAAGTTTCGACGCTACTTTAAATTTGTAATTCGTAGCGAACGTTACTTTCGCTCGACGTATTTCAATTGTACGTTGAAAAGCTAACGTGTTATAGTTGTACGTTGATATGTAAACGATTAGGTATCTTCAACAGGTTAGCCAATAAACGCTAAAATAAAAGTGGTAGCCTGTATTTGCACCACTTCCTCTATATTTATGTTCGTACGTAGATGAGGTGAATCCCGATTTTCGTCTTCTTCGACTTGCGTTGGCTACCCTGCAACCAATTAGTTGGTAAAAAGAAGCGGAATGCCTTTAGGGGAGAACAGGGAGGGTATTCCTAGCTACGTAAGCAAGGAATGCTATAAAATTTGAACGAGTCACAGTTTTCTTACCGTTTCGCTTCCAAATGATAACTCGAAGCTTCTAGTTTGCATTCGTGTGCGCGCTCGGTGGAAACTCGTCGATATTCGCATCTTTAGCGGCAAAATTAAGGAAACGCGTCGAAATCTGGATCCTTATCGCCAATAATAATGAAACGCTTCGATATTTGCATGTTCGTCGCCAAAATTAAGGAAACGCGTCGAAATTTTGGATTTTTATCGCCAAAATTAAACAAACGCGTCGAAATTCGTATCATAATCTCTTACTAATATTATTTATGCATTGCTGCATCTAAATAATGAATCGCGAATCTTCGTCGTCCATTATTTAATTTATGTATATTCGTATAATATTCATTTCTGTCGTCAGAATTAAAGAAACGCGTTGAAATTTGAATTTTAATCGTGACCATTAAAAAAATGCGTGAAAATTCGCAAGAACTGAATAGTAAACGATACTCATGATGCGTTGTCCACTATTCAGCAGCTGCGTCTCACTAATACCATCATGAATCTTCGTGAAACTTCGCATTTCTCTCGACAAAATTAAAGAAACGCGTCTAAAATTCGCATCCTTCGCGCCAAAATTAAGGAAACGCGTCGAAATCTGGATCCTTATCGCCAAAAACAAAGAAACGCTTCGATATTTGCTTGTTCATCGCCAAGACGAAGGAAACGCGTCGAAATTTCGGGTTCTTATCGCCAAAATTGAAGAAACGCGTTGAAATTTGAATTTTAATCGTGACCATTAAAGAAATGCGTGAAAATTCGCAAGAACTGAATAGTGAACGATACTCATGATGCGTTGTCCACTATTCAGCAGCTGCGTCTCACTAATACATCATGAATCTTCGTGAAACTTCGCATTTCTCTCGCCAAAATTAAAGAAACGCGTCTAAAATTCGCATCCTTCGCGCCAAAATTAAGGAAACGCGTCGAAGTCTGGATCCTTATCGTCAATAACAAAGAAACGCTTCGATATTTGTCGTCTAAACTCCCAGTAACCGAATAGCAGACGACGCGCCGTGCGAATACGATGCGCGCCGATAAAATTCTTCCGCGTCTCGAAAATACATTTCCAAACGCGTCCTCGAAATCGCGTCTCTCGATCGAGAAACACCCGTAAGTAAACGTTTCCTGGCTTCGCGCTTCTTTCGTATCGGCGAGGCGCGTGTGTTTAGCTCCAGCTTGGTCACAATTACTCGCGATTACTTCATGATTTCCGGTTATAAGCGATGACGCACGGATACTGATTTGTAGTTCGGCGAGCGTACGCCGGCGACCTGCCTATTCGGACGGACGAATAAGTAATTTTAAACGGCGCTATCGTTGCATCGTTTATTTTCTGTTATTACTTTGTGTACGCACACCATTTGGCTAAGCACAATACAGGATAGATACACGAATTAACGACGGTGTCGCAATAACACCGACGCTTTAATTCGTTTATTTAATAACAAAGTAACGTATCGAAGAATGTAAATATTCAAGAGAACCGCAATTAAAAGCATCGACAAAGCTTACTGTTACATTGGACTGTAAATTGTTACACGTGCTCATAATTATGAAAGTGGTTTAAGTCAAAATTTACGGGGGGGGGGGGGGGGGTTTATCAGTTATTTCGCGTCACATTGTTTTAAGCTAAATTAATTCAACGTACGGTTTTTACGATATCGTCAGAAATGGGAACCGTTAGACAGTGCTTCTTTTCTTGTTCTCTTTCAACGTTACATGGAATTCCGTTTAGCGTTAACCTCTTAGGCACGGCTGAATTTTGCGCGGGGCTGTTTCTCTCTGTACGGCAGAGTTCAACGCGAATTACGCGTAAATGATACGGCACTGCAATTGTGTGACGGATAATGCTGTTCTTTACACGAGTACATTGGAATGAAGCGTTTGATGATTAAATTATAAGTTTTCTTAAAGATATGATACACACGCATTTTAACTTTAACAATTTATAAATACTTTAACAATTAAAGCCACTATAGTGGCGCGTCGTACAGAAAGATGACATCCGCGAAAGCCACTATAGTGGCGCGTCGTACACAAAGATGACATCCGCGAAAGCCACTATAGTGGCGCATAGTGCCTAAGAGGTTCAATCGTAAAAGTGATCTGTATCTCGAAACAACGGATATTTATCACTTAGACCACTTTCATAATTATACATATAATTCTTGAAGTAACCATTCTAAATCGCGAGCGGCGTAAAAAGACCTCTGCTTTTTACCTTGTTTTTACCGTGTTTTAGACCTTTTTTACGCGCGCCGAATTTCACTTCGAAATTCACGATGTTTCCTATAAATAAATAGCCTATCTTGTACTTTTATCCAATGCTTAAAAGTCAAGTAATCAGTTGCTGGTATCCAACGACGAGAAACTTTGTTTTCGTAGCGCTCGCGATACAACCGACGATATTTTCCAATTATTTCGTCGAATAAGCCGTGCGTGTGCAGGCAAAAAGTAGAAAAAAGGAACAAAAGCAGAATAGAAGCGAAGAGGGGGGGAAAAAAAGAAGATAGGGAAGAAAACTGTGTAGTTTTAGCTTCGCGGCCCAGCGTGTGTGAAAGTTGCTTTCAGCATTGCACGTAGCTGTAATGGATCAATAGTGGTGAACACAGTGGCCGGATGGGCTGAATATAGATATACGGAAGAAGTACAAGGTGAAATGTAATCATTTGTCGTTTCTACATTTTCCAACGCGCGGACAGATAGACGAGGAGATCTTCGTCATCAACGAGCATCGGAGGAAAACACGCGAAAAGGTGCAAGAGTAAATCATCACTTGTTAGCATTTAATTATTTCATTATTTTGTAATTAAGTTATTTAGTTATTTAGTTATTTTGTTACTTAGTTATTTAGTTATTAAGTTATTTTGTTGTTTAGTTATTTAGTTACTTTGTTATTTAGTTATTTAGTTGTTTTGTTATTTGGTTGTTTTGTTGTTTTGTTGTTTTGTTATTTTGTTGTTTTGTTGTTTTGTTATTTTGTTATTTAGTTATTTACTTATTCAGTTATTTAGTTATTTAGTTATTTTGTTGTTTCGTTATTTGGTTATTAAGTTATTTTGTTATTTTGTTATTAAGTTATTTAGTTATTTAGTTATTTAGTTATTTAGTTATTTTATTATTTTGTTATTTTGTTATTTTGTTATTTTGTTATTTTGTTATTTTGTTATTTTGTTATTTTGTTATTTTGTTATTTTGTTATTTTGTTATTTTGTTATTTCGTTATTTCGTTATTTCGTTATTTCGTTATTTCGTTATTTCGTTATTTCGTTATTTCGTTATTTTGTTATTTTGTTATTTTGTTATTTTGTTATTTTGTTATTTTGTTATTTTGTTATTTTGTTATTTTGTTATTTTGTTATTTTGTTATTTTGTTATTTAGTTATTTAGTTATTTAGTTATTTAGTTATTTAGTTATTTAGTTATTTAGTTATTTAGTTATTTAGTTATTTAGTTATTTAGTTATTTAGTTATTTAGTTATTTAAGCGACGCTCGAATGATTTTATTTAACAGCAAAGCGATGTACGAAGAATAGGTAAATAAAGAAATTGTCGTAACAAATTTGGGCTTCGATTTACGTGACAACATGTAGACATTATGTATTCGTTTACTCTCGTGCTGTTGAACATTAAAACGCGACCAATGTAATTATAAAGCAATGGGACGTGTGATAATTCAGTAAACGCGATACGTTTAATTAATTGAGATATTTTATCTGTTACAGAAATTTCAAAATTGTTTCTATTTAAACGAGAACTTTTCAAATGACAGTAATAGGGACATTGAACTTTGTTGCATATTTTCAATTAATCAGTAATTCATTCGTTACAATCAAAGTATAAAAAAATGTTCATAAATGGAAGAGCAGTTGAACAATATTATGCTCCAAACTGGAACGATTTTTAGGTTAAATACGTTCTAAAATAATTGAATAAAGTTACAATATAACCGAAAAGTGGCAGCACGTGGTAAATCTACCCTAGGATGTTTTTATTTCGTTAGAACAGTTATTAATTTAATTAATTTTACGGATATTATTGAAGTGTTTCTTCCGTTTAATTTAATCACAATATGGATAATATTATCATTAGGTTGTAGCTCAATATTAATATCGGGTGTCGTTATTATTACCTTGCACTGTATTATATTTCATAGTTTGTAATTAATTAAGCTTCAATTAGATCTATACGTTATCATACGGTTAATGTGCCTTTGTAATGCATCGGAGTGCAATGAATATTCTTACTCACTTACTTGCTTCAGTTTTGGCGGTAAAAATCCAAACTTCGACGAGTTTCCTTAATTTTGCCGATAACGATGCAAACTTTCTTTCTTTCCAAGCCAATGCACAGCAATGCTTGGATAACTGCGAGTGATTTTCGATTCGATAAGTTAATGGTAGTCATCCCCACTGCTGAGACAAGACTACCTTTAACATGCCGCGAAACTCGGCGTCGAGCGAACCGAGCGTAGCGTAACTTGATCCGAACTCGAATATCGGCGAGACAATGCAAACACGGTACACAATGCACAGACGAAACTTTTTCGTTATTGTTTTCTTTCCTATGAAACTTTTACCAATGTATTTGCGAGGGTTTTCCCGATCAAAATGAGACCAAACGCGATATAATTCGGGTAACATTTACTTACCAACGTTAATTGTGTATCACGAACCACGAATACAAAAATGTTGTTTATGTTGTCGTTTTACTGGATCAACCTACGTGCTTTTAACAGAGTACGAGGATCGCGTTGGCGAGTGCCAGAAAAAAAATGAGTCATTGTCACGTGTATTAAATGCGCAAAAGTAATCTAAATTACATCGTGTTTGGTGTTATTTTGATCAGAGAAACCTGGCAAACGCATTGATAAAGGTTCCGTTAACAAAGAATCAAACATAAAAAAGTTTTACATCGCGTTATTATTGTCTGTCCTCCGGTCGCTGTCCATTCCTACGTTCGGCAAAATGCAAAGGCAAACGCCGAAGTTCGACGGCAGCTTTTACGGGAGCTGAAACTCAACCACGCTTTTATAACCGCGAGACTTCGATCCTGTGTTTCATTCAGTTAAACAAGCATTGCTGTACTTAGAATGGCCATACACATTGACAGTAATTGGGGCTTCTACCCCATCATTTAATATCCCCAAATCTTACAGTAAGCCGAAATAGAAATGAAGTACAGTTGAAACACAAATCTAAATACCTCTATGTCCTAACACTTCTCTCTCTTTGGTTATACTCCTTTCCATTATTTTCCCTTGTACTATACTGTCACCCCCCCCCCCCCCCCACATTCCCCTTCCACTAACGCTGAAACTAAAGAAATCCAAATTTCGACGTGTTTCTTTAATTTTAGCGCGAAAGATGCGAATTAAGACGCGTTTCTTTAATTTTGGCGATAAGAACCCGAAATTTTGTCGCGTTTCCTTAGTCTTGACGATGAACATGCAAATATCGAAGCGTTTCTTTGCTATTGGTGATAAGGATCCAGACTTCGACGCGTTTCCTTAATTTTGGCGCGAAGGATGCGAATTTTAGACGCGTTTCTTTAATTTTGACGAGAGAAATGCGAAATTTCACGAAGATTCACGATTTATTAGTGAGACGCAGCTGGCGAATAGTGGACAACGCATCATGAGTATCGTTCACTATTCAGTTCGTGCGAATTTTCAAGCATTTCTTTAATGGTCACGATTAAAATTCAAATTTCAACGCGTTTCTTCAATTTTGGCGATAAGAACCCGAAATTTCGACGCGTTTCCTTAGTCTTGGCGATGAACATGCAAATATCGAAGCGTTTCTTTGTTATTGGCGATAAGGATCCAGATTTCGACACGTTTCCTTAATTTTGGCGCGAAGGATGCGAATTTTAGACGCGTTTCTTTAATTTTGACGAGAGAAATGCGAAGTTTCACGAAGATTCGCGATTTATTAGTGAGACGCAGCTGCTGAATAGTGGACAACGCATCATGAGTATCGTTCACTATTCAGTTCGTGCGAATTTTCACGTCTTTCTTTAATGGTCACGATTAAAATTCAAATTTTAACGTGTTTCTTTAATTTTGGCGACAGAAATGAATATTATACGAATATACATAAATTAAATAATGGACGACGAAGATTCGCGATTCATTATTTAGATGCAGCAATGCATAAATAATATTAGTAAGAGATTATGATACGAATTTCGACGCGTTTGTTTAATTTTGGCGATAAAAATCCAAAATTTCGACGCGTTTCCTTAATTTTGGCGACGAACATGCAAATATCGAAGCGTTTCTTCATTATTGGCGATAAGGATCCAGATTTCGACGCGTTTCCTTAATTTTGCCGCTAAAGATGCGAATATCGACGAGTTTCCACCGAGCGCGCACACGAATGCAAACTAGAAGCTTCGAGTTATCATTTGGAAGCGAAACGGTAAGAAAACTGTGACTCGTTCAAATTTTATAGCATTCCTTGCTTACGTAGCTAGGAATACCCTCCCTGTTCTCCCCTAAAGGCATTCCGCTTCTTTTTACCAACTAATTGGTTGCAGGGTAGCCAACGCAAGTCGAAGAAGACGAAAATCGGGATTCACCTCGTCTACGTACGAACATAAATATAGACGAAGTGGTGCAAATACAGGCTACCACTTTTATTTTAGCGTTTATTGGCTAACCTGTTGAAGATACCTAATCGTTTACATATCAACGTACGTCTATAACACGTTAGCTTTTCGACGTACAATTGAAATACGTCGATCGAAAGTAACGTTCGCTATGAATTACAAATTTAAAGTAGCGTCGAAACTTTTCGTTTCTGAAAGTGTGATCCAAATATGGGCCACTCGTAAAGTAATCTAAAATAAAAATGAAAACTATTGCGTTTCTTTTTCTGAAAGCTGTTCTTTTCATTGAAAGTGGGTAAAGAAGCTCTGAATGTTAGCTGTATTGCGATGTTAGCAAATGAATTTTTACTTCGACGGATAATTATTAGAAGAATGGAGCAAATGTGCCTGCGAAAAGCTTTTACGATCGCGAAATTCGTAACAATGACACTCTGTTCGCAACGGAACACGTTAATGCAACAAACGATGCTTGCTATTTCTTCTCTGCAACTTTATTTGTCCTTTAGTCGTAATTTTGCAACGTTTCTGACACTGGCCGCCACTTAATAAGCCTTATACTTTAACTAGCCCATATTCAGACCCTAGCCATAATTGAAAAGCTTCGCGACGTTCAATTTTCTTGACAAATTAACAATATTTGTTTCCCCTCCACCGGAATTTGAAGATTAAAGCACCTGTTCAATTTTGCTTCCTTAATTAAATTAATCATTAGACCGCCGTTTCACTACAGATTTTATATATAAGGTGTTCCTTTTATCTCGAACACGCTAATATCTTCGTTATTTTCGCTGACGCGAAAAAATGCGTCGGAAGAAATTCGTTCGGTTGAAAGTTAAAATTATTATCGTTCGATGTTTCCTTTCTCTCGATGCCATTTTATCCATGCTTTTAAGCTAATCGCCCATTTTGCATTTGCACGTTAACATCTACTTTTTTTTTATCCGTTTACAGGGCAGCACTTAATAATACCGTACACTTTAACCAGCCCGTGTTTCGACCAACTCGTCTATTAATTATCTTCTTTTTAACGTCTACCTGCCAAATCGATTAACGACTCCCTTGGTTCATGGCGGAAAATGTAAAAATAATAACGATTACACCAAGGATGTACCATTTTATGCATTTTACACGTGCCGTTGGACAAAAGCTACGCTTATAATAATACCTTCCGCAATATGTTTATTCGAATCGCAGTTTTAAAGGGAATAATTTTTATATAAAGAAAAAAAAAGATACAAAAGTAAAAGTATAACTTTTTTTGCCGACACAAAATTGTTATACGTATGATACGTGTAGATTAATAGTTTTTTAACCACCTTTAATATTCATGGCATGGAATTAATTAATTTTCCATAAAGAAGGTGTGAAATATTGTCCTATTCTTCTTTTAATTTCATTTCGAAATCTTCCCTATCCCGTAAAAGTATAATTTATCATTTTCGAGTTCAATTTTTCCAAGATACCTTCGATCAGGTTAATAGTTTCAGTACACTGAAGATTAACCATTTTTTAACCATCTTTTTCATTAAGTTTCAAGGTGTACGATCAATTTTGCGAGTAACTGTATATATACATGCGTTATTCGTAGCGAAAGGGTTAAATGAAATAATCGAAGTGTCGATTATAGAGACAACGACGGATTGTCCTTTGTTTTTCATCGATTCCTGCTGCTTTTCGTCTTGCGATGGCAAATCGATTTGGCAAACGAACGGCTGAATCAAACACAGCGAGGAAAATATTTTTTTGCGTTACCCGGCGGCCATTATTGACGGCAGAAATTGTTTCCGGTTACGTGTAACCATTATTGATGACGAGAATCTATTTTGGTTAACGGCGAACCATTATCATCGGCCGCGGAAATATTTTTTAATTATTATCGGCAACCGCTATCCTTGGGTAAAAACATTTTCGGTGAAACGTTACAGTGGTACGATGTGAACGAAATTATATTCAAGTTTTATATAATACTGTATTAGGATATTACGAAAATTGTTAGAGTTATTAACATTTTATATAATACGATATTATGGTATTACGATATTATGAAATTCTATAAAAATACTGAAATTTTATGCAACATGAAATTTATGATATTTTGAAATCAATTAAATGTATTAAAATTTTGTATAATAGGATATTATGATATTGTGAAATCCACTATTAAAGAAACTAAAATTTTATATAAAATGATGTTATGAAATTATGAAATCCACTGAAAATACTAAAATTTTGTATGATATGATATTATGATATTTTGGAATCCACTGGAAGTGCTAAAATTTTATATAATATGATATTATGAAATAAACTAAAAATACTAAATTTGTATATAATATGATATTATGATATTATGAAATAAACTAGAAATACTAAAATTGTATATAATATGATATTGATATTTTGAAATCAATTAAAATTACTAAAATTTTGTATATGATATTATGAAATTCACTAAAAATACTAAAATTTTATATGATATTATATTATGATATTACGATATTATGAAATAAACTAAAAATACTACAATTTTATATAACATATTATGATATTTTGAAATCAACTAAAAATATCCTACAATTTTTTAGCCAGGCGAAGTACTATTAAACAAATAAAAAACATACTGTAAAATGAAGTAAATATAATGTGAAATAAGTGAGAATAAAAAATGAATAAGAATAAAAGTGCTAATCACTATATACCAAGAGTTCTTTTAACCGTTTCGCTATTAATGACGTATATATACGTCCTATAAAATTGGCCAATAGTTTTCCGTATCACGATCCTATTTTTATTATATTTTACACTTATTGTTAGTCTACCCCATAATGAATTATCCGAAATATGCGAATATTTCTAATAGCCATAATGCTTTTTTAATCATGAAAATAATCCGTATGAAAAAAATTGAGAATGTTTTCAATTTCAATTACCAACTATTAACCTTTTCGCTACTACAGACGTATATATACGTTCTGGAAAATTGGTCAATAGTTTGATCTATTTTCACTATAATTATCATTATTATTATTATTATTATTTTTTGCAATAACAAAAATAACTCCCATCTGTGCACTGAGAATGTTTTCAATTTTAGAATGCGCTAGCGAAAGGGTTAATCTTGCACATCCTCGTATCTTCATTATCCTTACTTGTAAGTACAACGTGATTTTTTAATCAAAACCTATTATACATAGTATTGGCAAAAATAAACGTTGACATTTAAATTTACCGTTAATAAGAATGAAAGTAAACTTTGATATATAAACTGACAGAAAGGAAATAGAGTAACGAATATTGGCGTTCACGTTCGAGTTCGAGTTCATTCGAGTTCTTAAGACGTTTTTTAATATAAATTAATTTACAGGTGTTTCTCGAGTCTCGTCGCGACAACGGAGAATTACGAAAATTGCAACGCGCTTTCGTAAAATGTAAATAATCTATGCGCACGGTATATAATAAATAAATGGTAGATTTATATACGCGTATGGCAAATTTAGATGCCTAAAAAGGTGCGAAATATCGACGACGTACGAAAATATCGTAAATGGGCAAAGTAGAATAAGCGTTGTTATATTTAGAGGGAGAAATAACCTCTTATTTAAGTCTCGCTTCTAATTTTGTTACAAAGGTACGAATTTTGCATGAACATCCGCAAGTCCAACGATAAGAGTGCATTTATACGTATTCGAAACATTTGCAATGGAGTTTATTACGGAAAAACGACGCTACTTTTTCTGGGTGCCATTAATATAGAGGAAATAGTCGAAATATGGTCTAGGATTTAAATACGGGCCAGTTACAGTATATGGCTTATTAACTGGTGGCCTGTAAGTATATAAAAAAGTAGATGCTAACGTGCAAAACCAAAATGGCGATGAGCTTAAAAACATGGATAAAGTGGCACTAAGAGGAAGGAAACATTGAACGATAATCATTTTAACTTTGAACCGAACGAATTTGTTCCGACATATTTTTTCGTATCAGCGAAAATAACGAAGATATTAGCGTGCGCAAGATAAAAGGAACACCTTGTATATAAAATTTGTAGCCAGACGGCGTTCTAATAATTAATTTAATCAAGGTAGCAAAATTACACGGTTGCTTTAATCCTGAAATTCCAGCGGATGGGAAACACAAATATTGTTAATTTGCCAAGAAAATTAAACGTCGCGAAGCTTTTCAACGATGGGGCTAGGGTCTAAATATGGACCAGTTAAAGTACAGAGCTTATTAAGTGGCGGCCTGTGTCAGAAACGGTGCAAAATTACGACCGGAGGACAAATAAAATTGCAGGGAAGAAATAGCGAACGCCGTTAAGCATCTTTCCGAATCTCCTCATCTTTATCACCTTTATCTCGCTCGTAACGCACGGCTATAGGAAACTTTTCGCCTATAGCGTACTATACATACCGTCGCGTGTTTACCCAATAAACAACCTTGTACTACAAGAGATAAAGCAGTCTTTTACTCCGTGTCGTTGTTGCTCCTTCTCCCATTGAAGAAGAAAAAGTTCAAGGTGGCCGGGTATAAATAATTATAAAAATAATTTATTGCAAACTACCCGCTGTTTTAACGGTAACGCGCGCAAGCGAACGTTAAGGTAAAGGGTGTCCATGGTTCTTTTTTTACGGTCGTTAATAAACCGGACGACGGATTTTTATGCGAAACACCGCGTGTGAACATTAACACTAAAACTACCAAAAGTGGTTAAATGATTTGCTGTCTGCAATTCCTCGCAAGGGTTATATAAACTTACAGTAATTCGGTCGAACAAAGGGTGTAGCCGGATAAGATGGTCAAAAGTGCCCCCAAACCAAATTAAATTTCTGATACATCAATAGGTAGAGGACATGGAAAAACCCCTCTGTGCAAAGTTTCAACTCCCTATCCCCACCATTGGGATAGTTATGGGGTGTGTTGTGATTACAGTTTTTGCTTGATTTCTATTGTACTCTTTCATAAAAAATTCTGAAAAAATTTGGAAATATTCCAACTACTGGAATACATATCTGTGAATTTTTTCAGAATTTTTTATTTCAAAACCGAATTTTGAAAAATGAAAAAAGTTTTGAGATGTTGATTTCCTATAGAAGTCCTAAAATGACTACGTTCATATTTTTACAGTTTTAGCACCTCCTTATTGCAGTTAACATAGAATTTTTTCAGATTTTTCCTAGAGGGGGCACGCAGTCAACAAAATAAAAAAAAACGATAATTTTTAATATTACAGACAGTGTCAGTCTTTTGACTGGGTTGATATTATTGTAGTTTTACTAGTCTGTTATGATAGTTAGTTTAAACTTTTTTTAGATTTTTTGGAAAAGTACTTCGTATTGAAAAAAATTGAGATGCGGTTATTTTTAATATTACTGGCAGTGTCAGTCTTTTGACTGGGCTGATATTATTCTAGTTATACCAGTCCTTTATGATTGTTAATTTAACATTTTTTTAGACTTTTTGGAAAGGTACTTTGTATTGAAAAAGAATTGAGAAGCGGTAATTTTTACTTCTTCGATGCACGTATAAGTACCACGTCCATATGGCTCATACAATTAATTTCCTAGATGAATATTATATCAAATTGTAAATAATATGCATGTACATTACTTTCTAGAGAAAAATTACTACCTGAATACTGTTCCAGTCTTCGTCGCTGTCTTCGTTTATAACAGGATGTACTTCCTCACTAGTAAAAATCTTGGACAAGATTTCTGCCGGCCTTACAATTTGCGTGAGATATCGAGCATGCGATAAATAATATATTATCGCAGCTATATGAGAGTAACATCCAATTGTGCGGTTGCCATTTGCACATTCGCAGGAATATCGTTTGATTCCGGCATAACCTATTGCATTAGGTGTGTACTCAATATAACACTTATAAGTCTTTCTGTTGATGTATCGCGACTGCACTTGCAGATACGGACGTGGTACTTATACGGGTATGGACAAAGTCAAAAATACCGATATTCAATTTTTTTCAATACGGAGTATCTTTCCAAAAAATCTAAAAAAATGTTAAATTAACAATCATAAAGGATTGGTAAAACTATAATAATATCAGCCCAGTCAAAAGACTAACACTGCCAGTAATATTAAAAATTATCGCATCTCAATTTTTTTCGATACGAAGTACCTTTCCAAAAATCTAAAAAAATGTTAAATTAACAATCATAAAGGACTGGTGAAACTACAATAATATCAGCCCAGTCAAAAGACACACTGCCAGTAATATTAAAAATTACCGCTTCTCAATTTTTTTCAATACGAAGTACTTTTCCAAAAAATCTAAAAAAAATTTAAACTAACTATCGTAACAGACTAGTAAAACTACAATAATATCAACCCAGTCAAAAGACTGACACTGCCTGTAATATTAAAAATTATCGTTTTTTTTATTTTGTTGACTGCGTGCCCCCTCTAGGAAAAATCTGAAAAAATTCTATGTTAACTCCAATAAGGAGGTGCTAAAACTGTAAAAATATGAACGTAGTCATTTTAGGACTTCTATAGGAAATCAACATCTCAAAACTTTTTTCATTTTTCAAAATTCGGTTTTGAAATAAAAAATTCTGAAAAAATTCACAGATATGTATTCCAGTAGTTGGAATATTTCCAAATTTTTTCAGAATTTTTGATGAAAGAGTACAACAGAAATCAAGCAAAAACTGTAATCACAACACACCCCATAACTACCCCAATGGTGGGGATAGGGAGTTGAAACTTTGCACAGAGGGGTTTTTCCATGTCCTCTACCTACTGATGTATCAGAAATTTAATTTGGTTTGGGGGCACTTTTGACCATCTTATCCGGCTACACCCTTTACCGTGATTTTATATATATACAGGGAGGGGGGATAAATAAAGATTTATTTCCATTGCATTATTTATATACTTCTTCAAATATCTAATGCTTTAATTGGTTTCGTATAAATAAGTACACCGTAATTGTCGTGGTAGTTCTAATGTTAAAATTGCTTTCTCGAAATAAATAAGAGAAGACTACGCTTTACTCGTTTTATTTTCCAGTAACTTTGAATTAACATTATTGGAATTAACAGTATTGCAATTAACTTTATTGGAATTAACTTTATTGGAATTAACATTATTGGAATTAACATTATTGGAATTAACTTTATTGGAATTAACTTTATTGGAATTAACTTTATTGGAATTAACATTATTGGAATTAACATTGTTGGAATTAACATTATTGGAATTAACGTTATTGGAATTAACATTATTGGAATTAACATTATTAGAATTAACATTGTTGGAATTAACGTTACTGGAATTAACATTATTGGAATTGACATTATTGGAATTGACATTATTGGAATTGACATTATTGGAATTGACATTATTGGAATTGACATTATTGGAATTGACATTATTGGAATTGACATTATTGGAATTAACATTGTTGGAATTGACATTATTGGAATTAACATTATTGGAATTAACATTGTTGGAATTAACATTGTTGGTAATAACATTATTGGAATTAACTTTATTGGAATTGACATTATTGGAATTGACATTATTGGAATTAACATTATTGGAATTAACATTGTTGGAATTAACATTGTTGGTAATAACATTATTGGAATTAACTTTATTGGAATTGACATTATTGGAATTAACATTTTTGGAATTAACAATATTGGAATTAACGTTATTGGAATTAACATTGTTGGAATTAACATTGTTGGAATTAACATTATTGGAATTAACATTATTGGAATTAACATTATTGGAATTAACATTGTTGGAATTAACATTATTGGAATTAACATTATTGGAATTAACATTATTGGAATTAACATTATTGGAATTGACATTATTGGAATTAACATTATTGGAATTGACATTATTGGAATTGACATTATTGGAATTAACATTATTAGAATTAACATTCTTGGAATTAACGTTCTTGGAATTAACATTATTGGAATTAACATTATTGGAATTAACATTGTTGGAATTAACAATATTGGAATTAACATTATTGGAATTAACGTTATTGGAATTAACATTGTTGGAATTAACATTATTGGAATTAACATTATTGGAATTAACATTATTGGAATTAACATTACTGGAATTAATATTACTGGAATTAACATTATTGGAATTAACATTATTGGAATTGACATTATTGGAATTAACATTATTGGAATTAGCATTGTTGGAATTAACATTTTTGGAACTATGTTAATTCAAAGTTACTGGAAAACAAAACGAGTAAAGCGTCGTCTTTTCTTATACATACATATATAAATATATTTATATATGTATAAAATTCGCGGTTTCGAATTAGCAAGATGGTAAAACGTGCAAAATTCTCGAAAAATCGTCTTCCTCGCGCGAAGGGTTAAAAATAGAGGCGAACAACGAGTTAATTTGTACACACTAATGTTTCACACGCCTGCGCAAGAATTGGACGCGATATAAATGTTCGATTGACAAAAGTGGCGCGGCACAAAAGAGTTCCAAATTTATTAACCATTGCTCCTCCCCCCCCCGCCCCTGTTAGACGCATCGCGAAAAACCACGTGGTTCCCCTTTTTAGATACAAGTCTAGACACCGTCTCTAAAGACACCGCGATCGCAACAAATCGTTATTTATAGAGCAAATAAATTCTCCGTTAGCGTGACGAATTTCTCGATGCGCTTCTCCGCGACGTGCACAGAATTTTCTGGCTTTCGGAAGTAACGCAACCGCTGATACAAATTACTGCCACTTTAAGCGTAACTTTTCTTTTCAACTATTTTAGAACGTCGTTAAAGTGAAAAATCCGGTTCCAGTTTGAAGAATAATAATGAATCTTCGACAGATCGCTTTTATTTATGAACGTATTTTTATATGTTAAATATAAGGAACGAATTACTACGTAATTTTTAAATGTACAACAAAATTCAATGTAATGTAATGTAACTAGAAACGTGCTTGAAAGGATTTCAAATATCGTAATAAAATTCATTCTTTTCAGTTCCAATAACAAGCTATTGGTATCTTAAAATTGAAAACTCGAAACATAAATAAACATCGTTTTTATTAATATGAGAATAGTATAAATGTAAATTGTGATTAATTACGGTGCACTATTGTTGCAATAATTGACAAAGAAGCAGTATTCTACTACAGAGAAAATATACGCAAGCTTTTAACGAATGATTGTACAATTTTCTAAGACGTATATATACGTCCTTCGTAGCGAAAGGGTAAAAGGAACTATATCACGTAATTTCCAACGTATTGCACGCGTACGGTTTACTCCATCAAATTTTAAACCATTTTGTTTAATATTGATACTTGCCCCAATATTCAATAGCTTCGTACATTATTTGTATCGTACTTTCAATCATACGAACTGAAATCGAGAACGAAGTGAAAAATGTCACTTTCTTGTTTTTATTTGACCGACGCGCGTAATACAGGTACGTGTCACGAGTCCGACGCGTTATCGTGTACCGAGGTATTAAAAGAAAGGAGAGAAGCGTCCTTAACCGGAAGTTACGACGTTTTGACTTCAACGTCGCGTCGAACGCCGCGACGATTTTATTCGTTTCGGTAGGGCGCATTGCAATCATGCACGTATTAAAATCATTTCATTAAGAAACGTAATTATTTGACGTTTCCACGATACTTCCGATACTATGTATTGCTGTCGTAACATCAAACGCAGTGAAATTCCTAAAAATGCAATTCATCGTTTGATTGAATTTGATTGACACTAAAACTAATTTCTAACAAAGATCCTTGAAGATTTCTTCTAAATAACGCGAACGAAGATTTATTTCCCCTTGCGTTACGTACACATACGTATTTTTATAAAAATATCCTACGTCATTTTAATCGCCTTGCTGCAAATAAGTGTACTTTTAATTGTAATTGAAATGCTGTAAATATTGTTAATCGCAAAGTAGCCGGTCACTGGTTGACCCTCGTGTAACAGTGAACTTGTTAAAAAATGGCTCGCGACTTTGCACAGAGAAGGGAAATTGGAACTTTCTTACGCGAACCGAAGGCATCGAGATAAGGTGTTGTTGGCTAGTGGGACGCGGCGCGAAATAGTGCCAAGATGCTTGATCCATAGATCTTCTTCTCGTGGAGAGGATTGTGCAACTGGCAATCGCGCCATATATCGGTCTCTTGGCTCGTTACCATTTTTCATTCCTCGCACACTTAGAATAAGCGCTGGCCACGCGCTAAACGCGGCCGTTCTTAAAAGCTTTCGCTATTAATTGCCATCTTTGTTGAACGCAAATATATATTGCACGCTGCGGCATAAATTTTGTCTTTTCTGCATATATATATATTCAACATATGTTGCATTATATGCAACATATATATATTCGATAATTAGGCGACGGATTTTTCGGCGAATTAATATTCGGCTATTTTTCGCGCGATCACAAATTCGTTTTAATTGGATGGAATTAAATTATGATAATGTACAATAAATGTATAAATATATATATATATATATTGATTTTCAAGATTGATATTTCAAAATAATAATAACAATAAAACAAAATTTATTAAATTATAAATAATAATACACATATAAATTTGTAGTATTATAATCGTGCATTATATATATATATTTATATATAATATACAATTATAATACTATATATTTATATGTGTATACTATTATTCATAATATAATAAACTTTATATTACATTATTACTTTGAACTATCAGCCTGTAAAATATCGTAATTAATTTTGTCCGAACACAAATATATTTTAATTGGATGGTATTAAATTGTAAACAGACGATAACATGGTAATTTATATATATATATTTATCTATTGATTTTACAGGCTGCTATTTCAAAATAATAATAACAATATAATATAAATAATAATACACATGTAAATATATAGTATTATAATTGTGCATTATATATATATATATATATATATATATATATATATAATATACATATATATTTATATAAATTATAATATAATTATATTATATTAAATATATATCATATATACATATACATTAAATTATATATATTATAATATATTATATTAAATTATATATATTATAATATATCATATTAAATTATATATATTATAATATATCATATTAAATTATATATATTATAATATATTAAATTATATATAATATATTATATTAAATGATATATATTGTAATATATTAAATTATATATATTATAATATATTATATTAAATATATATATACACACAGTCTCATAGCTCTCTTATATCGTACTTTTACTTTGAACTCTACACCTACGTCTAAACCGAAACTTAAAGCCCTGAACGCTCTTCGTTAATTAATACACTACCGTTAATTAATCGCTAACCCTATCTCTAAAAGGGCGAAGCATGATTTTTGCAGTCGGTGAAGAAAAAAAAAGAAAAAAAAGCACGGAATGGAAATGTCAGAGCGTACCGCCACGCCCTTCTCGGCGAGAAGCGAACCTATTCGTTCTCATTAAGCGAAGAATCGCGGGATGAATAGGTATATAACTAACTCACTAATTAAGAACGGATAATTTTAGGCGATCCGTGTCCCTACGAAGAAAGCAGATTCCGCGCGTTTTCTCCGACAACAATGCGCGCGATGCAGAGACGTGGCTATTATTGCCAACTATTGGGATATGGGGTTATATTAATTAAAATACGGTTTATTCTATATGCTATGATTTTATTTGGTAACGAGAAAGGACGTCTTAACGTTACGAAGATCGAACTAAAAGTGAGGGCTTTTCTCAAGCACGTAGAAAATGTGGCGCCCAATTCAGAAGGAAAATAACGGCCTGGGTTTGCAACGTGTCTGTCACACAGGCCCTTAGACACATGGGCCAGAGGCCCATAACTCTGGTAATAGAGTTAAGGTTTTCCTTTATCACAGACCCAGTGTCTCTCAACACAAAGTTTATCTTTGCGTTAGAATAAAATAATAATCCAACAGCCACGCGAAGGTTTTCCCTTTAAGTAACTTTATTTAATTATTTTAGAAGTTAACCTGATAATAATTCGTTCCGGTTTGCAACGAAACATTAGTTAACGTGTCTCTTTTGTTTACCGATGATTTCGATTATTCCGTTCGCTATTAATTAACGCTGGGTTTACGGAACATCGTCACACGTTGACGCATTTCAGATTTCGCGCGGTAAAATTATAGAGACCATAAATATTACTTTGCAGCACTTTATGTTAATTTTAATTAATACGATGGTACGAATTATGTATTCCACGTGATTCTCTTCATTCTTGCGCTTCTACGTTCGAATATTTATATGCAGTAAACGTATTTTTCCAGAAGCTTGTTAAATTATGCACGTAACGTACGTAAACCTGGTGTTAAACGAATTCGAGTGACTGTTATATTGGAACGCTATCCTATCTTTTCAAATGTACATATAATACATACATTGAACAGGAAAATTATTCGGTCGGTTGAACGTGCGACTAAATAATCGAACAACAAACCGAGAAACGAACTTTTCCAAGTTTTCAAGTGACAATACGAAGGACATTGGACTTGGACACTGGACATTAATCGAAGAATAACCCCGTGCATTAATTTGGAAGCATTCCGAAACGAAGCCAAGAATAAAGCAACGTTAATTTTGAAACCATTCCGAATTGAATTCAAGAATTACCCAGTATTAATTTGAAATCATTCGTGAAACTAATTCAAGAATAAACGAAGATTAATTTAAACCTAGTCCGAAGCTAACCCAAGAATAAACCAAAATTCATTTCAACCCATTCTAAATATTGAACTTTGTTGTACATTTTCAATGAATTAGTAATTAATTCGTTATATTCAACACATAACAAAAATGTAACATTAATTTTGCAACCATTTCTAATTGAATTCAAGAATTACCCAGTATTAATTTGAAATCATTCGTGAAACTAATTCAAGAATAAACGAAGATTAATTTAAACCTAGTCCGAAGCTAACCCAAGAATAAACCAAAATTCATTTCAACCCATTCTGAATATTGAACTTTGTTGTACATTTTCAATGAATTAGTAATTAATTCATTATATTCAACACGTAATAAAAATGTAACATTAATTTTGCAACCATTCCGAATTGAATTCAAGAATTACCCGGTATTAATTTGAAATCATTCGTGAAACTAATTCAAGAATAAACGAAGATTAATTTAAACCTAGTCCGAAGCTAACCCAAGAATAAACCAAAATTCATTTCAACCCATTCTGAATATTGAACTTTGTTGTACATTTTCAATGAATTAGTAATTCATTCGTTATATTCAATATTCGAGTAATAGAGACATTGGACTTTGTTGCATATTTTCAATTACGTAGTAATGAATTTATTATATTGAACATATAAAAACAATGTTCATAAATAAGGGAAATGTTGAATAATATTACGCTCCAAATTAGAACTATCCTTATGTTAACATACGTTCTAAAATAGTTAAATAAAGTTACGCTTGACACTAATTTTACGGACGTTAATTGCATAATTTGCAGGCTTCCGGAAAAATACGTCTACTATAACTAAATAACTAAATAACTAATGGGGATGAAGAGAATCACGTAGAATACATATTCACACCATCGTATTAATCAAAGTTAACATAAAGTACTGAAAAATAATATTTATGGTCTTCATAATTTTACGTATGAAATCTGAGATGCGTGAACGTGCGACGAGTTCCGTAAACCTAGTGTCAAAGATAACCTTAAAGTGGCAGTACGCGGTGCATCTAACCTGTGTTATCAATTTTTGTGAATCGATTCTTCGTAGTTCGATTCTCCAACGCGTCGAAATCCAATCGTTTCGCTTCGGAAACGATTATTTTCCTGCGAGAATCGAACGTCTCCGGGCGCGTGGCAAGAAACAAACGTAAACCGAAATGAATCACGTCTTTCTGTCACTCGAAAAATCTCGTCTATCAAGAATAACCGGAAGTGACGCGTTTATCGGTGTGCCGCGGAATAAAAATAAAGCTTCCGTATCTCGGAACGCTAATCATTGCCTAACGCACAAAAATTTCTCGTACAACATTTAATCGACACGCGTTTCCATTTTTTAATCGAACGAAAAACTCGAATTATATTTCGTTCCTAAAGTAACGCGAGAAATAAGAAATAAGAAATCGTTCGCTCTTTAAATTGCTTTTGGCTAAAAAGATTCGCGCGCATCGTCGATGCGTTTACGATCGAAACGTAAAGAACAATTTTGCATCGTTTTAACAACCATTTAACTGGTAACGACGAGTTAACTCGTCCTAAAAATTATCGACTTGTCTTATTTTTAGAAGCAATAGTTTATTTTTTCAAACATCCGTAACTTTTCAAAGCATCGTTATATTTGTATGAGAAACGTATTAATTTGTACTTACTCGCCTTCGTAACGATTAAAATCCCCCGAATTAATAATATCGATTCTTTTTTTATTAATTTTAAATTTGGCGCACGAAGACGATTCCGAGTAATAAGTTACACACGCGGTTAACAGGTTTTACGCTTTGTCCAACGAGACGAAACGGTAAAAGCGGCGATATCTACTACGTCTTTATTCGTCGACTGTGAATATTGACATTCGATCCGTTTCGTCGCTTGGTCGTTTGTTTTTTCTGTATTCGTCTCGTCTCGTTGGACCATAACTTTGTTTACCTACTTTGGACTACTTATTTAACCTAAAAATCGTTCCGATTCGAAGCATAACATTGTTCAACGTCTCCTATTATTTATAAAGCATCTTTTTATACGTTGAATAAAAACGAATTAATTACCAAGTAATTGAACAATGTCAAACAAAGTCCGACTATTTTATTATAATTATTACTGTATTATTCTTATTACTGTCACTTGAAAGTTTCTCGTGCAAATTAGAAAAATTGAGCGTAATTAAAAGCACGACTTGAGTATAGAAAAATTTCGCGGTGCTGTGAGAATATTTTTCGTGGCACGTTTAAAGCTAAGTAGCTCTAAGTTTAATTATATATCTTGGGTTAGAAAGAAGAAAATTTAAACGTTTAAAAAGTGACTCGAAGTTTAAATGGTGTCCAATGAAAATGTTTTTGTAAAATTGTAACGATAGAGAAGTGAAAATTGGCAAAAATGCGAAAGTTTTCGTCGAAGAGCGAAGTGAAAAATTTTGTCGTTCACTTCTTACCGAAATAGCGGAGGAACGCTACGGTTTCGAACTATGTTAGACGTTTATATATTGTGATCACTCGTCTACCGACAGAAATTAACCCTTTGCGGACGAGCGTGGACAAATAGTCGCCTAATCATTTTTTCGCTTTCCGAACCCACGTCGACTATTAAAGCACAAAACTTAATGCAATGAATACTTAACGTTATAATAAACATTTGAAATCGTTGAAAATGAAATGGTTTGGAACTGAAAAGCGTGAAAACTCAAAGTCGTGGAATTCAAAACTAAAGTACTCTCACAAGTGTCATTACTTCTCGTCCGCAAAGGGTTAATACAGTCAAACCTCCTTTAACGCGATTAATTCGTACCGCGTTATACGAAACCGTGCTATACGAAACTCGGAATTAATAGAAGTCAGATTAATTCGTAACGCGTTACGTAGAAATCACCGCCGTGTTAAATGGAAACTGTGCTATAAAAAAACTCGGAATTAATACGAATCAGATTAATTCGTAACCGCGTTACATAGAAAGCAACGTTAATTTAAATGAATTTCAGAAATAAATAAATTCTACATATATAAATCAGACCGATTTGTTTTGCGTTACATATATCAAAATTTCATTCTCAAAGCAGCGAGTTTCGAAGGCGACGCGTTTTATGAATAAAATTTTATAATACGAATGGCAATGAATATTTGTATTTTTACATAATTGAGTTTAGGTTTGTTGAATGGTGATACGCATAGTTCGTGTAATGAACCGAGGCCACGTGAACAGCTATTGATAAACGTGATGGCGCACTCGGTACAAAAAAAGGAGGTTTTCATTAATTTTAACCGCAAAAATTTGATACGTTGAAAAAGTAACGCGATGGATAAACGTTTTTAAGCCGTTTAAGTTGTTGCAATGTTGTCTTGTACGATGAAACGCGTTACAAGAGTACCGCGATTATAGGAGGATTGTAGGAAATTTTCGCTTCGCGTTATATGGAAATCGCGTTATAAGAAACCGCGTTATAAGAGGGCTGACTGTACCAAGTCTGGTCTGCACGACTTTCCCATATACGGAATATTTAAATGGCACGCGTTGCTTTAATTACGTAATTGGGGGTTGAAATTGAAAGTTATGTGATTTCTTTCCAATTCCGTTCCAGTCTTTAGAAAATCGTTTACTCGATTTTCGGTTTGAAGGAAGAATTTCGGAAGGAAAAATTTCGGTTTGGGGTAATTTTTGGCGATTATTGTTCCACTTTTTAGTGCAATTTAGGGGTTAGAAAAATCGGTACTGCGATATATTTGAACAGTTAAATGCTACTTAATTAGTGTTACTTCGATTGTGTTGAATTTTCTTTGTGTTCGACTATATATGTACATAATGTTTGAATGGTACGCGTTGTGGTTTTAATTACGTGATCGGGATCGAAATTGCAAGATGCGTTAGTTGGCAAATTAACAAGTTTTCGTTCGAGTTTCTGGAAAACAGTTTATTCGGAGGAATTTTTGTTTTGGAATCACTTTTTACGATTATTGTTCCACTTTTTAGTGTAATTTAGGTGAAAATAGAAAAGACTGGGGATACAAAAAGCACGTATCGGTACTGCGATATATTTTAACGTTTAAATGCTACTTAATTAGTATTACTTCGGTCGTGTTGAATTTTATACCATTTAACAGCTGTAATTGCGTAAAAGTACCTGTATTAGATGATGGAAAATTGAATACAGTTGAACACCTAATTAAATAGCACTTAATAGAATATTTTTAAAGCATTTGATCCAATGCAGGGCGAATAAGAATAAAGAAATTCGGTGGCTACGGAAAGTATTGACACGGCACTGTATTTTTTGCTGCACTTAATTAGATATTCAACTGTATCAAATTTTTGATGCAGTTATGGTTACATAAATGTGTCTCCATTATACAGAATGTAGAATGTAGTATATAGTATATTATATAATATATTCTAGTATATTCTGTATTATATTATACAGAATATAGTTGCAGAAGTGTTTAAATGTAACAAAAACGCAGTGCCGTGCCAATGGTTTTTCTAACCCCGGTATAATTACAATATTACTCGTTTATATTCGTATATTATGCATTACGATTTTCATTGCACAGTTACGTTTACGATTAGGGTTCGCATTGCGGATGGAAATTATAATTTACATTCCAATCGTTGGATAATAGAATATTTTTCGACCATTCGATCGAATGTAACGGGAATAAAAATAGAAAAATTCAATGGCTACAAAAAGTATTGGCGCAGCACTGCGTTTTTACTGTATTTAATTAAATGTTCAACTGTATTAAATTTGATGCAGTTATGGTTACATAAAAGTAACTTCATAATATAGTATATAATATATTATATAATATATTTCAGTGTATTCTATATTATATTGTATAGAATGTAATGCAAAAATGCAGTGCTGTGACAATACTTTCTATAGCCACTGGAATTTGCCTATTTTTATTTAGATATTACAGTGGATCAAATAGTTGCAGAATATTCGATCGCCTGACGAATAAAAGTTTCGATTACAATTTTCATGTATCAAATTTGATGTAATTAGGGTTACGTAAAAGTATCTTCATCGAATGAAATATAGAATATAATATATAGTATATTGAATGATATATTTCAGTATATTGTATAGAATGTAATGCAAAAATGCAGTGCTGTGACAATACTTTCTACAGCCACTTGAATTTGCCTATTTTTATTTAGATATTACAGTGGATCAAATAGTTGAAGAATATTCGATTGCCTGACGAATAAAAGTTTCGATTACAATTTTCATGTATCAAATTTGATGTAATTATGGTTACGTAAAAGTATCTTCATCGTATAAAATATAGAATATAGTATATAGTATATTGTATAGAATGCAGTGCAAAAATACAGTGCTATGCTAATACTTTTCGTAGCTTTTCGATAGTAACAATATCGTCCATTTATATTTGTATATTATCCATTACGATTTCCATTAGGTAATTATTGGATTCGAAATAATGTTCGTAACACGTTTCATTGAGTGACGTTGAAATTAAATTACAGAAACGCGTCGTAGTTTCGATTTTTATTGCCAAAATCAAAGAAACGCGAATCTATAACCGTAATATTACGCCCAACTAAATTATAAGCGGTAGTGTACGCGTAATTCCTTCCCATATTCATTTTATCATTAAATTTCGTTTAAAAAAACTGCTGCAAACTTTCTTTCCAACCCGACACATTTATAATTGGGGTTCGTGCATTATCGAAGGAAATTATAATTCAGATTTCAGTCGCCAGATAATCGAATATTCTTCACTTATTCGATCCGCTGTAATTTAAATAAAAATAGACGAATTCATTGGCCGTAGGAAGTATCGGCACTGTACTATTTCTACTGCATTTAATTGGATCTTCAATTACACCAAATCTGACGCAATTATAGTTGTACAAAAATATATCTTCATGATACGAAATATAGAATATGATATATATAGTGTATTATAGCACGTTCTGCAGTATATTATATGTAATACAGTTGAAGTAGTGGTTAAATAGAGCAAAAATACAGTGCCGTGCAAATACTTCTTGTAACCTGTGCACAATAACAATATTGTTAATTTATATTCGTTAATTTATATTTCATATATTAAGTTTCTCAATGCGTAATTACACTTCCAATTGGACGTTGTATTTTTATCATGAAAATTGTAATTCGAATTTTATTCGTCAGGCAATCGAATATTCTTCAACTATTTGATCCACTGTAATATCTAAATAAAAATAGGCAAATTCCAGTGGCTGCAGAAAGTATTGTCACAGCACTGTATGTTTGCACTACATTCTATACAATATACTGAAATATATCATACAATATACTATATACTATATTCTATATTTCACACGATGAAGATACTTTTACGTAACCATAATTACATCAAATTTGATACATGAAAATTGTAATCGAAACTTTTATTCGTCAGGCAATCGAATATTCTTCAACTATTTGATCCACTGTAATATCTAAATAAAAATAGGCAAATTCCAGTGGCTGTAGAAAGTATAGTCACAGCACTGCATTTTTGCACTATATTCTATACAATACAATATAGAATACACTGAAATATATTATATAATATACTATATACTATATTATGAAGTTACTTTTATGTAACCATAACTGCATCAAATTTAATACAGTTGAACATTTAATTAAATACAGTAAAAACGCAGTGCTGCGCCAATACTTTTTGTAGCCATTGAATTTTTCTATTTTTATTCCCATTACACTCGATCGAATGGTTGAAAAATATTCTGTTATCCAACGATTGGAATGTAAATTATAATTTCCATCCGCAATGCGAACCCTAATCGTAAACGTAACTGTGCAATGAAAATCGTAATGCATAATATACGAATATAAACGAGTAATATTGTAATTATACGGGGGTTAGAAAAACCATTGGCACGGCACTGCGTTTTTGTTACATTTAAACACTTCTGCAACTATATTCTGTATAATATAATATAGAATATACTAGAATATATTATATAATATACTATATACTACATTCTGCATTCTGTATAATGGAGACACATTTATGTAACCATAACTGCATCAAAAATTTGTTACAGTTGAACATCTAATTAAGTGCAGCAAAAAATACAGTGCCGTGTCAATACTTTCCGTAGTCACCGAATTTCTTTATTTTTATTCGCTCTGCATTGGATCAAATGCTTTAAAAACATTCTATTAAGTGCTATTTAATTAGGTGTTCAACAGTATTCAATTTTCCATCATCTAATACAGATACTTTTACGCAATTACAGCTGTTAAATGGTATAAAATTCAACACGATCGAAGTAACACTAATTAAGTAGCATTTAAACGTTAAAATATATCGCAGTACCGATACGTGCTTTTTGTATCCCCCGTCATTTCTATTTTCACCTAAATTACACTAAATAGTGGAACAATAATCGTAAAAAATGATTCCAAACAAAAATTCCACCGAATAAACTGTTTTCCAGAAACTGGAACGAAAACTTGTTAATCTGCCAACTAACGCAACTTGCAATTTCGATCTCAATTACGTAATTAAAACCACAACGCGTACCATTCAAACATTATGTATATACATATATATGTGTACATACATATATATATATATATATAATAACGCAAAAAGGGGCCACGGAAAAATATCGTTACAGCACTGCAATTTCGCTACATTTAAGTGCCGCCTCTACTATACCCAATTTTCCATCATTCAATGTAAATGCAGCCACCTTGCACGACCATAACTATCTTAAACGACACAAAATTCTCTACCTAGTTGAACACCTAATTAACCACTACTTAATCCACCACTGCCGTACCAATTCCAACGGTAACCACCGCTGTAAAATCTCCCGATACTCCGCGAAACCGAAATCCATCGATGTTTTTATCAAAGAATCCATTGATTATCCTTTAATCCCTTAATTAACCTCCCATACGCGAATAGCCGTGGGGGAAAAAAAAAAAAGAAGGAAAAACGAGATAATAATCAACTCACCGAACGCCGCTCCCAAGATTTCACCGAAGATCCCACGCCGTGTCTTCGGCATGGCGATTACAGTTGTCAAAAACCTGGACGACGCACAGCGGTCTTCTTTTCTTCGCGTTTTCTTTTTATCACACGCACACGCACGCACACGCGCGAGGCACACACAGAGAAGTAACGATACAATATAACGATGACGACGATGATAATGATGATAATAATAATAATAAAACGATTGTTGTAGAAAAGAGAGAAGAGCGCCGACAATAATTCTAAACATTAGATGGGAAGGGGGGGGGGGGAGATACACACATTCACGCGTCTATTACACGGGCACGCAACGCACACGTAGAAAAAATATATCGTCGCAGAGGAAAAACGTATACACACACACACACACACGCGCAATACGCACACGTCGAGCGTAGAATCGCGAGAAACACAAACGGTGTGCGTTTTAATAGAGTATTCGGAACGGGTTAGAAAATGAGGAACGGGGCGCGGGATTCGCGAGACACGCGAGTGACGTAGAGGATTTAAGATGGGAAAAAAAAGAAAGAACGAGATGTATAACCTCCTACGATTGCGTTTTACTGCGGCGGAATCGTGCAGCGGGCCGTTTGCGGGCAAACACCGTATGAGGAGACGGGATTCGCGACGAAAACCAGGTTTCCTGACACAAACCGTACGATTCGATCGGCGACGGTAATAGAACGGCGAGACGTGGTTCAAACTTACTAACCTATGCGTCGTACGTCAACCGGTTGTCGCGATTACCCAACGAGTTCAAAACATTTCCGCGACACTGACTCGTGCAGATATCACGACGGCTGCCATATTGAAATCTCATTCCGCGAACCACCGAGTTCCGACGGTTTCGAAAGAGGGGCGAGCCAAGGCGGATTTTATTGCACCGCGCAAAATCGACACTGGCGACATCTGCTGGTGCCGGTTCGAAACGTTTTGAACGAGGTTTTCTGCGGCGACATTGAGTAAGTAACATTGATAAGTAGCAGAGATCGTACAATGTAGCATTGACTAAGTAAGTACAGGATAGAATTGTCCATTTAGAGGAAACGTTATGAATTGCTAATTGAAATTTGTAATGGGTATAATGCAGCAGAGGCTTTTTTTACCACAATGCGATTTAGGATGGCTCGTTTAGGGATTTTATGAAAATCTGACTACGTACAAGTCGATGAAGTTAATCCACCATTCGGGGATTAAATGTAATTATATATTTGTAAATTGAAAGCGTTTAAAAGTCCAGTGTTTTGAGAATACGAAACGTTGGAAATTGGAAATATTGGGAATTTGAAACTTTAGAAATTGGAAATATTGGGAATTTGAACCTCTAGAAATTGGAAATATTGGGAATTTGAACCTCTAGAAATTGGAAATATTGGGAATTTGAAACTTTAGAAATTAGAAATATTGGGAATTTGAAACTTTAGAAATTGGAATTATTAGGAATTTGAAACTTTAGAAATTAGAAATATTGGAAATTTGAACCTCTAGAAATTGGAAATATTGGAAATTTGAACCTCTAGAAATTGGAAATATTGGGAATTTGAACCTCTAGAAAATTGAAATATTGGGAATTTGAACCTCTAGAAATTGGAAATATTGGAAATTTGAACCTCTAGAAATTGGAAGTATTGGGAATTTAAATCTCTAGAAATTGGAATTATTGGGAATTTGAAACTTTAGAAATTGGAAATATTGGGAATTTGAACCTTTAGAAATTGGAAATATTGGGAATTTGAACCTTTAGAAATTGGAAATATTGGAAATTTGAACCTCTAAAAATTGGAATTATTAGGAATTTGAACCTCTAGAAATTGGAAGTATTGGGAATTTGAAACTTTAGAAATTTGGAATATTGGGAATTTGAAACTTTAGAAATTTGGAATATTGGGAATTTGAACCTCTAGAAATTGGAAATATTGGGAATTTGAAACTATAGAAATTGGAAATATTGTATATTTGAACCTCTAGAAATTGGAAATATTGGAAATTTGAACCTCTAGAAATTGAGAATATTGTGAATTTGAACCTCTAGAAATTGGAGATATTGGAAATTGGAAATATTGGAAATTTGAACCTCTAGAAATTCGAAATATTGTTATTTCTAATCGTATTAGGTTGTTACATATATGAAATGGCCGATTTTATATAGCTCAAATATTTTGTAGTCATTAATTATTTCAAAGTAACATTAAGTGACCTTTATCGTGCACTGATACAAAACTTGGAGTTTGCTGAATTTAATGCTATTAATAGATCGTTACGTGTTTTAAAAGGGAATAGCGAATAATAAAATAAATCGAACAATGCGTGCGCAAGTGAAATTCGAATGTTTCTCATTAAAATGCTATTCAAGGTTAAAATTAAGCTACCATGCAATAAATGTTCCCTTACTATTAATATTATTTATTCATGGACAATAATTTGCGAACGAACAACTCAACTAGTTAGTGTAACAAATTTTCTAAAATAAAAAAATAAAACACCGAATAATAACAAATTATACGTTTCTTCGTATCATAAAAGTAAATGAAATTCGGGTTATAGAAGATTAAATAATAACAGTCCAATACATACGAAGATATACTTCTATACACGTTATTATAAATCGATTACTTGCATTTTTCTATTTTACAAAACAGCTCGCAATTAAAAAATCATTATCGTATTGCTTCTTCTATTGTAATGCTCTAATATAAAGTATGTTAAGTAAAAGCTACTTTTTAAGCTACTTATGTTCAAATATTCCCGCGCTTTTCGCTGTTTCTCCAACGCGTTTCTGTCCTTTTCTACCCTATAATTAATAGAAAAAGATGCGAATACATTCAAGCAGAAATGTGACAACGCTGTCCGCATGGTGTGCGGAAAAACGAGGACACGAACATCAAAGGTACCGACGACGGTTAGTTTCGCCTCTGCATTTACTCTGTGGCCAAGTGTCTCCCCCATGATTCTTTATGGGGAACGGATAGTCTATTCCACACTTCGTCGATGACTTAATCGATTCGTTTACCGTGATTCGAAACTGGCGCCAAGAAAGATATTCATCTAGGAAATATTCGGCCCCTTTATTTGGCAAATGTGACATAACACCGACTATTTTAATTTTCCTCTCTGCACCGTGAAAAAGGAGATATTTATATGCCAATCGTGTGTCTGACTCTCGTCTATAGAGAGTTTCCCATCATTCACGCGAACGGCTGTTTGTTAAGTTTTACAAAGAAGGATTTATATCAGCAGTTTAAACCGGAGTTAATTATATCCGCCATGGACGATGTCCTCGAAAGTTGGGAAGAAATCGAAGAGGTAATCCCACACGTAGTTCCCGTCTTCCGATTTCAGGTTAAATTAATCTAGAAATAATCCAACCTAACCTGTACACGTTTTTTTTTTTTTTTTTGTAAAATGTTCGTTACGTGCGATTTCTCTCCGTTTTCCCCGCACGATTATTCCCGCTACGGGCAACGATATAACTTTTAAGTTCATCGCGTATGGTAGCTAGTTTGTTAACGTTACACGATTAAATGTTCGTGCGATTAGCGATGCTAGCTACGACTGGAAGAAAATGCTTGCGGAACCATATTTTTGCCACAATTCGAATGCGCTGCTTTATTTGAGAACCAATCAATTGCGGCGTAACTTATTATTATAGGTTTGTAAAAATATCACATGTTTCTTTTTAATTCATAGCTGTTAATGCGAATTTATGCGTTACTAATTTGATACTTAAGCTTGGCGCTAAGTTTCAGTGCTAATTTTCAGGATACGCCAACGTGAAACGAATTTACACCTCACTATACGGAATTTCTCTGTTATTAATTTGATACTTAAACTTAGCACTGATTTTTAGTGCTGATTTTCAGGATAAGTCGCAGCGAGAACCGAATTACTTTCTAGCGAGTCTTGATGAAGTGTTTCGTTATAGGTTTGTAAAATGTGGCGGACTTCTTATCCCAAAGCTGTACAAATTTTTTAAAGACCGTTCGTTGGAACGTATGCTATTTTTCTATTTAACATCGTGTCTAATGCAAAGTATTAAACAATTCTATGTAGTTTTTGTTTCACAATCCTCAATCTTACAAATCGATAATGCGATTAAAACTGAAATTGAAGTTTATAAACCTTTTAACTACTATACGCAACTATAGCGACTTTCCATTGGTTCATCTTTTAGAACGAAACGCCATTAGGAGCGCAAAAACCTCTGCTTTTTTACACACACGCCGAATTTCAGTTGGAAATTTACTTAGTTTCCTATAAATGCATAGATTATCTTGTACTTAGTCAATGATTATACTTTTAGTCATGCTTTAATATATGCTCGCTAATGTAAAATTGCGACTGAGTAAATTATAACATTTCATGAAGAGAAATGCAAGTGGAAACATACAAAGACATTTTCATATCCCACGAAAAATTTACAAGGCTTTCGAAAGGATGTAAACTGTGCCGCTATATTGGCGTATCATTTTAAAAGATGAACCAGCATAAAACTGCTACAGTGGCGTATAATAGCAATAAGGTTTATAAACTTCAACTGTGGTTTTAATCGCATTGTCGATTTGTAAGATTGAACACTGCCAAACAAAAACTAAATAGAACAGTTTAATACTTTGCATTAGACACAATGTTAAATAAAAAAATGTCCCAATGAACGGTCTTTAAAGAATTCGTACAGCAATGGGTTAAAAAGTATGCTGTCGTATTTTACAAACCTATAACGAAACACTTTATTGAGACTCGCTGTAAAATAATTCAGTTCATTGCAACGTACTCTGGAAAAATGTTTCCTATAAATGCATAGTCTATCTTGTACTTGGTCAATGGTATTACTATTAATATATATTACTATTTCTTACTATTATATTATCAATGAAAATTGCCAACGCGTAAAATTTTCTGAAGCACCGAATTTCCAATTTATTCAACTTCTCAAAAGCGCTAAATTCCCAATGCGTTACATTTTCAAATCTTGCAATTTTTCAATGCTTCCGAACTTCGAAAGCATAGGGTAACCCGATGCGTCGAATTTCCAAAGTATAGAATTTCGAATGCTCGAAACTTTCAGGGGCTTCGAATTGTCGACGTTTTGTAAGTTTCCAAAGTTGCGAATTTCTAGAGCTTCCCGCGAGATTTTTTGTCCCTCAATTGCCCTTAGCTCGATGCGCTATATTTCGTCCACCCATTGCATCTTATTCCTAATCAAGCGTAATTCTGGGCCCAGCGTATCACCGTTGACGAAGCATAGGGTAGACTATCCATTGTTGTATCGAATGATTAGGGGACTACCTGGCCCCCTTGCCATTTTAATCTCACACGTGACGTTGCTATAATAATTTTGACCATACGAAGGGACAACGACGGAATTGTGACTAAATATCTTGCGACGCAGTTGTTTTCTAAATACGCGATCTCTAAAATTCAAATCCATAATAATGTATATAAGTGTATACTCGTGGACAAACGTATAAGACACCTAGAAAATTTCTAGGATCAGGCTTTAATTTTATATTTACATTAAGGAACGTAGCATGTGAAATGAAACTATTTATCGTTAATCGATACCTTCGTAAATTAAACGAATATTGCAACAAATATCCGCGTGAAATCGAACGAATACACGATCGCTTCGATGAAATTATAAAACGCTATCTTTGATGATTAAAAAAATATATATAAATAATCAGAATCCAAATATATATATATATATATATAAAATCGAAAACTAATCAGAAGTACATAGGTTTCACTTTTTTCTGTTAACCCATTGCACTACGATTATTTTATTACCTACGTATGCTAGTGTTAACTGGTTACTGTTTTTATATCATTTAACTTACGAATTATTTAAATATTGTGGGCAATTTTTACTTGAGAACCACCAAATTACAAGACCAAGCTAAAATTTCAATTCAAATTAAATTCCACTCTCGATAATATCCGTTTTTGTTGAATCTAAGCCGTTATTCATAGAACGAGCGTGACTCGTCATTGTAGGCCAAAGGGTTAATAATGAGTAAACCCTCCCTTTATTTTATACAACTTCACGCGTTGGATTTCAACTTTTGCACAATTTTCTTCCATAATTTTGAGTCCCAGTCTGCTTAGACACGCGCGTTATAATATTTCCTATAAATTGGTACTTAATCAATGCGTATACGTACGTAAAAAAGAGCCAATAGAGCTACAAAAAAGCTCCCAGCTTTCAGAAAGCGCCACAATTATGCGTTGCGAACATTCGGAATATTCGAATTTGCGTAAGAGTTAAGAACTACAATTTAATCGTAATAATGTGAAGTTATACGATGCCATGAATAAGATGGTTTTCAACGTGCAATGTATTTCAGGCTTTCGACAAAAAGTTGGACGCCCTTCAGTTGAACGCGGCGGAAGCATTGGAAGCGTTAGAAGAAATAGAATCTTCTAGGTAGGTGTTCGAACAATTATAATGCATAATACAATGTAATACAATAGAATATGTTTGAACATCGGGACTTTATTATCAGATATTCACCATATTATTAAAATATTGCGTTCGGGTCACGAGATATCTCGTATATAAGAAATCGAACGATCGAGGCTTGGTTACTAGACGCAGTCATCTCCTTTTATAACGCGATTAATTCGTACCGCGTTATACGGAACCGTGCTATGAGAAACTCGGAATTAACACGAATCAGCTTAATTCGTACCGCGTTACATAGAAACCACGTTAAGTGTGAATTTCCGAAACAAATAAATTGTACATAAATCACACCGATTCGTTTCGCATCGCATGTATCGAAATTTCATTCTCGAAGCACCAACTTTCGAAGGCGACGTTTTATGAATATTACGAGAGTACTTTAGTTTTGAATTCCACGACTTTGAGTTTTCGCGCTTTTCAGTTCGAAACCGTTTAATTTCCAACGATTTCAAATGTTTATCATTACATTAAGTATTCATTGCATTAAGTTCTGCGCTCTAAAAGTCGACGCGGCTTCGGAAAGCCAAGGAATGATTAGGCGACTATTTGTCGACGCTCGTCTGCAAATGGTTAAGTTTTCCCGGACACGCTTTAAAAATTTGCTCACTGTTGCGTGAGCAAAGCGACGTATACGCAATGTGTTAATATAAACAAAGTTTACGATTTAGCAACCACCATATATATATATATATATAACGTAAACGCAGAAAACGCGTCTAGATTTGAATTGTTATCGGCGAAAGTAAAGAAATGCAAAACGTGGTGTTACTGGTAATTGTTATTCTTTCACGATTGCGATGTGTGTTCAGCTTCAAAAGCAACCACAGCGCGAGCACCAGGATGATAATGTTAGGGGAAGACGGAATGAGATCCCAGTACGTACCTCCGAAACCGACGGTGAAAATATTGAAGAGGCCGACGAGAGATTCGCAAGGCAGCGGCGATGGACCATTGGTGAACGGGGATAAACCTAAACAGCCAATCAAATCACTGAAACAGGTACCATTCGCGATCATCTAATCGTAAAATATTTCACATTTTCGCGATTGTTGTATCCTACCAGCTGGGCAATTAAAAATCATTTAATTTTCGATGTAAATATTATAATTACTCGATACACGGATACGAATCGTTACGTTATCGTTTATACATCGACGTATATTAATGCAAACGCACGTTGAGAATTTCCAGAAGAAATCGTAACTTAACGTTACAAGCTTTTTTAACTTTGTAATCTAGGATAGACGTACCAATTACTGCCACTTTGTTATCGCGTAGCATTATTTAACTATTTTGAAAAATCATGTGATATAAAGATCGTTACAGTTTCGAGCATGATATTGTTCAACGTCCTTTTTATTTATGAACATTTTTTTATATGTTGCATGTAATGAATTAATTGCTAATTCGTGAAAAATGTACAACCAACATTTTTAAAGTTCTTCGTACTGTCATTTGAAAATGCTTCATTTAAATATAAACACGTTTTCCATATATTAACACGTACAATCGCCGATGAACGTGTTGATATATTCGCAGAGGGAGCAAGAATACGCGGAAGCGAGGAAGCGTATCCTAGGGGAAGAGAAAAGCCCGGAGGAGAAGCTTTTGCAGGAGATAAATCGAATTCAAGCGAAATCGATAACAACTGCCGGCGGAGGCGGTGGTAGCGGTCTACCGAGTAACGTTCTACGTATGCCAATCGGACCGGATGGAACGCGGGGATTTAACGTACGCAGGTAGCGCGTGTTCGAGGACTCGGCTCTTTCCACCCATCCTTTTCCTTCTCTTCCTTCTTCTTGACGCAGGGAAGAGAGGCAGCTATGAGGCTGTTGGCAGGGAACAATCTTAACGTGTCCGAACGGAACACCGAGCGTATATCGCTCACGGCGATTTCGCGCGGATCGCGAATAACAACCATGCTGCTGCAGGCACCGCTATAATAAACACAAAACGATCCAAGGCTATAAAATTTGGCGACGATATGTCCATTTATTATAGAGGCAACGGCGAACGTTTATAACCGCGCGCGACGCTAACGCACGCGTTCGCGCGCGCCTGTTTTTTTTTTTTTTTTTTTTTTTTGTTATCGTATTTTAACGAAGGAAGAAATTTTTCTGTTTTTTTTCTCTCTCATTGAACGAAAAGAGAACGGAACGATGTAGGTAATTATCAAACGAATCAAAGTACAGAGAATATTATTAATCGTGGTTATAGGGGGAGAGGGGGGGAGACGTTGTTTGAAAAAAAAAGAAACGGAGAAATGTAAGATTAATCGACCGCAATATCGACGACACGAAACTATCTTTACTTTCTACTATAATTATTGTGTAATACTTGTGCTGTTTTGCGAAATCATTGAGAACGAATTGTGTAATAAAAGATTTCGGTAATTATTTAGAAAACGGGGGGGGGGGGGGGTACCGATTTCGATGATTTTCTAGTGTGTTAAAGAAAGCAACATTTTGAACAACTTTATCAGCAATTCTTATTTAACACTCGGTTTACGGACGTTAATTGTATAATTCGACAGGCATCCGGAAAAATACGTATACTGCATGTATAAATATTCGAAATTAGAAGCGTGAGGATGAAGAGAATCGCGTAGAATACATATTCATACCATTGTATTAATTAAAGTTAACGTAAAGTATTGAAAAATAATATTTATGGTCTCTATAATTTTAGGTGTGAAATCTGAAATGCGTCAACGTGTGACGCGTTCCGTAAACCCAGTGTTAATAATATCAAGCCTTATAGGACGAAGCAAAAATTAAAGCTCCCACTAAGTAGCATTCGTTTTTGTTGAATCTAAACTGTTTTATAATTCGTAAACCGAGTGTGACTCGTTATTGTACGGCAAAGGGTTAAAGAAACCGCGGACAATCACCGATCGAACGTTTATGTACGCATCGACAGAATTCAACATAGTAGCGCCGATGTTTTTTGGAAAAAATCTCGGTAACTAAGGACGAGCGGCGGTTATATGTACAGGAGAAATTTGTTTAAAACGTTGATTTCTACGACGTATTAAAGAATCATCGAAATCGGTGAGACCACCCCTTTTCTGAATAATTACCAAGATTTTTCTTTATATTGCTCTGTTATTATATTATATGTATGTATACGTATATATATATATATATATACACGATAATTATTTGTTTTATTATTGATGTTTTATTTGTCCGCATTTAATAAGTAGAGTAAGTGTTATTATTATTATTATTATATTGCAGAGGACACATGTAATTTTGTAAATATACGTCATTTTTTTAATTTTTAAGCTGCACATTTTCATTGGATTTCAGATATTTTATCGACGATTTCTTATTATATAATGTTAACCGGTTTTAATAAACGTGAGATACGGCTATTAGCAGCGTTCGTATATACATGCGTATATACACGGTGTCCCATAAAACGGGGACAAGTTGTATCTTGAAAAAATATTTGTAAAAGGGGAGGGGGAGAGTAAAACTTCAATTCTCCAAACGTGAGACAATTGAAGTGAATGATAATAAAGATTTCGCCTAATATGTAAATATATTATAATCGAATAAAAAGAAGCTCCATTCGTATCAATTAATTGTATAATTCAACCATAATTAATATCTTTTGTAATATGATATAACACTTTCGATGGCCAACCCAGTATTCGGACAATAATGTATAGACCAAACTAAATGCAGAAATAATTCGAATTATTAAAAAAAAAAATAAAATAGATCCAAAATTTCATCGTATATTAATATTTATAGGCGTCGGTGATGTCGATATCGAATACAAAAGTTTCTTAAAAAAAACATTTCTTTTTATAAAATTGTTATATATATATATATATATATATATATATATATATATTCGTCATTTATAACTTCGTAAAGGATAATTTTTGAAAAAAAAAAAACAAATTTTAATATATATATACATAAATATATATAATTATTATTGATACAATTATAATGTAAATATGAATTTTTGTCAATATAAAGGTTTCATTAATTTCTAAGTTCTACATAACAAGTTTCATTAAAACCAGAGATTTACGATTTAACCAGTTACCCTGTGATTGACGAGTATACTCGTCACGAAGAAATAACAATATTTTGCGTTAGGACGAGTATACTCGTCGTCCGTAAAAAGTAGACACCATTGACTATTCAACCAGTTAGCTGTAATTGACGAGTATACTCGTCACGAAGAAATAACAATATTTTGCGTTAGGACGAGTATACTCGTCGTCCGTAAAAAGTAGACACCATTGGCTATTTAACCAATTAGCTGCGATCGACGAGTATACTCGTCACGAAGAAATGGTAATAGTTTGCGTTACGACGAGTATACTCGTCGTCCTTAAAAAGTAGACACCATTGGCTATTTAATCAGTTAATTGTGATTGACGAGTATACTCGTCATGGAAAAATTGCAACAGTTTGCGTTACGACGAGTATACTCGTCGTCCGTAAAAAGTAGACACCATTGGCTATTTAACCAATTAGCTGCGATCGACGAGTATACTCGTCACGAAGAAATGGCAATAGTTTGGCGTTACGACGAGTATACTCGTCGTCCGTAGAAAGTAGATACCATTGGCTATTTAATCAGTTAGCTGTGATCGACGAGTATACTCGTCACGGGAAAATGGCAATAGTTTGCGTTACGACGAGTATACTCGTCGTCCTTAAAAAGTAGACACCATTGGCTATTTAACCAGTTAGCTGCGATCGACGAGTATACTCGTCGTCCATAAAAATAGACACCATTGGCTATTTAACTAATTAGCTGTGATCAACGAGTATACTCGTCACGGAAAAATGGCAATAGTTTGGCGTTACGACGAGTATACTCGTCGTACGTAAAAATTAGACACAATTGGCTGTTTAAATTGTTATTTTTAGTGAAAACTAAAATGTATTCGCGACACACGTTTAGGTGAACACTTCGAAAATGGATCAACGCGGCTAACGGGTTAATGTGACGTCCCTTTTAGAAACCGTCACCCGTTATATTACTACTTCCACCTCTCGATTTCTCCCACTCTAACCACGGTGGGATTTCACATGGCAACCCTGGACTATACTCGGCGTCGTTTTAGTTAAAACAGAGTTTAGAGACACTATAAGTGGACTCTATCTTCGATTCGGTGTTATTATATCGTGACTCGTTTCTTGTTATTAACCATTCGGATATGGAAACAGGTAAGACGCACAGCGAATGCAGAAAGCGCCGACACCTTGCTGTTTACCTTAACGGTAAATACGCGAAAATTAATAAGATCCTTTTGCGTAATGCGGGCAGAGTTCGACGTTTAGTTTTAATAAATGACGAGTCGAATGTTAGATGAGTGCACGGGATGAAAAATTACGAGTGTTCAAAGACGCGTTATTTTACGTGTTACGATGGCCGCCATGTTGACTGTTGTCACGTTGCCCAACCAATGAAACGCGCCCCTTGTTTTTTCGTTATGACGTCACATGCGTAATGTTTCTAGTGACATTGAGTAACTTGTATAATACGGAATAGACAATCATAATATCGATAGAAACATAATAAATTTCAAACTGAAATTCGACGCGCGTAAAAAAGGCGGAGATTTTTTAGAACGATTCGTTTAAGAATTATGTTCAATTCGAACATCAAATCCATGCGTTAACCCCTTGCCATACGCAATTATTTTATTACCACTATTATTACACTTATTACATCTATTATTAATTGACCACTGCTTTCGTATCGTATCAAATATACAAAATCATACGGATACTGTAAACAATGTTTCTTTCGCAACATCCGATCTTGTAAAACGAAGCTAAGATCAAAATTCAAATTGAATTCTACACCTTCAACAGTAGTATTCGTTTTTGTTGAACGCGTGCGATAAATTCATATCACGAGTTGTAACTCGTTATTGTAGGCCAAAGGGTTAAATATAATTATACGTTTCTTCGTATATGATAAAAGTAAATCAAATTCGGGTTATAGAAAATTAAGTGCAGCACATATGAAGATATATACTTTTATATATACATATTATTATAAATCTAGTTATTATAGACAAATTATATTGAAAACAATGAATTCGCGCAGTAATTAGTTACAATTCCTATCGTTTTAAAAAACTCTGTTATTTTACGTTAATTAGGGGGCCAAGTAAACCCTTGATTATTTCATATAAGAATGGGATAATCTATCCTATGCTTCGTCGATGGCAAAACTTTTAAAATTCAAATTATCCAAATTCTAAACCTCCGAATATTTCAACCTTAAAAAAGTTGAAAGTCCCACAAATGTAAACTTTAAAAATTCATAGTCCCCAAATTCGAAACCTTACAACTTCGATGTTCTCAAATATTCCGGTCCTTTAAAATTTCGAAGCTGTTCCAAATTTCAACCATTAAAACTTCAAGCCCGTGAAATTTCAACCGTTAAAAATTGAAAGCCTTCGAATTCGTAATCGTCAAAATTCGATACCTAGCTACATGAATTATTTCGTATAAGAATTCGATAATCTATTCTATGCCTCGTCGATGATTCTACATAAGAATGGACAATCTATCCTATGCTTCGTCGATACCAACGATTTCTACGAATGTCGATAACATTGGTAGCTGTAAACCAATCGTGTGTTGTTTCCGATCGAGGCTAGGGATTGCAAATTTACCGACTTCTCCGTTTACCGGTAAATTGGTAAAACCATTGACTAAGAACAGAATAGACCACATATTCAATGCTTTCCTTTGTCACCCGGATTTGGGACTCACGAGTCCCAAATCCGTCTTCATTTCCATCTTTTCGATTGTCTAAAATGTATAACTTTTGCGTTCGCTGTTACATTTTGTATATTAAAATACTCTAGAAGTGTTTACACCCTTTGCTAGATAATGAAACGAAAGATATTCTTCCGAAAAGCCTAAATTTGTAGGTTATCGATATGTTAGAGCATGTGACACGAAGTCCCATAAGATAGTCCATAAGATAGTCCCATAAGATACCCATAAGTGGTAAAACCACAGACGAGGTACGTGGATCTGCACGTTTACCAAGGTTCCACTGTACTTATCGTTAGCCGCCGCAAAACAGAGAAACCGACTAACTAACTGATTGATAATAAATGTTACACAGAACCAGACATCGGGAGCAGCCTCGAAAAGCAGCCGCGAAAGGTCAAACGGAAAAGATTCGTCGAATCCTGGCTCGACGAGCCGGCATTCGTCTCGTGGCTGCAAAGATGCGAGGGAAATCCCCATAAAGCCGTTTGCTCCGCCTGTAACAAAACTCTGAACGTCGGAAGGAAGGATCTCCTCAAACACTCCGAAACGAAAACGCATCTGGAGAGTACGATTACGAAAGAAGCTTCGGAAAATGACTACGGCGCCGCGTTAATCGCCCCCTCTTCCAAGCGAGCGATAAAAACCGCGGAGATTCGTTACGCGCTCGACGTGGTCGAGCACAGCCGTAGCTTTTACTCCTTCGAGCGCGACGACGCTCGAGAAATGACTCTGAGGCGGTCGAAGATATCCGCGATAATCAAAAACGTGGTGAACAAATCCGTCGTCCTGCGAACGGCGCAACTGTTGAGAAGCAAACGATTTTTCGTATTGGTCGACGAGTTCGTGGACGTGTCACAGGACAAGAATCTCTGCGTTTTAGCGCGATACTTTCACGATGGAAAAACGCGAACGTATCTGTTGGATTACGTTGAAGCGACGGATGGAAACTTGTACGATTGTTTCGGGCTCGTTTTCGAAAGGCACGATGTGCCGTTGAGTAACGTTGTCGGCTTCTGCAGCGATAACTCGAATATTAATTCTCTTCTTTCTCGGTTTTCGAAGGATAAAGAAGAGGCAACGGTGTTTCCTTGCACTCGTTACGACCTGCATCGAGTAGCGATTCGAGCTTGCGAAACTCTTCCCGATTCTTTGGACGATTTACTGCACGCCGTTTACACGTACGTCGCGAGAAACGAGCAGAGGGAAGAATTGGAGGAAATTCAATCCTGCATGAGGAACGCGAGGCAAAACGCAAGGGAATCGAGTAACCGTAAAACAAGATGGCTGACGAATTCTCGGTGCGTCGAGAAATTGTTGCAACGATGGTTAAAGCTACGGAAATTCTTCGCGTTCGAAGCTATCGAATGTCCGAACAACGATGCGAGTGAAATATTCAATCGGCTGGATTGTCTCCACACGAAGGCTTACATGCAATTCTTGAATTACAGTCTGAAGATAGTCGACGAGTTCAACGAGTCGTTCGAACGTTCCAAAGTCTCGTCCGCGGATATTCACGCGTTTCTCTGGCAAATAGGCGGCAATTTTATTAAACGCGACGCGCTGGAAAATTCGAACGTTAGGGATATCGATGCATTCGACGAGGAGAATTTGTTAGATTTCGAGGCGATGTTTCTCAGCGAGCAAACGAGAAGAACTGTACGCGAGATCAAGGAGAATCAAACGGACGACAGGAGGCACGAGAAAGTTGTGGAATTTTACAAAGCTTGCAGGAAATTTTATCAAACGTTTTACGAAGCTGCGATTAAAACATTGCCGTTAAACGACTCGTTCGTAAAATCGCTGGAATTCGTGAATCCGGATGTTACTTTGGACATCGCGAAGCATGAAGATCAATTGGAGCTGGTTACGCGAAAATTCGCGTCGAAATGCGACGTGAACGCGGACGAAGCGTGCAACGAATGGTACAAGTTGGCATTTTTGCCGCCAAACTTGAAACAGGCTTTGGCAAAATTGGACGCGTGCGAATTTTGGCACGCCGTCGGCCGAATGGAGAAGTACAGCTTTAAAAATATCACGACTTTGGCGACGATTTGTTTGTCGTTGCCGCGCTCGAACGCGGACATCGAACGTTTCTTTCGCATGGTGAACGAGGTGAAAACGCAAGACAGGAACAGGCTGAAAACGGGAATGGTCGCCGCGATATGCAGAGTAAAATTGGAGCTTCGTAATACGAATACAAATTGCTCCGATTATCCTGTTACCGACGACATGTTCGAGCTTTTCAATAAGAGCATGTATAGCATTTCGTAACGACTGGTATTGTCGGTTAGAAGAGTCTTCCATGCGTATTTTAAATCTCATATATTTGTATATAGATACTTTATACAAGAGGTCGTAGATTAATAAGGATGCAGCGAAAATTTTGTAATACAGTCAACCCTCTTATAACGCGATTAATTCGTACCGTGTTATAAGAACACCGTGTTATAAAAGGGTTGACTGTATCCGAAGACGAATTAATCCGTCCGACAATTTTCTGCGTTATAGGATGCCAATATATATATAGATAGCGAATCGAAACACGTAATAATATAAGCCAGTGATGATCAACCTTTTTATCGTGTTTAATATTTATACCGAAATTCGCCGATCTTTTCGAAAATTAATTCATAGATTATAGCGGAAGTGAAGTCGATTCGTGCAGTTTCGAAATTTCCGCCAGCAACTTGTTCTCATCGGTCGACGGAAACGATTTCTACATTTCCACTCAAACCCTCCGACAAGTGCTTCCATCTGTTCTTCAAACGAGCCCGCAACCACGGACGAGATAGATAATAGACCGATCATCCAATGTACATTTCCGTCGCACGATTCCTCAGATTTTTACCGTCTCGATCGTCTTTAAAATGTACAACCTTCGCGTTTCCTTTTTACATCTCGTACGTTGAAATACTCCACGAGTATCCACGTTCTTCGTCAGACGATGAAACACGAAAGAAATATCTTCCTAAATCTACGATCACAGACGAGGTTTCTTAGTCAATGCTACGATCTTTCGGGTTATCGGTATTTCAGACCGCGCGACGCGAAATCCGATAAGATTACAGATCTATCCAATGCCGCATCTGTGGCCTCAACGAATCACGGCTACCAACCTCCCCACTCCTACTGCGCAGTCGCGTTACCCCCACTCCTAGCGCATGCGCACAACCGCAACTGCACCTCGGAGTATCGAGAGCGGCGCAGATGCAACGAGTGCTCGGAGCAGTGCAGTTCGGTTAAGAATCGCGGTGTGTTCGGTGTTGTTGGTTCCGCGGTGCGCGCACGCACACACTATCGGTGTTGTTTTTCCCCTCTAGACGGCGAAGAGTTTCCCCTCGCGCGATGGACGACTCGATACCTGTTGGACGGCCCGTCGCGGACCGCTCCGACTCGTTCCCTTATCGACGCTCGTGATAATGCCCGTCGTAGCGAGGATGAACCGCTGTCGCGGCCTGTGATTGTTGACGTTTCTGGCGGTGTGACAGAGGTGCTCTGGCCGCCAGCGCTCGCGCGTGTTTTTACTCCTCTCTGTGTCTCTCTCTTCTTCTGTCCGCCGCGCGCGCGTTTCTCTCCGTTGTGTTCGCGTTGCGTCACGGCGATTTTCTCTCGTGCGTGCGCGTTGCCGCCGCCGCCGCCTCCGTTGCGAGGAACAACGAGAAGGCGGCAGCTCTGGATGTTGTTACTCGGGGCCGAATAAGTAATATGGGTATCGTGCAGAGCCGTGCCGGTGAGAGCGATGGCGGTGTTCGCGAGGTGTTCATCGGCGGTGTCAAGGGCGGCGCGGCGGCTCATCAATCCTGTCAACCTAGCCTCGGCATGGGAAGTTTGGGTGGACCGCACGCACGCAGCGGCAGCGTCCGTGGCGCGCCAAGGCAACCGATGCCCGACGCCGTGGAACTCGAGAGGCGCTTCACAAAAGTGCTGGTAAGAGAGAGAGTGAAATCCTTTTTCTTTTTCTTTTTTTCCTCTTTCTGCTTCTGCCCTAATGCGCACATCCGGCGGCCCCGGCCCGATGGATGGCGAATTAGAGAGACACATATATATACACACGCTCACACATGTACACAAATGTCCCCGCTTCAAAGCGATCGTTGATGCGTTGCGTGCGTGATGACATGTACCACGCACAGACACACACATACTTGTATAGAAGCGTATTAATAAAGTGTACACACAGGATAAGGCTAGCCATTTATAGGAAACGCGTAAATTTCATTTCCAAAGTGAAATTGGATGTGTGTGTAAAAAAAGGTAGAGCTTTCTTTTGTTTCTTCTTTTGATCGTTGGCGATTCGAAATGTTGGTTATTTTAAGAATTTGCACGGGAATACGACCATCGCGAGTTAAGCGATCATTCTATTCGCGTATTTAACTTAATATATAATATAATATATTATACTTAATATATAAGCTCTGAAATATTGGGAAATCATTTACTAAAAGGGTATGAATATTTCTTCTGTACCGTAGTATTACTTTTGTTTAGCATTCGTACGTAACGCGATACAATTTAATGATACAGTACGTGTAAATATTTAGACTCACACGGTTTCTATATTAATAACAATCGTCGTGTCTTCTGTGTATCTAAAACGCTTTTCACTTTAAAATGCCGCAGCGAAAGGCTTAACCATCGACGAAGCATAGGAGACAGACCAACCGTTCTTATATATAGAATCATTCGTTTACCATTTTAGCGTCACTTGTGACGTTACCAAGTTAAAATAGAACGAAACAACAGCGGTTTTAAAGCGATGCGAATTGTAAATAAATACTCCGTGCGAGTTAATTGTTTCCTGGATACGCGATCTATAAGAGACAGATCTATAGTAACGCGCATAGAAGTATATAGAAGTATACCTTCATACGTATTGGACTACTTACTATAACTCGAATTTAACCCTTTGCCCTGCGATTACTTTGTTACCCGCTTCCGTTAGCATTTAACCGATTACCGTTTTCATAATCATGTCGCGAATATCGTAGGTAATGTTTATTTAAGAATCTCCCGACTTGTTGCATAAAGCTGAAATGAAATTTCATTCTTAACCCTTTGCGGACGAGGAAAAGTAATGCTTAATAACTTTGCACTCGGTTACGAATTCGTAACGGACAGAATTACGAATATTTATTGAATGCGTGTATGTACTAGCGTCACTAATCCTGATTTCTTCCTTCGAAAATCGACGTTTATACAGGAAATCGAAAATGTTTGGGCGGGTATTTGCCGACACTCGTCCGCAAAGGGTTAATAATAGGTGTTTCTTTGTTAAATCCGTATCATAATTTATGAAACGAGCGTGACCATCGTAGAGTAAAGGTTTAATTTACTTTTGCGATATGAACAAACGTAGAATTAAGCGAAACGTGTGTTGCATTTCAACCTGGAAATCAGGAATTAATAATTGTACCGTATAAATAACTGGTGTCGATACAGTGTGAGACATTTAACCCTTTAGTATATGACTTTTTCAAAGAATATTCGCAAGAAACATTAGCTATTTATTACTATTGGAAATGGGTTATGAAATAATGGAGCAGTTTATATCTATTAGTCTCACTTTATTAATACGGCTTTAAAAAACACGTCTGACTGTTTCTATTTCTCGAAAACGAATGGGACGAACACCAAAAAAAAGGTTAGAGTCAGCTTTTTATTGACGAGACTGTTTATGGCTTTGCTTGGCGACGAAGTCACTTGTCTTCGTATAATGAAAACCAGACACATCTTTCTATCGCCAAATTTAGTCTATCTAATAAAGGAACGTTGGGCATTATTGCTATTATCTAGCTTAGCATTAGTAATAATTCAACAATTACTATAACAGTGCGCAACGAATTGCTAAAATATTATTATTTATATTACATTTATTTAATATAAATTTATTTAATACTAAAATATTGCACGCGATTTACTTACGATGCTCAGCCTTACAAATTGAAATTGCGGATAGAATTAAAACTTTAATTTACCAAAAAGAAACTGCATCGTATTTTTATCACACCCAGAGCATCATTTTTTTAGAACGAGTGTGTACCTCGTTATTGTAGAGCAAAGGGTTAACCGTTGCGCTTAAATTTGCTCGCGGATTATTTCTAGCGTGAAATAATTGCATAAAATCTCGCGGAATAGCGTAAAGATAATTATTGCGCTATATTTTCCTTCGCGGTAACGAAGAACTTTCGTTTGAAACATTTTTTTTCATCAGTTGAATGATTCTCCCTGTATAACCGAAAAGGAACTAAAATGAGAATCAAACAATGATACGTTAATGAGATGAATTTCAATCAACGTTTAAATACATGGATTAGATGGTTAACTTTATCAACTTTGACGTTCGAATCGAATATCATTCTAAATCGCAACGGGTGTAAAAAAATCCTCTGCTTTTTCGCGCACGCCGAATTTCACTTTGAAATTTATTTCAGCGTCCTATAAATCGATAATAGTCTATCTTGTATTTAGAGTCACTTTCGATGACGAGAGCCGATCGGTAAAGCGTTGAAGCGTCCGGTAACAGGCGAGTTTCGCGATTTTTCGAGTGCAAAGGGATCGCAGTGAAATTCGAAATTGATCCGCAATGCAGAGAACCTCTGCGTCGTCTCGAGTTCACTCGAGTTCAAGTATTAGTAGTTGTACGCGTTTACCGGCCACACGTGTTGATACCGATCAGCTTGTTACTTGCGTTACACCTCGAGGACAGTAAAAGATAAATATGATCGCGGTCTTGCGTCAAAAGCCTACCATGAAAATGCAGATAGCGCGTGAAATTCGCGCCGCGAGATTCGCGCTTAGAATGGTAGATGTCCTAATTACTGCCACTTTATAAGCTTATCGAATATAACTTAATTGTAAACTATAAACTATAAACTTAATTATATACTATTTAAATATAACTTCATTTAATTCTTTCGTAAGTTATTTTACCTACGAATCGCGTCCTTGTTTCAAGCACGCCAAATTAGTTAACGTCTTCTCTTTTATTTATGACGAATTTTGCATGTTAAATGTAAGGCGTATTAATTACATAATTCATTGAAAATATGCAACAAAGTGTAATGAGAGCCTATTGCTGTCGCTGGAAAAGTAGTCACTTAAATGGAAACAATGTTTACGTATATTAGCAGTGTTCAGTTTGTATCACAAATTAGGTTAGGTAGAGAAACCATTGACGAAGCATGGAATATATGGACTATCGAATTTTTAATGCCTCGAACTTCGATAGCATAGAATTTCCCGATGCTTCGAATTTCCAAAGTATAGAATTTCGAATGCTCGAAACTTTCGGGGGCTTCGAATTGTCGACGTTTTGTAAGTTTCCAAAGTTGCGAATTTCTAGAGCTTCCCGCGAGATTTTTGTCCCTCGATTGCCCTTAGCTCGATGCGCTATATTTCGTCCAAACATTGCATCTTATTCCTAATCGAACGTAATTCTGGGCCCAGCGTATCACCGTTGACGAAGCATAGGGTAGACTATCCATTGTTGTATCGAATGATTAGGGGACTACCTGGCCCCCTTGCCATTTTAATCTCACACGTGACGTTGCTATAATAATTTTGACCAGACGAAGGGACAACGACGGAATTGTGACTAAATATCGCGCGACGCAGTTGTTTTCTAAATACGCGATCTCTAAAATTCAAATCTATAATAATGTACATAGGTATATACTCGTGGACAAACGTATAAGACACCTAGAAAATGTCTAGGATCAGGGTTTAATTTTATATTTACATTAAGGAACGTAGCATGTGAAATGAAACTATTTATCGTTAATCGATACCTTCGTAAATTAAACGAATATTGTAACAAATATCCGCGTGAAATCAACTGAATACACGTTCGCTTCGACGACATTATAAGACGCTATCTTTGGTAATTAAAAAAATATATATAACTAATCAGAAATTGGTTTCGAATGTTAATAATGAGTAGACTCCCCCTTTATTTGATACTATTTCAATCTTAATCATTGGATTTGATAAACTGTTGTACAATTATTTTATATAAATTTGGTCCTATATAGTCTAGCCAGGCTTGCAATTTACGATGTTTCCTATAAATAGCTATTCTAGCCTATAGTTAGTCAATGATAGAATCATCCGTTTACCATTTTAGTATCACACGTGACATTCTCACTTTAAACTAAAACAAAACAACAGCGTTTGTTTAAAACGATGGGAATTACAAATAAAATGCTGCGCGAATTGTTTCCTCGATACGCGATCTCTCATAACGTTTGTATAGAAGTATATTTTCATATTGTATCGAACTTTTATCACCCGAATATTTCATTTACCTTTATCACACGAACAAACGTATAATTATATTTAATACACGGATAGAGGATTAACTTTCGCAACTTTCATCATCCAATCGAGTATAATTCTTAAATCGCGCAAGGTGGCGTAAAAAAAGCCTCCGCTTTTCAACGCACGCCGAATTTCGGTTTGAAATTTATTATTCTAGTTTCCTGTAAATGGATAATGGTGTCTATCATGTACTTATAGTCGATGCCTAAATACTTTTCACTCCCACCGTGTATATACGCCTACGTGAAGAGCGCCTCTCGCCAAATAAGATCCGATTCTGCATCGAGATCGAGGCGACGCATCGCCATCGCGGCCAACTACCAACGTATCGTAAACAAAGAGGCCCCTTTACGTCTCTTTACGGCTTTACGGCGCGCATTAACTCCGCCGTCATCCGATTCGCCATCTTTGTTGCTCTCGCTTTACGTGACTAAGTCTAAGTACTGTGGCACCTCGATACATATCCTTAATCCCACGCCTTAACGAATTTTGTAAGAAACGCGGTTAACAAAATAGCGTAATCTACACGTGTAACGTATTGTACGACGTACAGTAACGAAAATCTCGATGAATAAGTACGCGTCCACACCACGTTTGTGTCAGCAAAAAAGTTATACCTTCACCTGTTTTTTTTTTTTTTTTTTTTTTTTTTTTTTTTTCCGTAAGTACGTATAAATAATTTATTTTATCTCAGGAATTTTATTAGAATATGCGAATGAAAAATACATGTATACTCTGCGTCTATCTTTTGAATATGCGTGTGTTATATTCTCTTTTTAGTTTGTTTTCATCAGAAACACAGGTGCACGCTCCATTTTGCTATCAATTGTCTATCTATCGAGTCTAACTATCGAGTTAGTTATTTAGTTATGGACTTATTCCTAAGCGAACGTATATCGAGGCGTTACTGTATCTTGTATTCTACTCGTCGGTGTGTTGGCATTTAACCTCTTCGCGACGATCTCCCTCGTTTCTTAATATCGATAATTCGGACCATTCGTGTGTGTGTGTGTGTGTGTGTGTGCGCTGCTAAATGCACAGCTTTGTATTCATCCCCCCTCCCTCTCGCGTCATTCATCGTTTTTTTCACTTCCGCTAGAAGGGGATTCTAAAATTAAAAGAATTCTCGGTGCACGCGGTTGGAGATTAGCTTTTCATTATTTGAAAAGTAGCTGGAGTATTTTATTTGGGTATATTATGTTGCATATTAAATGGCCGATTTTATGTTAGTCACATTTTTATAGTCAATAATTATAATTAAAGGTAACGTTAAGCGACGTTTTTACTGTGTACGAATATAAAGCTTTTGGAGCTTGTTGAATTTAATTTAATATAGCGAAGTGACGCATGGAAAAAAGATTTCAATGTTTATGTTTTCGGTGTAAAATTTGTCAAATTAACTTGTTGAATTTTTCGTTCACGAATTATGTACGTCCATGCTTAAATAATGTTAATAATAAGAGGACTTTTACTGCATTTTAGCTTAATTTTAATGTCAAACGCAGTATTTTATGGAAAACGTTCGAATTTCACTTGCACACGCGTGGTTCATTTTATTTCATTATTCGCTATTCTGTTTTAGAACGCGTAACGATCTATTAATAGCGTTAAATTCGACGAGCTACAAGCTTTATACAGGGTGTCCCGTAACTGGTGGTACAAGCGAGTAGGGGTTGATTCTACGTGAAAAATTGAATCGAAAATTTGGAATGAAATTTTTTCACACGACGCTTTATTTTCGAAAAAAAAATAAGTTTGAAAATTTGTCGAGTACGCGTGCACTTGGATCAGCTTCAGCTCGACGGATTTCATCGTAGATCATCTCCGTTCTTGTTCGTAAACCTTGGAAAAATGCCTAAAAATTGCAAAGATTGAAAATTGCGAAGCATGGAAATTGCAACGCGTAAATGTTGCAAAGCTTGGAAATTGCAACGCGTAAATGTTGCAAAGCTTGGAAATTGCAACGCGTAAATGTTGCAAAGCTTGAAAATTGCAACGCGTAAAAATTGCAACGATTAAAAATTGTAAAGCTTGGAAATTGCAACGCGTAAATGTTGCAAAGCTTGGAAATTGCAACGCGTAAATGTTGCAAAGCTTGGAAATTGCAACGCGTAAAAATTGTAACGATTAAAATTGTAAAGCTTGGAAATTTCAACGCGTAAATGTTGCGAAGCTTGGAAATTGCGAAGCTTAAAAATTGCAACGATTGAAAATTGTAAAGCTTGGAAATTGCAAAGCATGGAAATTGCAACGCGTAAATGTTGCAAAGCTTGGAAATTGCAACGCGTAAATGTTGCAAGCTTGGAAATTGCGAAGCTTGAAAATTGCAAAATTTTGAAAATTTGTCGTGTACACGTGCACTTGGACCAGCTTCAGCTCGACGGATTTCATCGTAGATCACCCCCATTCTTGTTCGTAAACGTTGTCAATGTGTTTGTATACACCCAATGGATCGATGAACAGATTTCCAGAATTCGTCCAATTTACGAACTGTTGAAAGCGATGTCCACGTTGTTGCAAACATAACTGTGCTCTCCTTATTAAATTGCATCGAACGTTTTCTAACGTGTCGTTGTGCAATTTTAATCGTTCAAACGCTATAATAATTTTTCGTTTGAATTGTTCAACGCTCGTCGTGTTATCACTGTTCACAATTGACTTAACACGACCCCACGAATAATGAAGCTGGTCCAAGTGCACGCGTACTCGACAAATTTTCAAAATTTTGCAATTTTCAAGCTTCGCAATTTTCATGCTTTGCAACATTTACGCGTTGCAATTTCCATGCTTCGCAATTTCTATGCTTTACAATTGTCAATCATTGCAATTTTTACGCGTTGCAATTTCCAAGCTTTGCAATTTTCAAGCTTCGCAATTTCCAAGCTTTGCAACATTTACGCGTTGCAATTTCCAAGCTTTACAATTTTTAATCTTTGCAATTTTTAGGCATTTGCAAATTGCAAGCTTCGCAATTTCCATGCTTTGCAATTTCCAAGCTTTACAATTTTCAATCTGTGCAATTTTTAGGCATTTGTAAATTGCAAGCTTTGCAATTTCCAAGCTTTACAATTTCCAATCTTTGCAACATTTACGCGTTGCAATTTCCATGCTTCGCAATTTCTATGCTTTACAATTGTCAATCTTTGCAATTTTTACGCGTTGCAATTTCCAAACTTTGCAATTTGCAAGCTTCGCAATTTTCAAACTTCGCAATTTCCAAGCTTTGCAACATTTACGCGTTGCAATTTCCATGCTTCGCAATTTCCAAGCTTTACAATTTTCAATCTTTGCAATTTTTAGGCATTTGCAAATTGCAAGCTTTGCAATTTTCAAGCTTCGCAATTTCCAAGCTTTACAATTTCCAAGCTTTGCAACATTTGCGCGTTGCAATTTCTATGCTTTGCAATTTCCAAGCTTTGCAACATTTACGCGTTGCAATTTCCAAGCTTTGCAACATTTGCGCGTTGCAATTTCCAAGCTTTACAATTTTCAATCTTTGCAATTTTTAGGCATTCGCAAATTGCAAGCTTTGCTATTTCCGAGCTTTGCAAATTTCCAAGTTTTACGAACAAGAATGGAGGTGATCTACGATGAAATCCGTCGAGCTGTAGCTGGTCCAAGTGCACGCGTACTCGACAAATTTTCAAACTTATTTCTTTCGAAAATAAAGCGTCGTTTGAAAAAATTTTATTCCAAATTTTCGATTCAATTTTTCACGTACAATCACCTCCTACTCGCTTGTACCACCAGTCACGGGACACCCTGTATATTGCGCATTTTGGGCTACGTGAAACCAGCGATTTTATAATATATCTATGAATCTTCGTGCATCTTCGCATTTCTCTCGACGAAACTAAATAAAGTACATATGTATCTAAATAATGGAGGACGCATACGGTGCGTCTTCCACTTTTCGTCAGCTGTTTCTCATTAATTGACTGTGGACCTTTCATGCGTTTACAGAAAATTTCGATGCGCAAAAAAGGGCAAAATCATTTTATTATTTCCTATTCCCTTTTAGAATAATTAACGAACTATTAATAGCGTTAAATTCAACAAGCTTCAAACTTAATACAGGTGAACGGTAAATATGTCTTTTAATGTTACTTTTAATTAATTAATAACTAGAAAAATGTGAGCTACGTAAAAGATCGGCCATTACATGTGCAACAACTTAATACAATTAGAATTAACAATATTCCAAACTTCTAAAATTTCAAATTCCCAATATTTCGAATTTCTAAAATTTCATATTCCTAAAATTTGGAATTTCTAAAATTTCATATTCCTAATATTTCGAATTTCTAAAAGTTCATATTCACAATATTTCGAATTTCTAAAGGTTCGCATTCCCAATATTTCGAATTTAAGATTCATTTAAGAGAGAATTAACGATGTCACTTTTAATTAAATTAATAACTACAAAAATGTGAGCTACGTAGAAGATCGGCCATTACATGTGCAACAACCTAAAACAGTTAGAATTAACAATATTCCAAACTTGTAAAATTGAAAATTCCCAATATTTCGAATTTCTAAAAGTTCATATTCACAATATTTCGAATTTCTAAAGGTTCGCATTCCCAATATTTCGAATTTAAGATTCATTTAAGAGAGAATTAGCGATGTCACTTTTAATTAAATTAATAACTACAAAAATGTGAGCTACGTAGAAGATTAGCCATTACATGTGCAACAACCTAAAACAGTTAGAATTAACAATATTCCAAACTTGTAAAATTGAAAATTCCCAATATTTCGAATTTCTAAAAGTTCATATTCACAATATTTCGAATTTCTAAAGGTTCGCATTCCCAATATTTCGAATTTAAGATTCATTTAAGAGAGAATTAACGATGTCACTTTTAATTAAATTAATAACTACAAAAATGTGAGCTACGTAGAAGATCGGCCATTACATGTGCAACAACCTAAAACAGTTAGAATTAACAATATTCCAAACTTGTAAAATTGAAAATTCCCAATATTTCGAATTTCTAAAAGTTCATATTCACAATATTTCGAATTTCTAAAGGTTCGCATTCCCAATATTTCGAATTTAAGATTCATTTAAGAGAGAATTAGCGATGTCACTTTTAATTAAATTAATAACTACAAAAATGTGAGCTACGTAGAAGATCGGCCATTACATGTGCAACAACCTAAAACAGTTAGAATTAACAATATTCCAAACTTGTAAAATTGAAAATTCCCAATATTTCGAATTTCTAAAAGTTCATATTCACAATATTTCGAATTTCTAAAGGTTCGCATTCCCAATATTTCGAATTTAAGATTCATTTAAGAGAGAATTAACGATGTCACTTTTAATTAAATTAATAACTACAAAAATGTGAGCTACGTAGAAGATCGGCCATTACATGTGCAACAACCTAAAACAGTTAGAATTAACAATATTCCAAACTTGTAAAATTGAAAATTCCCAATATTTCGAATTTCTAAAAGTTCATATTCACAATATTTCGAATTTCTAAAGGTTCGCATTCCCAATATTTCGAATTTAAGATTCATTTAAGAGAGAATTAGCGATGTCACTTTTAATTAAATTAATAACTACAAAAATGTGAGCTACGTAGAAGATCGGCCATTACATGTGCAACAACCTAAAACAGTTAGAATTAACAATATTCCAAACTTGTAAAATTGAAAATTCCCAATATTTCGAATTTCTAAAAGTTCATATTCACAATATTTCGAATTTCTAAAGGTTCGCATTCCCAATATTTCGAATTTAAGATTCATTTAAGAGAGAATTAGCGATGTCACTTTTAATTAAATTAATAACTACAAAAATGTGAGCTACGTAGAAGATTAGCCATTACATGTGCAACAACCTAAAACAGTTAGAATTAACAATATTCCAAACTTGTAAAATTGAAAATTCCCAATATTTCGAATTTCTAAAAGTTCATATTCACAATATTTCGAATTTCTAAAGGTTCGCATTCCCAATATTTCGAATTTAAGATTCATTTAAGAGAGAATTAACGATGTCACTTTTAATTAAATTAATAACTACAAAAATGTGAGCTACGTAGAAGATCGGCCATTACATGTGCAACAACCTAAAACAGTTAGAATTAACAATATTCCAAACTTGTAAAATTGAAAATTCCCAATATTTCGAATTTCTAAAAGTTCATATTCACAATATTTCGAATTTCTAAAGGTTCGCATTCCCAATATTTCGAATTTAAGATTCATTTAAGAGAGAATTAGCGATGTCACTTTTAATTAAATTAATAACTACAAAAATGTGAGCTACGTAGAAGATCGGCCATTACATGTGCAACAACCTAAAACAGTTAGAATTAACAATATTCCAAACTTGTAAAATTGAAAATTCCCAATATTTCGAATTTCTAAAAGTTCATATTCACAATATTTCGAATTTCTAAAGGTTCGCATTCCCAATATTTCGAATTTAAGATTCATTTAAGAGAGAATTAACGATGTCACTTTTAATTAAATTAATAACTACAAAAATGTGAGCTACGTAGAAGATCGGCCATTACATGTGCAACAACCTAAAACAGTTAGAATTAACAATATTCCAAACTTGTAAAATTGAAAATTCCCAATATTTCGAATTTCTAAAAGTTCATATTCACAATATTTCGAATTTCTAAAGGTTCGCATTCCCAATATTTCGAATTTAAGATTCATTTAAGAGAGAATTAGCGATGTCACTTTTAATTAAATTAATAACTACAAAAATGTGAGCTACGTAGAAGATTAGCCATTACATGTGCAACAACCTAAAACAGTTAGAATTAACAATATTCCAAACTTGTAAAATTGAAAATTCCCAATATTTCGAATTTCTAAAAGTTCATATTCACAATATTTCGAATTTCTAAAGGTTCGCATTCCCAATATTTCGAATTTAAGATTCATTTAAGAGAGAATTAACGATGTCACTTTTAATTAAATTAATAACTACAAAAATGTGAGCTACGTAGAAGATCGGCCATTACATGTGCAACAACCTAAAACAGTTAGAATTAACAATATTCCAAACTTGTAAAATTGAAAATTCCCAATATTTCGAATTTCTAAAAGTTCATATTCACAATATTTCGAATTTCTAAAGGTTCGCATTCCCAATATTTCGAATTTAAGATTCATTTAAGAGAGAATTAGCGATGTCACTTTTAATTAAATTAATAACTACAAAAATGTGAGCTACGTAGAAGATCGGCCATTACATGTGCAACAACCTAAAACAGTTAGAATTAACAATATTCCAAACTTGTAAAATTGAAAATTCCCAATATTTCGAATTTCTAAAAGTTCATATTCACAATATTTCGAATTTCTAAAGGTTCGCATTCCCAATATTTCGAATTTAAGATTCATTTAAGAGAGAATTAACGATGTCACTTTTAATTAAATTAATAACTACAAAAATGTGAGCTACGTAGAAGATTGGCCATTACATGTGCAACAACCTAAAACAGTTAGAATTAACAATATTCCAAACTTCTAAAATTGAAACTTCCCAATATTTCGAATTTCAAATTTATTTAAAACAGAATTAACGATGTCACTTTTAATTAAATTAATAACTACAAAGATACTAATAACTGCTGATACTTATACTAATAACTGCTAATACTAATACTAAAAACTACTAATGAAAAACACGATGTTCGCAAAGGAATTATAATTAATTTTAGGTCGATTTCTTTTCTTATTAAAATTCATAAACTTCCGCATTTTGAAATATTATTCCTTTCGTTTTCTCATTACTGTCGCCTATTACGTTACCAACGAGAGTGTTAATTATTTGATTATTACGAAAAAAAGAGAAAAAAGAACGCGAATAGTGGATGAATTTCACTGATGCGAGACTCTTCTTTAATTCCTCCTCGATTACATTTTACGCGCATTATGAAAGCGGTGAAAGTAAAAAAAAAAAAAAAAACAAAAACAAAATAAAAGAAGGAAAAAAACACGAGCACACTTGATTTCTATCGAAACGGTATACACGCAAGATTTTCCTTACGTACAGTTAGATTTATACCACTTTCATAATCGGCGCCACGATGATCGCAATATAAATCCAACTGTGCCAGGTACTTAAATGTATCGCGCGAAATTCCATTTACTTAAATCTAATCTTATCGTTCAATCCATTCGTCACGTAATAAAATTCTATTTCCTGCAATTACCAACGATTTTTTTTTTTTACAATTCTCGGACTAAAATATTAGGTAAACGATAAAAAGCGGTGTTTTTTATTTTACCTTGGACAGTTCGTGCTGCATTGTATTTATTTTGTATTTCACTGCTATTTATTTATATTTTATTTCACTGCTATTTATTTATATTTTAGTTCACTGCTATTTATTTACATTGTATTTCACTGCTATTTATTTATATTTTATTTCGTTACTACGTAATAACGCACGCTTAACTTTTAACAAAACTGTGTTTCACTTAAATAATAACAATCCCCCCCCCCCCTGTCATTGCTTCAATTTCAAATTCATGCGATTCGAAACACATTCAATTCCAATTTTATGCGAATCCTAATTGCTTCAATTCTAAATTCGCGCGATTCCTAATCGTTTCAATTCTAAATTTGCGATTCTCACTGTGTTAAATTCGTACGATTTTCAATTCTTTCAATTCGCAATTCGCGCAATTCGAAATTCTTTCATTTCCAAATTCAAGCTGCTCTTAAACACTTTCAATTCCAATTTCGTTGCGATTCGTAATCATTTCAATTCCAAATTCGCGCGAATCCTCTAATTGTTTCAATTCTAAATATGCGCTCCTCACTGTGTTAAATTCGTACGATTTCCAATTCTTTCAATTCGCAATTCCAAATTCCCAATTCAATTCCAAATTCTTTCAATTCCAATTTCGCGCGATTCTTAATTGTTTCATTTCAAAATGGCGCAATTGTCAATACTTTCATTTCAAAATTCAAATAACTCCAAACTGTTTCAATTCCAACTTAATGCGATTCCTAATTTTTTCAATTCGAAACTCTTTCAATTCTAATTACACGCGATTCGTAATTGTTTCAATTAAAAATCGGCGCGAAATTAAGAATTACTTCATTTCCAAATTGAAGTAATTCCAAACACTTTCAATTCCAATTTCGTGCGATTCCTAATTGTTTCCGTTGAAAATGCGCGCGAATCTGAATTTTGTGAACGTTGAAGTGCGACTTCCAATTCTTTCAATTCACAATTCTTCCATTTCCAAATTCAAGTAATTCCAAACTCTTTCAATTCCAACTTAGTGCGATTCCTAATTGTTTCAATTCCAAACCCTTTCAATTCCAGTTACACGCTATTCGTAATTGTTTCGATTAAAAATCCGCGCAATTGTCAATTCTTTCATTTCTAAAGTTTCAAGTAATTCCAAACTATTTCAATTCCAACTTCGTGCGATTCCTACGCGTTTTAATTAAAAATCCGCGAAATTAAGAATTATTTCATTTCCAAATTGAAGTAATTACAAACACTTTCAAATCCAATTTCGTGCGGTTCCTAATTGTTTCGATTGAAAATGCGCGCGAATCTGAATTTTGTGAATGTTAAATTTGTGCGACTTCCAATTCTTCCATTTCCAAATTCAAGTAATTCCAAACTCTTTCAATTCCAACTTAGTGCGATTCCCAATTGCTTCAATTCCAAACCCTTTCAATTCTAATTACACGCTATTCGTAATTGTTTCGATTAAAAATCCGCGCAATTGTCAATTCTTTCATTTCTAAAGTTTCAAGTAATTCCAAACTATTTCAATTCCAACTTCGTGCGATTCCCAATTGTTTTCATTCCAAACACTTTCAAATGAAATCTCATACAACTCGCAGTTTATTAATTTCCAAAGTTAAGCAATTCCAAACCCTTTCAATTCCAATTTCGCAAGGTTCCTAATTGATTCAATTCCAATTTCATGCGATCCATAGTTGTTTCAATTGAAAATGCGGGCGAATCTGAATTTTGTGAATGTTAAATTTGTGCCACATCCAATTCTTCTAATTCACAGTTCTTCCATGTCCAAATTCAAGTAATTCCAAACTCTTTCAATTCCAACTTAGTGTGATTCCCAATTTTTTCAATTCCAAACTCTTTCAATTCTAGTTACACGCGATTCGTAATTGTTTCATTTCAAAATCCGCGAAATTGTGAATTCTTTCATTTCCAAAGTTTCAAATAATTCCAAACTCTTTCAGTTCCAACTTAGTGCGATTCCCAATTGTTTTAATTCCAAACACTTTCAAATGCAATCTTATACAACTCCCAATTCATTCATTTCTAAACTAAAGCAATTCCATATCCTTTCAATTCTACTTTCACAAGATTCCTAATTGATTCAAATCCAATTTCGTGCGGTTCCTAATTGTTTCGATTGAGAATGCACGCGAATCTGAATTTTGTGAATGTTAAATTTGTGCGACTTCCAATTCTTTTAATTCACAATTCTTCCATTTCCAAATTCAAGTAATCCCAAACTCTTTCGATTCCAAACTCTTCCAATTGCAAACTCGTCCAATTGCAAACTCGTCCAATTGCAAACTCGTCCAATTGCAAACTCTTCCAATTGCAAACTCGTCCAATTGCAAACTCGTCCAATTGCAAACTCGTCCAATTGCAAACTCGTCCAATTGCAAACTCGTCCAATTGCAAACTCGTCCAATTGCAAACTCGTCCAATTGCAATCTCGTCCAATTGCAAACTCGTCCAATTGCAAACTCGTTCAATTGCAAACTCGTTCAATTGCAAACTCGTCCAATTGCAAACTCGTCCAATTGCAAACTCGTCCAATTGCAAACTCGTCCAATTGCAAACTCGTCCAATTGCAAACTCGTCCAATTGCAAACTCGTCCAATTGCAAACTCGTCCGATTCCAACTTAGTCCAATTGCAAACTCGTCCGATTCCAACTTAGTCCGATTCCAACTTAGTGCGATTCCAACTTAGTGCGATTGCAACTTAGTGCGATTTCAACTTAGTGCGATTTCAACTTAGTGCGATTCCAACTTAGTGCGATTCCAACTTAGTGCGATTCCAACTTAGTGCGATTCCAACTTAGTGCGATTCCAACTTAGTGCGATTCCAACTTAGTGCGATTCCAACTTAGTGCGATTCCCAATTGTTTCAATTCCCAATTGTTTCAATTCCCAATTGTTTCAATTCCCAATTGTTTCAATTCCCAATTGTTTCAATTCCCAATTGTTTCAATTCCCAATTGTTTCAATTCCCAATTGTTTCAATTCCCAATTGTTTCAATTCCCAATTGTTTCAATTCCCAATTGTTTCAATTCCCAATTGTTTCAATTCCCAATTGTTTCAATTCCCAATTGTTTCAGTTCCCAATTGTTTCAATTCCCAATTGTTTCAGTTCCCAATTGTTTCAGTTCCCAATTGTTTCAGTTCCCAATTGTTTCAGTTCCCAATTGTTTCAATTCCCAATTGTTTCAATTCCCAATTGTTTCAATTCCCAATTGTTTCAATTCCCAATTGTTTCAATTCCCAATTGTTTCAATTCCCAATTGTTTCAATTCCCAATTGTTTCAATTCCCAATTGTTTCAGTTCCCAATTGTTTCAGTTCCCAATTGTTTCAGTTCCCAATTGTTTCAATTCCCAATTGTTTCAATTCCCAATTGTTTCAATTCCCAATTGTTTCAATTCCCAATTGTTTCAATTCCCAATTGTTTCAATTCCCAATTGTTTCAATTCCCAATTGTTTCAATTCCCAATTGTTTCAATTCCCAATTGTTTCAATTCCCAATTGTTTCAATTCCCAATTGTTTCAATTCCCAATTGTTTCAATTCCCAATTGTTTCAATTCCCAATTGTTTCAATTCCCAATTGTTTCAATTCCCAATTGTTTCAATTCCCAATTGTTTCAATTCCCAATTGTTTCAATTCCAAACCCTTTCAATTCTAATTACACGCGATTCTTAATTCTTTCGATTAAAAATCCGCGCGAAATTAAGAATCACTTCATTTCCAAATTCCAGTAATCTCAAAACATGTTTATTCGAATATGAAGAAATCTGGATATTTGAACGTGCGCGTTAAGATACTTGGATTTAACGTTGCTTGGTTCGAAATAATCGTGGGATTTCGTTTCATTATAGATGCTTGTCGATGAGTCATCGGTAGTTAGTCGTGCATCGTGTAGAAACCGCCGCGCGGTTGTTTGACTCACAAGAGAGTCAGTTCCAGGGCCACGCGAAAGTTTTCCTCGGTCTATCCGTGTCTTTCTCTCTCTCTCTCTCTCGGCTCTTTCTAGCCGTAGAAATTTAATGTAACCTCTATTCTTCTCGCACTCCACGATCCCGTCAACGTTAGAAATTTTATCCGCTTCGGAATGTTTACATATGCATCTTGTAAACGATTTATTCAATTATTTTTATTTCATATTCAAGCGACAATGACTGGTACAAACAATTTACGCATTTTACACGTACCGCCATGGCAGTATTTGCTGTTTGAAACGAAATTCTATACTGTTACCGTCGCCAATGCTTGCTATATACGAGGAATATACAGTTCCTCACAAAATTGAGCGTACACCTTGAAACTCAATGAAAAAGATGGCTAAAAAATGGTTCATTTTCAGCGTACTCAAACTATTAACCTGATCGAACGTATCTTGGAAAAAGTGAAATCCAAAATGATAAATTATACTTTTACGGATAGGGAAGATTTCGAAATGGAATTAAAAGAAGAATAGGACAATATTTCCACCTTCTTTATGGAAAATTAATTCATTCTATGCCATGAATATTAAATGTGGTTAACAAAATAGTAATCTACACGTATCATATGTATAATAACAATTTTATGTCAGCAAAAAAAGTTATACTTTTACGTTTCTTATTAAGTACATATATATAATTTTATCTCAAGAATTTTTTACGCACTATCCGTCGGAATATGCGAAATATATCGAGTTTCTACTTTTGAACACGCGTGTGTATATTTACTTTTCAGTTATTTTTCATCGGCAACATAGGTGTACGCTCAATTTTCTGAGTAACTGTGCACGTAACCGTAATTCGGCTAGTTTAATTCGAGCTTTTCAATAAATGTTTTTGACACGTGACAGTGAATGGGGTGCCAATAATTGAATTATGGATTACAGTATTAATTCGAACGTTGTTTTCGTTAACGTATCGAATTTGTAAACAAAAACACAGCGGTTTTAAGAGTCTTATTATTTTTCTTCTTACAATAGAAACACACTGCATCGTAACAGACAAGAAAAAAGAACGGGTGACTTTGATAAATAAATAATAAAAATAGTGCAACGAAGTCGTAGTTAATGATTCAGTTGGCAATAATTGCGTATAGTTTATCCTAGATATCGGTGGATGTAATCCTTACGGTACTTTGTTTCAATAAAGCTAGACGATACGATAATTATTATTAATATGGGGAAAATGCAGAAACGCGTATTAACGCATCGCCGCTTTAATACGAAGTTAACATCGTGATTATGACGATGATAAAATACAGCGAATGCTTGAATTATTACGGATCGCTTCGAAATTAACACTCGTTTGAAATTCTTAACGCGAGGAGGGAAATTTAAATGCGTTTAAAATGGAAATTTTGCCCGTATTGAGGTAAACTGGTCGAAAATTTACCTCTTCGTTGATTTTAATAATCTTTGAATATGATATTATTGGCGAAGCATAGAACAGACTATACATTCTTATATGAAAAAATCAGGTTAGGTAGAGACAAATTAGGAGGTTAGGTAGAAGAGATACCATTGACGAAGCATGGAATATATGGACTAACCAATTTTTAATGCCTCGAACTTCGAAAGCATATAGGATTCCCGATGCTTCGAATTTCCAAAGTATAAATTTCGAATCCTCGAAACTTTCGGGGGCTTCGAATTGTCGACGTTTTGTAAGTTTCGAAAGTTGCGAATTTCTAGAGCTTCCCGCGAGATTTTTGTCCCTCGATTGCCCTTAGCTCGATGCGCTATATTTCGTCCACCCATTCCATCTTATTCCTAATCGAGCGTAATTCTGGGCCCAGCGTATCACCGTTGACGAAGCATAGGGTAGACTATCCATTGTTGTATCGAATGATTAGGGGACTACCTGGCCTTCTTGCCATTTTAATCTCACACGTGACGTTGCTATAATAATTTTGACCAGACGAAGGGACAACGACGGAATTGTGACTAAATATCGCGCGACGCAGTTGTTTTCTAAATACACGCGATCTCTAAAATTCAAATCTATAATAATGTATATAGGTATATACTCGTGGACAAACGTATAAGACACCTAGAAAATTTCTAGGATCAGGGTTTAATTTTATATTTACATTAAGGAACGTAGCATGTGAAATGAAACTATTTATCGTTAATCGATACCTTCGTAAATTAAACGAATATTGTAACAAATATCCGCGTGAAATCAAATGAATACACGTTCGCTTCGACGACATTATAAGACGCTATCTTTGGTAATTGAAAAAATATATATAACTAATCAGAAATTGGTTTCGAATGTTAATAATGAGTAGACTCCACCTATATTTTATACTATTTCACGCATTGGATTTGATAAACTGTTGTACAATCTTTTTTTATATAAATTTGGTCCTGTGTAGTCCAGCCAGACTTGAAATTTACGATGTTTCCTATAAATAGCTATTCTAGCCTATACTTAGTCAATGATAGAATCATCTGTTTACCATTTTAGTATCACGCGTGACATTATCAGTTTGAACTAGAACAAAACAACAGCGTTTGTTTAAAACGATGGGAATTAGAAATAAAATGCTGCGCTAATTGCTTCCTCGCTACGCGATCTCTAATAACGTCTGTATAGAATTATATTTTCATATTGTATCGGACTTTTATCACCCGAATATTTCATTTACCTTTATCACACGAATAAACGTGTAATTATATTTAATACACGAACAAACGTGTAATTATATTTAATACACGAATAGAGGGTTAACTTTCGCAACTTTGATCGTCTAATTGACTATAATCCTTATAATAGCCATTCTAAATCGCAAGCGGCGTAAACAAACCTCTGCTCTTTTACACGCGCCGAATTTCACTTTGAAATTTATCTCGTTTCCTATAACTGTCCGATTCTGTACTTACAATGTTGCTCAATGGAAGAGAGGATTCGTTTACGATGTAGAATGGTCCCGAATGAGAGGCACTGCCCCAAGACAGCCCATCTATATATAGAAACGCCGGTTTTATCTTTTCCTGTGGATATTTTCAGACAGATCTCGTCGTCGGCCCTTCGACAAGTATTGTTTAACTCTGTAACAGAGTCGCATTATCCGAACCTGCGACTTTTTTTCCCCTCCCTTCGCTTCTTTTGACGACAATCCAAGCCGTTTAATTGCGCCTCGAAAGAACCGATTCGCTCGCGAATTGCGTAATTTGCTCGGAGGTTAGAAAGCAAGGGAAACTCGGTGATTTATCGATCATCGTTCGACCAGTGATTCAACGATGCGCGTTCGCGTCTTTTCACGGAAACCGTTGACTAACAATAAGTACACAATATATAGACAGTCGATTTATAGGAAACTGAAGTTGAATTTCGAAATGAAATTAGGCGTGTACAAATAAGCAATGGTTGCGATTTCGAATGGTTCGTTTAAGAATTATGTACTTTATTTCGTCTCGTAAGAAAGAAAATATATGTTTAGGGTTATCCAAAAGTACTTTTAGGATGTTGAATATGAATATATGTCGAACGCCATGTTTGTTAGTAAAATAGAGGTGAAAAAATGAAACAATGAAAAAATGAAATGAGAACGAACGAAGATAATAGAAATAAAAACAAAAAACAGATTAGAAAAAAGGAGGGTAAAGCAGAAAGGGAAAGAGAACAAGTGAAGGTAGCTGTGTTCCTTCCTATAGTCTATTTTGGATAAAGTTTTACTCTTCCACAGACTTTGGTACAGAACAGGCCACCTATCATCCAATAATATGTAGTTTTCTGTCACGCGTCTTTCGTCGTCCGTTGCTCTCAACGATTTAACTTTAACCCTTTGCTGGACAATGAATAATAACATTTGAGGGAATATTTTGATTTTTAATTCCAAGCTTTTAAATTTCCAAGCCTTTACTTTAAATTTCCAAGCCTTTAAATTTCCAAGCCTTTGAATTTCCAAGACTTTAAATTTCCAAGCCTTTAAATTTCCAAGCCTTTAAATTTCCAAGCCTTTAAATTTCCAAGCCTTTACCTTAAATTTCCAAGCCTTCGAATTTCTAAGCCTTCGAATTTCTAAGCCTTTGAATTTCTAAGCCTTCAAATTTCCAAGCCTTTCAATTTCCAAGCCTTTCAATTTCCAAGCCTTTCAATTTCCAAGCCTCTAAATTTCCAAGCCTTTACTTTGAATTTCCAAGCCTTTGCTTCAAATTTCCAAGCCTTTAAATTTCCAACCCTTTAAATTTCCAAGCCTTGAAATTTCCAAGCGTTCGAATTTCCAAGCGTTCGAATTTCCAAGCCTTCGAATTTCCAAGCCTTCGAATTTCCAAGCCTTCGAATTTCCAAGCCTTCGAATTTCCAAGCCTTCGAATTTCCAAGCCTTCGAATTTCCAAGCCATTAAATTTCCAAGCCTTTAAATTTCCAAGCCTTTAAATTTCCAAGCCTTTAAATTTCCAAGCCTTTAAATTTCCAAGCCTTCAAATTTCCAAGCCTTTACTTTAAATTTCCAAGCCTTTAAATTTCCAAGCCTTCGAATTTCCAAGCCTTCGAATTTCCAAGCCTTCGAATTTCCAAGCCTTCGAATTTCCAAGCCTTCGAATTTCCAAGCCTTCGAATTTCCAAGCCTTCAAAGGGCATAGCCGGATAAGGGGGTCAAAAGTGCCCTTAAACCAAATTAGACTTGTGATGCACCATTCGATAGGGTATCCAAAAAAACCCCTTCACACAAAGTTTCAACCCCCTAGCTCGATCTGGGGGGTAGTAATGGCGAAAAAACGAAATATCAGTTTTTGGCATATTTCTCCCACTTAGTGGCGAGTAAAAATTCTAAAAAAAATCTGGCATATTAAGTATATTGTGCCACATGTTCGAGAATTTTTTCGTATTTTTTTGATGTAAAGCTTGGGTACGAAAGATGAAAAACCCCAAAAAAATCAGAAAAATGCAGATTTCATAGTGAACTAGGAAGAGCACCACTTTTATATTTTGACCATAACAACATTATAACATAACTATTATCCTCAAAAAGTTTCATATTTTTTTGAAATCAGCAACATACTCGGAAAAATGAAAAACCGATTCTGTCGACGTATTTTGCACGAAAAACTAGTTTTTACATTGAATATTTGTATCCTCTTTATTCAGTATGTATATTAAATGTTTCTAAACATTTCTGCATTCGTCCAAATGGTGTACAATGGAAAGAAATTGAATTAATTCAATTAATTGATTTTTTACCGTGTCGGAGATCATGTGGAACAGGTAAAGAATTTCCAACAAGTTCGGTGGCTGAGTGGTCTAGGGCGCAGTTTTAGTTGTGGAACCGCTGCGTACTTTTTTGGTGACAGTTCGAATCTCGCATAAGATAATTTTTTTTTTATTACATTAACGATTTTTTTTTATCCGAACTGTATAATATGTGTAAATAGTATGTATCGTAAAACATTTTACAAACATCTCAACAATATTTTAACTCCAAACATACATATAAATAATTAAGTAACAATTGTGAGGCACTTTCAATTGCTACATTTATCAATTTTGTATTAAAGATACTTATCTTTACTAAATGTGTGTGATTTGCAGCAAAGACGATACATCCTAAGCACTTCTTCTTTTCACCATTTCTGTTTTCGCATGTTCTGTTGGTTAATAAATTGCTTATCCTTTTCTGCTTGTATATAATCGGTTTTGTATTAAAGTTAATTATCTCTATTTTTTCGCAGTTTGGAACAAGAACCGCATGTAGTATCTTCAGTCTTCGTCATTATTGTCATTAATCACTGGTATTATATTTCCTTTGTTAAATATTTTACATAATATTTCAGTAGGTCTGACAATTGTGGATAGGTACCATGCGTGCGATAAGTAATAAATTATTGTTGCTACGTGTAAGCAGCATCCTATGGTACGATTACTATTTGCACATTCACAACAGTAGCGTTCTATTGCCGAAAATCCAATTGAATTTAATTTATAATGAATGAAGCACCGGTAAGATTTGCTATTAATGTAGCGCGATCTGACTTCATATGGAACAATATTGTTTGTATCCTTCAAACAAAGGACATTGTTGTCTTCGTCCATTATTTCTTAAATGGTTCCAATTATCCGCGTCATAAACATCACCTTCATAACATTATTAATAATATACGATGGCAAATACTTATATTCTTTCGACGCATTGCCTGTTAGTAAGTCTTGTGTATTGAATAGGTGATAGGAAATGCAAAAAATAAATCTTTGAATGAGGAAGAATTTCTTTCCCTTCACTTATCGTTGTTACAGAGATTTTTAAAACTTACCTAAGTTTAACTCAGAGAATACGAGGTTAGATAAACAATGGAATTAAAAGTGGCTCACAATTATTATTTAATTATTTATATGTATATTTGGAGTTAAAATATTGTTGAGATGTTTGTAAAATGTTTTACGATACATACTATTTACATATATTATACAGTTAGGATAAAAAAAAATCGTTAATGTAATAAAGAAAATTATCTTAGGCGAGATTCGAACTGACACCAAAAAAGTACGCAGCGGTTCCACAACTAAAACTGCGCCCTAGACCACTCAGCCACCGAACTTGTTGGAAATTCTTTACCTGTTCCACATGATCTCCGACACGGTAAAAAATCAATTAATTGAATTAATTCAATTTCTTTCCATTGTACACCATTTGGACGAATGCAGAAATGTTTAGAAACATTTAATATACATACTGAATAAAGAGGATACAAATATTCAATGTAAAAACTAGTTTTTCGTGCAAAATACGTCGACAGAATCGGTTTTTCATTTTTCCGAGTATGTTGCTGATTTCAAAAAAATATGAAACTTTTTGAGGATAATAGTTATGTTATAATGTTGTTATGGTCAAAATATAAAAGTGGTGCTCTTCCTAGTTCACTATGAAATCTGCATTTTTCTGATTTTTTTGGGGTTTTTCATCTTTCGTACCCAAGCTTTACATCAAAAAAATACGAAAAAATTCTCGAACATGTGGCACAATATACTTAATATGCCAGATTTTTTTTAGAATTTTTACTCGCCACTAAGTGGGAGAAATATGCCAAAAACTGATATTTCGTTTTTTCGCCATTACTACCCCCCAGATCGAGCTAGGGGGTTGAAACTTTGTGTGAAGGGGTTTTTTTGGATACCCTATCGAATGGTGCATCACAAGTCTAATTTGGTTTAAGGGCACTTTTGACCCCCTTATCCGGCTATGCCCTTTCCAAGCTTTTCTATTCCAGACCATTACATTCCCAAAACTCTGAAACGTTTATTAACGATATTAATTCAAATTTTCTGCTTTGAAAATCTAAAAACTTAAAAACCTTAAAAATGATTAGACGGCTATTTGTAGACACTCGTTCACAAAGGGTTAAAATGTAATAAAACCTTCGCACGTTAGCTTTTACACGTTGCGTACAATAAAATACTTCAGCAGCATTTACATTCGTCGTCGGATAATAAAACAAGAAAAGAAAAAAGATATTCTTGCGAAAACTCTGATTTTTTTTCCTTGAGTTCTCGGTATGTATTTCAGACCGTGCGCGTGGCACGTTTTGTCCTATAAGATGATAGGTCTTTATCCTGCGATACTAAAAGTTGGAAAACAGTTGGGGCCGTTTGGCAGTGCTCCAGACGACGACGCACTGTCACATGGAAGTAGAAAGGGGGAAAAAAAAAAGACGTCGTAGCGCGTCGTTGTTACAAAGGAGAGTAGAAATGGAAGAAAGGAGAAAGATGGAAGAAAAGAGTGTGTAGGCGTCGTTCAGAGCGAAGTTTCGCTTTGGTTGTGTGCGCGAGAGAAGAACACGCTGAGGTTTCCCGTGTGTTTAGCCAAGGGAACCCTTGAAAAGAGTCGTGCTTCTGCTGTCAAGCAAGCGTAGGTACAGTGAGCCCGATCGAATCTGTGCACGCTGCTAATAACGTTGTAAGAACGAAAATAGAACTTCAACTTAAACCGGTATAGTTCGATTTTTTTTTCGTAATCTTCGTAATAACAGTTATTCGGAATAAGAGGTTCTTGGTGTAACGGTTTTGACCAGAACTTCCGTAAAACGGTGTTTGGAACAGTTATTTCCGGAACCCTTACATGTCCCCTGGTGTCAAAGTAAATTAAACACGCGTCTGAAGTTGCAAATAATGGAATAGTGGACGAGAATTATGCGGATTATTTTTAATCCGCATAATTCTTAACAGATTCACGATCTATTAGCGAAACTGGCGAACACATCTCGATAATTATTGCGAATACATTTTTGTTGAACGAGATCGCAACGTTGCGAAATTAGAAATCGCAACGGTTTCCTTATTTATCATTGGAACTCTTAGCATTTCTTTCGTTGAAATCAAAGAAACGCGTCGACATTCGCATCTTTCGCGCGGAAATTGAGGAAACGCATTGAAATTTCGATTTCTATCGGTTAAACTAAAGAAACACACGCGTTGTCTGAAGTTGCGAATAATGGAATAGTGGACGAATTATGCGGATTATTTTTAGTCGGGACACCCTGTATATTCTTTATATACATATTCGTATTTTCTTCTGCGTTTTTATATTGCAATTCGCGAATCGGAATGAAAATGGCATTATACATTATCCCCCCTGTTGTTCAAATTAATTAGAGAAACACATTGTATTTGAATACGATTTCATTATTCCCACGAATATTTTAATACTCTCGTAATTCACCGAAGTTCGCGAAGTTATTATCTTCTTTTTATTGAAATATACCACGGCTCGAAAACTGTCGCAAAATAATAGTTTAACTTCTTGAATATTTCATTAGAACCTACGTATATACGAGATCCGATTGCAAGAATTTCGACTTGAACCCACGTAGCTCGATTTTTAGGTTCTTCGTAACGGTTTGGACCGGAGAACTTTTATAAAACGGGTCGAAACAGTTATTTTCGGAACCCTTTTTCAAGCCCCGGTGTAAAGTAACACTTTGTATCTGATTCTTTGAATTGATATCAAACTATATGTATACACCGAGTATCATCGAATTTGTCTCCGCGCTAGTAAATAGGAATTCGACGCGCAGAGGCATTATCTGTCGAACGCGTAGTTTGCAACCGAAGCGATTGCAAAGTTGCTTGAAATGCAAAATACGGCAAGTTTGGTAAATTAAGTAACCAACGTACCGACATTTTACTTCGTATAGCCTGAAATTTGTTACAAAGCTTTTGGTGATTTATCGCCAATCGCAAGGAAACGTTTCGCGAGCGTGTAAAAAATAAAACACGTCGATAAATAAATCTGTGCGTTACGAAGGGGGAACACATAGTGTTTCGTTTAGAATCCGGCTTTATTTCGTTTCCAAGAGTGCGAGTCTTGTTTATCGGAAACTTTATCATTAATCGCAACGATTATCGAACGCGTTCGCACAATAAAATGAAACAGGCGCGGAAGAAAATTGTATTTCGTTAATGAGGAGTTTCAATCCTGTCGCGCTTCGATCGCTTCGCGTTAATTTCTTCGTCTTTAACCGGACTATACACTCCGCATCGCGCGTTACTTATTCGCAGTCGCGGTTCTTCGTTTCTACAATGATTCGCGCGTAGCGATGCAACATTGCAGCGCCGCGCGTTTGTTTAAATAACACGCGCGGCCTATAACCGCATCGCGTCTACAAACGCATAACTTGGAAGAGTCATTCTTCGAGTACAGGGCGTGTGAACTGAAAACGTCGGTACGTCGGTTACCTAATTTACCAAACTTGCCATACTTTGCCATCCCAAACGAACTTCGCAGCCGCTTCGGTTGCAAACTGCGCGTCCGAAAGATGTCTCTTCGCGGCGAGTCCCCATTTTAGCGCGAACAAATTCGATCGGACCCACTGTACGTATCTTTCTTTTCCATAAGCCAACAACTCTACATTTGGCCGGGTAGTCTAAGAATGTGGCAAAATTCAGTGCAAAGATTACAATTAACGGTTCATCGCAGTTCGGTCGATCCAAAAAGCTTTTCGAAGCGAGAGCTTCGCTTCGCGCGATAAAATTCGCGCACAATTCGCAAGGCTATTTAGGGTTCAAAGGAAAGTTTCGCTGGACTGAAAATCGGTACGAGATTGGAAACTTTTTAACGGCACTCTGTATATCGCAGGTTCGAACGGAGAAGAATTGAAGAACACGCGCGTAAAAATGACCGCAGCAATTTGTACCTTGTGATACATAGTTAATTTCCCTTTCACTTTACTAGTTCCTAGCTGCACTATAGATGATCGGTATTGCCCAAACGACTACGAACTATTGAACGGTAAAAAGTAGCGAAAAGTTACCTAACGTTTCAAGGGTGGTTGCAGCACAGTATGTACTGTTACGACACCGGCTTCTTGTTTTACTTCCAATTTCTCCAAACTTATGTAGTGCCACTGTGAGTAATCGTGCGAATTTATCATCTTGCGCGCTTCAATTTACCCGTAAATGCAAACTTATCGTCTCACGCGATACTAAAATAGTAAACGGATGATTCTATATAATAATGGACGGTTCATCGAAAGCTTCGTCGATGCTAATAGCTCTGGCAATGGCGGCGGAGTTTAACCCCTTGACTTACGAAATTTTCATAGATTATCCACTGAAACGTTGACTATTTCTTACTATAAACACTAAATCGAATGCAAAACGCTAAAATATTATACGCAATTCTTACTTATTAATCCTCGATTTAGCAATCTTACAAATCGAAATAAAAGAAATTGAAATTTAGCAAACAAATTGAACAAAATACAGCACCACGTTTTTATTAAAATTTTGGTCCTAATTTATAGGCTAAACAACGAGTTGCAACCCGTTGTTACGAGCCAAAGGGTTAACGCGCTCTCTGAACGCCTGTTAAAGTCGTTAAAGTGTGAAACAGGAGGATCTACTACTAGTGGTTTTGGGGGGGAAGCGCCTCCATGATTGCGTAACCGTGCGTCGCGTCGTCGGACGATACGAAAGCGACGCAGAAATGCTTTCACTATCGACAGACTGGAAAACACGTACGCAGCGGGGTATTTTTAACGCGGATCGTCGGCAGACAGCTTTGTGCAATTCGTGTACGGCTGAATTGAGCCGGGTTATATAGCTCGAACTCTATAGCCGCGCGTGCGCGTACCCGTGGATATACGCATGAGCACGTAGTATCAATGACTAATCGTGAGTACAGGATAGACCATCGATTTGTAGGAAACATCATAAATTTCAAACTGCAACTCGACGTGTGCAAAAGAGCAGGCGTTTTTTCACACAAAAAGTAGACGTTATTTTAAGAATTATAGTTGAGAAAGTTTTAACCCTCTACCTGTATATTATATACAATTATATACGTTTATTGGTATTATAAAAGTGAACGAAATTCGAGTTATAGGAGATTAAATGATAGAAGTCAAATACTTCTATGCACGTCATTATAGATCTTGATTTTTACCGCGTACTGCCACTTTAAGGTTATCTTTTGAGGGTAACTTTAGTTAACTATTTTAGAACGTCGTTAACGTAAAGATCGTTTCAGTTTGGAGCATAATATTGTTCAATCGCTCTCTTTTATTTACGAACATCTTTTTCTATATGTTCAATATAATAGATTCATTACTACGTAATTATACTTATTACTAATGATTATTCTTGCATTTAATTAATCCACAATAGCTTACAAATTTTTTTCGAAGATTATTTACTGGAATGTTGGTTATTTTCTACTTTGTTATTTGCTACTTTGTTATTTTCCTACTTTGTTATTTCCTACTTTGTTATTTTCTACTTTATCTTCTTCTTTGTTATCACTACTTTGTTGTTATCACTACTTTGTTATTCCTGCTTTGTTATTTGCTACTTGGTTATTTTCTACTTGGTTATTTCCTACTTGGTTATTCCCTACTTGGTTATTTCCTACTTTATTTTCTACTTTGTTATTCTACGTTGTTATCTTTTCTCTACTTTGTTATTTTCCTACTTTGTTAACTACTTTGTTAATTTCTATTGTGTTATTCTCTACTTTGTTGTATACTACTTTGTTATATACTACTTTGTTATTTACTACTTTGTTATTTACTACTTTGTTATTTACTACTTTGTTATTTACTACTTTGTTATTTACTACTTTGTTATTTACTACTTTGTTATTTACTACTTTGTTATTTACTACTTTGTTATTTACTACTTTGTTATTTACTACTTTGTTATTTACTACTTTGTTATTTACTACTTGGTTATTTCCTGCTTTATTTTCTACTTTGTTATTTATACGTTGTTATTTTTCTACTTTGTTAGTTTCTCCTTTTCTCTACTTTGTTATTATCTACCTACTTTGTTCTCTACTTGGTTATTCTCTAACACCGAGTCGAATGCAAAACATTAATATGTTATACTTATTTAGTACTCAGCAGTCTTCAATCTTACAGTCTTACTGGTTGAAATGAAGTAGATTAAAGTCTATTAAAAAATACAGCGTTATTTTATACTAACTTGCGCACAAGTTACACCACGAGTGTAATTCGTTATTACAAGGCAAAGGGTTAATTCCTTTCTATTTATTCGAAACTCTGTGCGTACGAAGATATCCAATTAACAGGTCAATATTTCGCGTCCACTTTTATATCAACATATAGAAACGATTAATTCCGTGCATTTTTTGAGTTACGTGTTTCTCCTCTGGAATAAAATTATAAGCAATGCCTACCGGCGCGCAAAATTTTTGACGGTTAAAACGACGATTTTTAAAGGGAAAATGCACGAGAGAATTTTTAAGAGAGAGCAACTCGACGAATATGAAATGGTGGAAGGTCGCGCACAAAGGGGATCGTGAAAGGTTCCCTACTCCTCTCGGGGATCGCTGAACTTCAAGGAGAGTTTTCAAGTTAGGGGAGGTTATGGCCCCCCTCTGACGATGCACGGACAGCCATCGATGGAAAATACAAGGGAAGGGAAACGTGCAAATGCATATTCGAGCGGACGAGGGTGAAACGAGGGTGAAATGGAAGGGTTCCACGGGCTCTCAGTGCTCGCAGGTTGTGTAGAGGCAGCTTCGTTACCAACGATGATGCACCCCATGGATACACAAAACATTGGCCCTCGTAAAAGCTCTCCGGGTCCATCGGCCGTGAAAATGATTAAACCGCCGCCGCGTCGAACTCGCGTAACGAAAATACACAGGGGTGGGGTCGCGTTAACGTAGAATTACATGGTTTTTCGAAAATAATTACACGTATTTCATAGGGTAAACGTGTGTCAACATTACTGCCGCCTTAAGGTTATCCGCGTAACTTTGTTCAACCATTTCAGAACGTATTTAACTTAAAAATTATTGTTCCAGTTTGGAGCATAATATTTTGTGCAACATCTCTTTTATTTCTGGACATTTTCGTTACGCGTTGAATGTAATTAATGAATTGCTGATTCATTGAAAATATACCACGATGTCTAATGTCCATTTTTACTGTGTCACTTGTTCAAAAGTTGTCGTTTAAATAGAAACACGTTTTGCATATATTAGTAAGTCGTTTTGCGTGCAAGATATAAGATGTATAGCAAACTTATCGCGTTTACCGAATTACGACGAGTTACATACTTTGTAATTGTATCGGTCACGTTTTAACACTGCGGACGATGAATAATATCACTTAAAAGAGTATTTTGGTTTTGAATTCCAAGCCTTTAAATTTCCAAGCTTTTACTTTACATTTCCAAGCTTTTACTTTAAATTTCCAAGCTTTTACTTTAAATTTCCAAGCTTTTACTTTAAATTTCCAAGCTTTTACTTTAAATTTCCATGCTTTTACTTTAAATTTCCATGCTTTTACTTTAAATTTCCAAGCTTTTACTTTAAATTTCCATGCTTTTACTTAAAATTCCCAAGCTTTTACTTAAAATTCCCAAGCTTTTACTTAAAATCCCCAAGCTTTTACTTAAAATTCCCAAGCTTTTACTTAAAATTCCCAAGCTTTTACTTAAAATTCCCAAGCTTTTACTTAAAATTCCCAAGCTTTTACTTAAAATTCCCAAGCTTTTACTTAAAATTCCCAAGCTTTTACTTAAAATTCCCACGCTTTTACTTAAAATTCCCAAGCTTTTACTTAAAATTCCCAAGCTTTTACTTAAAATTCCCAAGCTTTTACTTAAAATTCCCAAGCTTTTACTTAAAATTCCCAAGCTTTTACTTTAAATTTCCAAGCTTTTACTTTAAATTTCCAAGCCTTTAATTTTCCAAGCCTTTAATTTTCCAAGCCTTTAATTTTCCAAGCCTTTACTTTAAATTTCCAAGCTTTTACTTTAAATTTCCAAGCCTTCAAATTTCCAAAACTTTGAAGTGTTTATTAACGATTTTAATTTCAATTTCTTGCTTTAATAATAGACGTGCGTCCGCAAAACCCAAAAAAATGATCAGGCGGCTATTTGCAGACACTCGTCCGCAAAGGATTAAATGTTCAACCTCCTAATATTTCGTATGAAGTATTAAGTGGAAACGAATTTAGGTGGCAACGTGATACGGGAATAATCGTATCTATCGAAACGAAATAATAAATAACATAACATAATCGATCACAAGCGACTTATGGCAGGCAGATCTACAGTAGAACGCGTGTAGAAATATATCTTTTCGTATGCATTGGACTACTATCATTCAGTCTTTCATAAACCCGAATTTAATTCACTTTTACGATACGAAGAAACGTACAACCAAGCGAAACGTGTTTCACTTCAACCTGGAAATCAATAATTAATACGTATACTGTATAAATGACTCGATGTGTCGACATAACCGAAAAGGAACAAAAATGCGAATCATACAATGATAATATATGCTAATGAGATAAAATTCAACCACGTCGAATACACGAATTAACCCTTTGCGGACGAGAAAAAAAATAAACACTCGATTATGAATCTTTATTATAGACAGCATTAAATAACACTTAACGAATTTTCGCTCAGTTATTATCAATAGTGCCTATTAATGCCACTGATTCAAATTTCTTGCTTTGAAAGTCGACATTTATCCGGAAGATTGAAACAATTTTGGCGACACTCGCCCGCAAAGAGTTAAAAGCAAGGTGTTAACTTTATCAACATTCGATGGTCGGATTTTCGTATAATTCTTATGATAAGTTAATCACATTCTGTATCACGAGATGGGCGTAGAAAGCCTCTGCTTTTCCACGCACGCCGAATTACAGTTCGAAATTTACTACGTTTCCTATAAGTGGAGATTTGGATATACAGACTATACTGTGCGCACTTAGTCAATGAGATAACGTTGAAGAATGAACTGAAGAATGAATTGTTTTTGCTACTTCGCAGAGAACGCGCAACGATGCGACAATGACAGGCTAGTTCACGGTCAAGCGAAGGCGTTTAGGCGCCATGAGGGCAACGGCGTGTATAGAGAGGTGGCAAAGAGAGGCCTTTATTTATGGCTCAGAAATAGCTCTATTCGCACGTGCACGCCATTTGGCCATGGGCCATTTCGTGCTGTGCGTTCGCGTTCCCCGTGTCCTATACTCTCCTTCCTTTGTGTCCTCCCCGCTTTCGCAAAGATGTGTGCGTTAGGCGAACAACACAAACGCCGTTTTAACGACCCTATTCTTACCTGACGTTACGCTACCGTGTACAACAACGGTGTTGAACTAGGTCGCGTATCTCGATGGAAATTTATAGTTCGATTCAGCGTGATGCAGTTCGCGCCTCGTATAACGCGGTACTTTTGCGACAACGTCGAGCAAATACAGGATAGAAGAGATTACCAATTTATAAGAAACGCGTCGCGTAACGTTCGTGCTTGGGCTAGGTTAGGATCAAGTTTATGGAAAGAAAATTGTGTACGCAAAAGTTCATCAAATCCAACGCGCGAAGTAGTATAAAATAAAAGGAGGGGGGGTTACTCATTATTAACTGATTCGGAAAAAAGTGAAACCTACTGTTTCTGATTATTTATATTTTTTTTTAATTATCAAAGTTAACACTAGGTTTATTGATGTTATGTGCATAATTTGACAGGATTCCGGAAAAATACCACCGTATACTGCATAAATGTGAATATTCGAAATTAGAAGCGTGAGGATGAAGAGGATCACGTAGAATACATAATTCATACCATATTGTATTAATTAAAGTTAACGTAAAGTACTGACGAAATAATATTTATGGTCTCTATAATTTTAGGTATGAAATTTGAAATACGTCAACGTAACGACGGGTTCCGTAAATCTACCGTTTAATGTCTTATAACTTTGTCCAAGCGTGTCACGGTGTCGCTATAAATTCGGAGAAATAAGGAGCAAAATATGAAGCCGGGTGTTGTAACAGTAAATGCTGTGCTGCAACCACCCTCGAAACGTTGGGTAACTTTTCGTTACTTTTCACCGTTCAATAGTTCGTAGTCGTTTGGATAATACTAATCATCTGTAGTGCAGCTAGGAACTAGTAAAGTGAAAGGGAAATTATCTATGTATCACAAGGTACAAATTGCTGCGGTCATTTTTGCGCGCGTGTTCTTCAATTCTTCTGCGTTCGAACCTGCGATATACAGAGTGCCATTAAAAAGTTTCCAATCTCGTACCGATTTTCAGTCCAGCGAAACTTTCCTTTGAACCCTAAATAGCTTTGCGAATTGTGCGCGAATTTTATCGCGCGAAGCGAAGCTCTCGCTTCGAAAAGCTTTTTTGATCGACCGAACTGCGATGAACCGTTAATTGTAATCTTTGCACTGAATTTTGCCACATTCTTAGACTGCCCGGCCAAATAAAGAGTTGTTGGCTTATGGAAAAGATACGTACAGTGGGTCCGATCGAATTTGTTCGCATTAAAATGGGGACTCGACGCGAAGAGACATCTTTCGGACGCGCAGTTTGCAACCGAAGCGGCTGCAAAGTTCGTTTGGGGTGGCAAAGTATGGCAAGTTTGGTAAATAGGTAACCGACGTACCGACGTTTTCAGTTCACACGCCCTGTACTCGAAGAATGACTTCCAAATTATGCGTTTTTAGGCACGATGCGGTTATAGGCGCGCGTGTTATTTAAACAAACCCGCGGCGCTGCAATGTTGCATCGCTACGCGCGAATCATCGTAGAAATGAAGAACCGCGACTGCGAATAAGTAACGCGTGATGCGGAGTGTATTGTCCGGTTAAAGAAGGAGAAATTAACGTGCAGCGATCGAAGCGCGACAGGATTGAAACTCCTCATTAACGAAATACAAATTTCTTCCGCGCCTGTTTCATTTTATTTTGCGAACGCGTTCGATAATCGTTGCGATTAATGATAAAGTTTCCGATAAACAAGACACGCACTCTTGGAAACGAAATAAAGCCGGATTCTAAACGAAACACGATATGTTCCCCCTTCGTAACACAGAGATTTATTTATCGACGTATTTTATTTTTTACTCGCTCGCAAAACGTTTCCTTGCGATTGGCGATAAATCGCCAAAAGCTTCGTAACAAATTTCAGGCTGTACGAAGTAAAATGTCGGTATGTTGGTTACCTAATTTATCCAAACTTGCCGTATTTCGCATTTCAAGCAACGTTGCAGCCGCTCCTATTGCTGGAAACGAAGTTTAGCAGGATTCTTACAATTTAGATCGGATTGAAAATGAAGGAGTAGAACAATTTTGATGCAAAGCGGATTTATGGAGAAGAAAGAAAGGGAGTGAGATTAAATGGTAAAGGAGAGGGGGGGGGGGGATGACGAAGAGAAGAAGATGGTAAGAAGAAATAAGTAGGAGACACGTAATTGTGCCGAGAGTTCGCGGGATGATGTCACTTGCGCGCAGCCGACGCGAGTGCACCGTGACGTTATCGCTTAATTTTAGACGGCGACGCTCTCTCATTCAACTTTACGACACTTTCGATATCCTCGGGGACGGTTAAGCCCGCGTTTACAGTCGGATTGAGCATGGACGATTTTTTTTTATAATTCAAAGGATCGTAGGTTGAATCGGAATTGTTGAAATTTGAAAACTTCAAATTAATGTACTTATATATTTAACGTATTGATATATATTGGTGTATTGGTATATATTGATGTAATTACATATTGATATACTGATGTATTAATGTGTTGACGTATTGATGTATTGATACATTGATGTATTAATGTATTGATACATTGATGCATTGATACATCGATGCATTGATGTATTGATACATTGATGCATTGGTGTATTGATACATTGATGTATTGATACATTGGTGTATTGATACATCGATGCATTGGCGCATTGATGGATTGATACATTGATGTATTGATGCATTGATACATTGATGCATAGATGCATTGATATATTAGTGTATTGATATATTAGTGTATTTATACATTGATGTATTTACATATTGATATACTGATGCATGGGTGTATTGATGTATTGGTATATTGGTATATTAATATAGCGATGTATTAATATAGCGACGTATTGATATAGCGACGTATTGATATAGCGACGTATTAATATATCGACCTATTAATATAGCGAAGTATTAATATATCGACGTATTAATATAGCGACGTATTAATATAGAGACGTATTGATATATCGACGTATTAATATGGCGACGTATTGATATAGCGACGTATTAATATATCGACCTATTAATATAGCGAAGTATTAATATATCGACGTATTAATATAGCGACGTATTAATATATCGACGTATTAATATAGCGACGTATTAATATATCGACCTATTAATATATCGACGTATTGATATATCGACGTATTAATATGGCGACGTATTAATATAGCGACGTATTGATATAGCGACGTATTGATATAGCGACGTATTGATATATCGACGTTTTAATATAGCGACGTATTAATATATCGACCTATTGATATAGCGACCTATTGATATAGCGACCTATTGATATAGCGACGTATTAATATAGCGACGTATTAATATATCGACCTATTGATATAGCGACCTATTGATATAGCGACGTATTGATATAGCGACGTATTAATATATCGACCTATTAATATAGCGACCTATTGATATAGCGACCTATTGATATAGCGACCTATTGATATAGCGACCTATTGATATAGCGACGTATTAATATATCGACCTATTAATATAGCGACGTATTAATATGGCGACGTATTAATATAGCTACGTATCGATATAGCTACGTATCGATATAGCGACGTATCGATATAGCGACGTATCGATACAGCGACGTATCAATATATCGACGTATCGATCTAGCGTCGTATCGATATAGCGACGTATCGATATAGCGACGTATCGATACAGCGACGTATCGATACAGCGACGTATCGATATAGCGACGTATCGATATAGCGACGTATCGATATATCGACGTACTAATATAGCGACGTATCAATACAGCGACGTATCAATACAGCGACGTATCAATACAGCGACGTATCAATATATCGACGTATTGATGTATTGGTGTATTGTTATATTTGATAACGCTTCGCGTTATACGGAAACCGCGTTATAGGAGGGTTGACTGGACACGTAACGTGCTTACCATGAGTGTGCAAAGTGCGCTACAGAAGAGGGACCGAACCCTCGCCAGTGATATCGGTGGCTGGATGGGAAACAACTGCGGTCGACACACATGGAAATGACTAACAATACTAGGAGCTTTCTGTAGAGGGATATTTTGCGCGACTGATCAATTTGCGAATCCCTTTTGTTACAGCGTCGTCCACTATTTGATTATTGCGAATTTAGACGCGTTTCTTCCCTTTCTCTCTCTCTCTCTATTTGCAACCTTAACAAAGCTTGAAAATTTCGCAGCACGCAAATTCAAGTGATTCGAAATTTATAGCTTTGCGAATTCCAGAACCATTGATTTATAGGAAATTAATTTATAGGAAACATCGACAATTTCAAAGGAAAATTGGGATAGGATAAATGTAGCAATTACTGCCACTTTAAGCTTATCGCTTTACGTAACTTTATGTAACTGTTTTGGAACGTATTTAACATAAAGATCGCTCCAGTTTGAAGCGTAATATTGTTCAACGTCTCTTTTATTTATGAACATTGTTTTTATATGTTCAATATAATAAATTTGTTACTACGTAATTGAAAATATACAACAAAGTCCAACGTCTCCATTACTCGAATATTGAATATAACGAATTAATTACTAATTCATTAAAAATGTACAACAAAGTTCAATGTTCAGAATCCGTTGAAATTAATGTTGATTTATTCTTGGGTTAGCTTCGGACTAGGTTTAAATTAATCTTCCTTTATTCTTGAATTAGATTCACGAATTATTTCAAATGAATACTGGGTAATTCTTGAATTCAATTCGGAATGGTTGCAAAATTAATGTTACATTTTTGTTACGTGTTGAATATAATGAATTAATTACTAATTAATTGAAAATGTACAACAAAGTTCAATGTTCAGAATGGGTTGAAATTAACTTTGGTTTATTCTTGGGTTAGCTTCGGACTAGGCTTAAATTAATCTTCGTTTATTCTTGAATTAGATTCACGAATGATTTCAAATGAATACTGGGTAATTCTTGAATTCAATTCGGAATGGTTGCAAAATGAATGTTACATTTTTGTTACGTGTTGAATATAATGAATTAATTACTAATTAATTGAAAATGTGCAACAAAGTTCAATGTTCAGAATGCGTTGAAATTAATGTTGATTTATTCTTGGGTTAGCTTCGGACTAGGCTTAAATTAATCTTCGTTTATTCTTGAATTAGATTCACGAATGATTTCAAATTAATACCGTGTAATTCTTGAATTCAATTCGGAATGGTTTCAAAATTAACGTCGCTTTATCCTTGGCTTCGTTTCGGAATGCTTCCAAATTAATGCACTCGGTTATTTTTCGATTAATGTCCCAGCGTCCAAGTTCAATGTCCTTCTTACCATCACTCGAAAACGTTTTCATTTAAACAGAAACACGTTTCTGTCAGTTTTGCGTGTAACACATATAAAATCTAATACTGAATTACGACACGTTCCATAGTTTACAATTATATTCGTCACGTTTCAATGTTCAACAGCACATTTACCACCTAACATTTATTTATAAATATTAAGCGTAATAAAATACCATAATAGTCTGACGAATACGCGACTATTATCGAAGGTTAATAAATTTACGCATCGTTGTCATATTTACCGCCGCGAAGACACGAACGACACATTTTTGTACGCGTCACTATGCATAATATATGTATTTTCCTTGGGCAAATAACGGAATTACGTTTACGTCAATTATCTTGAAGGTTTCTTTTTTTTTAGATAAGAATTTTCCAAGCCGCACTTGTGTGCGCATCGTGGTAATTAAGATATTCCCTTGCAATAATAATATGATCACTACGCGAAAATGAGCGCGCACGCGTTTCTTCATTGTGTTCCGTGGGAACGGATAATTACTATGATTATTATCCGGTTGAAGTATAGTAGGGCACAGCCGTTTTAATTTCAACCGACGACCCAAAGAAACTAAGCAAATTTGCGTTCTCGTTGCTGAAACCAAAGAAACGCATCCAAATTCTCGCAATAACCGAATACAACCTATGTAATTAATTGTATCTTAATAAATAATGTCAGAAATTATAACGCGTGAAGAACAAATATAAGTATGTACTTTCAATAGATGTGTTAGTCTAAAATTCTTGAAGACGAATATATACGTCCATGGTAGCGAAAGGGTGGTTAAACCTTCGCGAAATTTTAAATTGTTCGTACACCACTTTGCTATTAACCACTAGGTTAATATTAACCACTAGGTTAATATTAACCACGAGTTTACGGAACTCGTCGCACGTCGACGCATTTCAGATTCCATACCTAAAATTACAGAGACGATAAATATTATTATTTTTCGGTACTTTTAGTTAACGTTAAAGTTAAAGTTAATCCTCTATCCGTTTATTAAATTGTTCGTATCGTAAAAGTAAATGAAATCCGGGTTACGGAAGATCAAACGACAGAAATCCGATACGTCTCATATGTGTTACACAAACTGACGTGTTAATACATATGTATATGGGAAAACGTGTTTTCTATTCGAATGAAAAGTTTCCAAGCGACAGTAACAAGAACATTGGACTTTGTTGTACATTCTCAATTACATAGTAACGTCTTTATTATATCGAACATATAAGAAAGAATGTCCATAAATAAACACGATATTGAACGATATATTATGCACCAAACTGGAAAAATCTCTATGTTAACGACGTTCTCAGAATAGTTAAACAAAGATAACCTTAACACTAGGTTTACGGAACTCGTCGCGTTGACGCATTTCAGATTTCATACCTAAAACAATATAAAGACCGTAAATATTATTTTGTCAGTGCTTTACGTTAACTTTAATTAATACTATGGTACGAATATGTATTCTAATATGATTCTCTTCATCCTCACGCTTCTAATTTCGAATATTTATATATGCAGTGTACGTATCCTTCCGGAAGCCGGTCGAATTATGCGCGTAACGTTCGTAAACTTAGTGTGTTAAATAAAACGAATTCCAGCGACGGTTGTGGAGGTAATACTGACGGTAATCGGGACAAATTCTGCTCTATATATTCCACTAGTCACTAGCGAACGAATTTATTACGCAAACCCGGTATTAACGTAATAATATAGCGGCTCGAATTTAGGCGGCAACGTGATACGAAAATATATATGTCGTATCTATCGAAAAGAAATAATACAGTGATAGAAATGTTTATGTGTGCGTGTGTAGTAGGTTTGGATGGCTAGCGGCGAGAGCATAGCCGACGAATAATTATCAAAGAGCGGATGCGGAAGCCACGAATGCATGACATCATTACTTACAATACACGCGCGCAGTGGCTCGCAGTGAAAATCGGCGACGTCCACCTTAAAATTATACAATTTATCCAGAAAAACAGCGGTTTTAAGAGTCTCACTATTTTTTGTTTTACTGTAGAGACGCTGCATCGTAATTGCTGCGATCTTTTGCTCAGTTTTAAGCCAAACACGTTCCTATATTTATAAAATTATTCGTGGTTCATAGAAAAACGCTTATTACTAATATTCGTAATTTTAACGTTTTATTTCTGTATTGAATTTTACTATTCTAGGTTACAATTGTTCCTATTCTGTGTTACAATTGTTCCTATTCTATGTTACAATTGTTCCTATTCTATGTTAGAATTGTTACTATTTTGTGTTGCGCTAATTTGAAGGATTTTATGTTACAATTGTTACTATTTTGTGTTTCAATTGTTACTCTAATTTGAAGGATTTTATGTTACAATTGTTACTATTTTGTGTGTTTCAATTGTAACGCTAATTTGAAGGATTTTATGTTACAATTGTTACCATTTTGTGTTTCAATTGTTACTCTAATTTGAAGGATTTTATGTTACAATTGTTACCATTTTGTGTGTTTCAATTGTTGCGCTAATTTGAAGGATTTTGCGTTACAATTGTTGCAAGAATTCGAATTCGAAATCGATATCGCGTCGCGTGGAGTCAAACGTGCGCACGAACGAGAATAACGGTCGATTTTCACTGCGAACCACTGCGCGTGAATACGCACGGCGCCTTCTGCCGAACGTCGGGATGAGCGCACCGCGCGATAGCGCAACGAAGCACACACACACACGCACACGTTCCAACCGAGAAATTACATAAATTCTAAGTTACACGGCTTGCTTCGAACGTAATCTCCGGCAAACTTGTTCGCGAAATATGTTGCCCCCGCAGGTGTGCGACGTCAGCGGGTAAAACAATGCGTGATAAGTAGAGTGAGAAAACGGGTTACGAAAGCTTTGGACACGCGAAACCATTTATTGCGCGTAGAGGTTTCGCGATTACTTGGAAATTGAAAGCTCGGGCGATTTCACGGTTTTTGGGTGGGGGGGGGGGGGGGGGGGTTCTCGAAAGTTTGAGAATTTCGAGGACTCGCAAACTTTTTTGGGGGGGCTTCGAATGTTTTTTTTTAATATTTCGAATTCGACGGTTTTTTTAAAGTTTTGGAGAAAGTTGCGTGCTTTTAGCAGCCACCTAGAAAGTGGCGGCATTAATGGAGGGGAATAGAGATGAAAAGGCGCGAGGTTGCGTGGCTCCTCTTGGTTTCAGATGTCGAGACATTCTAGTAAAACGTACGCCTTTTTCTGTGTGTGTTTCAGGCTTCAATGGATTTGCCGCCCGACAAGGCGAAGCTTTTGAAGCAGTACGACAACGAGAAGAAATGGGACATTATATGCGACCAAGTAAGTACTCGGCACCCGCGCATGCGCGGCTTATTATCATTTTAAATGCACGCTTCACAAAGTTGCGAACGCGATGTTTCCAAAACACGAAACATAGGAATGATGATAACTTTGGAAATATTATCATTGGGTCATTGAAAAAATTCGTTTAAATAGCTATTGTGCCACTGAATAAGTTTACGAAAGGCCAATCTTGTAGCATTTTTCGTTTCATCAAAATAAATTCCTAAACATTTCCATAGATGCATCCATCAAATTTCCAAAACACGAAATATGGAAGCGCTAATAACTTTTGAAATATTATCATTGGATCATTGAAAAAATTCGTTTAGATAGATATTATGCCATTGAATAACATAGCTAGAGACCAATCTTGTACCATTATTCGTTTCATCAAAATAAATTCCTAAACATTTCCAAAGTTGCATCCATCAAATTTCCAAAACACAAAATATGGGAGCGCTAATAACTTTTGCTATATTATCATTGGGTCATTGAAAAAATTCTTTTATATAGCTATTGTGCCACTGAACAAGTATATGAAAGGCCAATCTTGTAGCATTCTTCATTTCATCAAAATAAATTCCCAAATATTTCTACAAAGTTGCATTCACCAAGTTTCCAAAACACCAAGTATAAGAATACTAATAACTTTTGAAATACTATCAATGGGTAATTGAAAAAATTCGTTTAGATAGCTACAATGCCACTAAATAAGTCTACTGAAGGTCAATCTTGTAACAGTATTCGTTTCATTAAAATAAATTCCTAAACATTTCCAAAGTTACATCCATAAAATTTCAAAAACACGAAATATGGAAGCGCTAATAACTTTTGAAATATTATCACTGGGTCATTAAAAAAATTCGTTTAGATAGCTACTGTGCCACTAAATAAGTATACTCAAGGCCAATCTTGTAGCATTATTCGTTTCATCAAAATAAATTCCAAAAGACAACCTTAAAAATAACTTCCGATAACTCTAACGAATTTCTCTTGAATCTCTCTCCAAGAATTAGACCAACATCTATTAAAAGTATACTTACACTTGTTCTTTGCACATTATAATTTCTCACATCATTTGTACATCATTATTAACGTACAATTAGTTACATTCGCGAATTTAGTAGATGCATTTCCTTAGTTTCATCAACGAGAACGCAAATTTTCTTACAATTAGTTTCTTTACGTTGGCGGTTGAAATTAAAACGGCGCAGTGCCCTACTATACTTCAACCGGATAATAATCATAGCAATTATCCGTTCCCACGGAACACAATGAAGAAACGCGTGTTAGTATCCAAATATTTGTATCCATATTATTTTCATATCAATAAATGCCACTACTTTTACCTACGCTTCTATTTGTTAGTTTAAAGTATTATATTACTGAAAAAGTTAACTTCGATCATTTTTCCGACTTCTCGGTGTAAATGTTTTTACGCTTCGTCTCGAAACAATTTTCGCGGCGGCTTTTGATTAACAGAAATTTCCAGAACGATATTAGTCATCCGATGACGTAACGAACGACGGTTTCGTTCGCATCGATAGCAGCAATGAATAATACGGCGGATAATCATAATAAAATTGTTCGAAAGGAGTCGCTAATTGGTGCACGAGTGTTTCAATCAACGTTCGTAATCGTTTCTCGCGAAACTCACGCCACCCCGCTGCCATTGTAACGAATTACAAGAATGACGTAATCGGTCTCTCGAAGTTGACGAACTTACTGTTAATCGGCGTCGCGTTCCGAGATCTTTCGCCCTCCGCCGCGCTTCTTCCTCTTGCTTCGTTTAATTTCTGTACAAGCCTGGTTCACTGAATGCGGGTCCACGACCCCTCGCTTCGAAAAATCCTCCCACGATATCTTCCTTCCACTTACATATTTATTTCCCCGCGATTAGCCCTAATCGAGCCCGAATCCGCTATTGGGTTGTACGGAAAGTTCGCGGCGAATTTTCTATTGAAAATGTACGTAGATTCGAATGAGCATTGTAGGAGTATCGCTAAACGAAATTCAATTTTTGCGACGCGCTGATAAATTGGTCTTCCAAATTAAACATTTTCGGGTTACGTTTCAACTCGATAAGCTTAATGTGGTGGTACAGTGAATCCTTTTATAACGCGGTGTTTTTATAACGGGGTGTTTTTATAACGGGGTGTTTTTGTAACGCGGTGTTTTTATAACGGGGTGTTTTAAGAACGCGGTGTTTTAAGAACGCGGTGTTTTAATAACGGGGTGTTTTTATAACAGGGTGTTTTTGTAACGCGGTATTTTTGTAACGCGGTGTTTTTGTAACGCGGTGTTTTTGTAACGCGGTGTTTTTGTAACGCGGTGTTTTTGTAACGCGGTGTTTTTGTAACGCGGTGTTTTTGTAACGCGATGTTTTTGTAATGCGGTGTTTTTATAACGCGGTGTTTTTATAACGGGGTGTTTTAATAACGCGGTGTTTTTGTAACGCGGTGTTTTTGTAACGCGATGTTTTTGTAATGCGGTGTTTTTATAACGCGGTGTTTTTATAACGGGGTGTTTTAATAACGCGGTGTTCTTGTAACGCGGTGTTCTTGTAACGCGGTGTTCTTATAACGCGGTGTTTTTATGACACGGTGTTTTATGACGCGGTGTTTTATGACGCGGTGTTTTATGACGCGGTGTTTTATGACGCGGTGTTTTATGACGCGGTGTTTTATGACGCGGTGCTTTTATAACGCGGTGCTTTTATAACGCGATGCTCTTATAACGCGGTGTTTTTATAACGCAGTGTTCTTATAACGCGGTGTTTTTGTAACGCGGTGTTTTTATAACACGGTGTTTTAGGACGCGGTGTTTTATGACGCGGTGTTTTTATAACGCGGTGTTTTAGGACGCGGTGTTTTATGACGCGGTGTTCTTGTAACGCGGTGTTTTTATAACGCGGTGTTTTATGACGCGGTGTTCTTGTAACACGGTGCTCCTATAACGCGGTGCTCCTGTAACGCGGTGTTCTTATAACGCGGTGCTTTTATAACGCGGTGCTTTTATAACGCGGTGCTTTTATAACGCGATGCTCTTATAACGCGATGCTCTTATAACGCGGTGTTCTTGTAACGCGGTGTTCTTGTAACGCGGTGTTCTTGTAACGCGGTGTTCTTGTAACGCGGTGTTCTTGTAACGCGGTGTTCTTGTAACGCGGTGTTTTTGTAACGCGGTGTTTTTGTAACGCGGTGTTTTTGTAACGCGGTGTTTTTGTAACGCGGTGTTTTTGTAACGCGATGTTTTTGTAATGCGGTGTTTTTATAACGCGGTGTTTTTATAACGGGGTGTTTTAATAACGCGGTGTTTTTGTAACGCGGTGTTTTTGTAACGCGATGTTTTTGTAATGCGGTGTTTTTATAACGCGGTGTTTTTATAACGGGGTGTTTTAATAACGCGGTGTTTTTGTAACGTGGTGTTTTTATAACGCGGTGTTCTTGTAACGCGGTGTTCTTGTAACGCGGTGTTCTTGTAACGCGGTGTTCTTATAACGCGGTGTTTTTATGACACGGTGTTTTATGACGCGGTGTTTTATGACGCGGTGTTTTATGACGCGGTGTTTTATGACGCGGTGCTTTTATAACGCGGTGCTTTTATAACGCGATGCTCTTATAACGCGGTGTTTTTATAACGCGGTGTTTTAGGACGCGGTGTTTTATGACGCGGTGTTCTTGTAACGCGGTGTTCTTGTAACGCGGTGTTTTTATAACGCGGTGTTTTATGACGCGGTGTTCTTGTAACACGGTGCTCCTATAACGCGGTGCTCCTGTAACGCGGTGTTCTTATAACGCGGTGCTTTTATAACGCGGTGCTTTTATAACGCGGTGCTTTTATAACGCGATGCTCTTATAACGCGATGCTCTTATAACGCGGTGTTCTTGTAACGCGGTGTTCTTGTAACGCGGTGTTCTTGTAACGCGGTGTTCTTGTAACGCGGTGTTCTTGTAACGCGGTGTTCTTGTAACGCGGTGTTCTTGTAACGCGGTGTTTTAATAATGGGGTGTTTTTATAACGGGGTGTTTTTGTAACGCGGTGCTTTTATAACGCGGTGTTTTTATAACGCGGTGTTTTCTATTAATTCCGAGTTTCCTATAGCACGGTTCCATGTAACGCGGTACGAATTAATCGCGTTATAGGAGGCTTGACCGTAATTGGTACATCCACCCTATAAGCGTATCCCAATGCGACACGTTAAAAATCTGTTTCTGAAACAAGATATTCTTGAGGCTCTCTCTCCCCCCTATCTCTCTCTCTCTCCGTCCTTTCTCCCCCCCCCCTCTCCGAGAGGGTTGCCCTATTCGGGGTCATCGATCAAAACGACGGTCCGTCTGAAATTTTTAACGGCCCTTCTGTGCGTGCAGTATAGGGGGCATCTGGGTAACACGACACGGATGTAATGCAAGCCGTGCTATTATACGAGATATACAAGAAAGCGGGCTGCAAAAAAAGTGTACAACAGCATCCCTCACTCATCGGCGCGATGAACACACACACACACACACGCGTGCTTTCGTTTGCGCGTTTTGCGTTTTGCGTTCTCAAGCATTGACTAAATACAAGCTAGACCCATCCGTTTATAGGAAACCGAAGTAAATTTCAAACTGAAATTCGGCGTGCTTAAAAAAACAGAGGGCGGCTTTTTTTACGCCCCTTGCGATTTAGAATGGTTCCTTTTAAGAATTATGTATTTCAATTCGACCGTGAAAGTTGCGAAAGTATTAACCCTCCATCCACGTATTAAATATAATTATACGACGTTTGATCGTATCATAAAAGTAAACGAAATTCGCGTTATAGAAGAATTAAATGATAGAAATCCAATACATATGAAAATATACTTTTAAACGTGTTATTATAAATCCAGCAATTATAGATCGATTATATCGTAAGCAATTAATTCGCCCAGTATTTATTTACTTTTCCTATCGTTTTATAAACGCTGTTGTTTTTATTTTAATAATAATAGAACTAAAAATAATAATATAAGAATAGAAGAATAGTTAGATGAAAATATACTTACTTCTGTACGCGTTGCTACAGATTTAGCTACTATAGATCTATTACATCGGAAGCAATTAATTCGCGCAGTATTTATTTGTGCAATTCCTATCGTTTTAAAAACGTTGCGGACGAGCGTCGCAAATAGATGCCCAATTTCTTTCATTTTTTGCACACGTGTCACAGCTTCTAAAGCAAGAAATTCAACCTGACATCATTATTAGACGCTGTTGTTAATAATTGGCCAAGAATTTGTTAAAACCCTTCCTTAAAAGGTTAATAATTCAACGAAAATTCGTTGAATATTATTTTCTCCCGTCCGCAAAGGGTTAAAAACGCTGCGTTTGTTTTATTTTAATAACGAGGCCGATTAACATCCTGATAATTTCATATTTGCCCATAATTACGAAAGTGGTGCAACAATAATTCATACATTTCTCTTTTCCAAATATCAGACCACTAAACGACTTCCACATAACGTCGAACAATCAATCAATCACTATCCAACTGTTCTCATTTTTAACGATATCGTAAAAATTGTATTGAATTAATTCAGTTTAAAATAATCTAATGTTTGAAATAACTGATAAATTCATTCTTTTTCTTTTTTTTTCTTTAAATTTCGACTTCCAAACCGAATTCCAAATTTACTATCAAGCTTTGTTTATTTATATTACTCTTCGTACTTTACTTTAATATCGATCGAACGAATTCAAGCGGCAGTTGTAGGAATAGTGACAGTTATTGGGATATTTACCCCATTGTATTCGCGCCTCTTTCGTAATCCACACTCTTGACGGATCGGAGAGAAGAAGAGGTGCGTCTTCTTCGTTGTTGGACGACACTTTTGCTCGCCCTCGATTAAACCCACTTAAGCGTCGCCCCACGGACTTTTACTACGCCAATGGTACACCATTAAACCAACCACACTATGCGCACGATGTCTGCCCGACACACGTTTATTGCATTCGCTCATTAAACGTCTCTGCCGGTCTATATATAGAATAAAACGCTGTCTCCCATTTTTTTCTCTCCCCTCGCTCTCAATTCGGCCGCAATCTTTCTTCGATGCGCCGCGTTGCGAAGCATCATTCACGAAGCGTAAGATAGGCTAGGGTAAATGTACCGATTACTGCCATTTTAAGGTTATCGCTTTGAGTTACTTTAGTTAATTACTTAGAGATTTTTCTTACATTTTTGTAGCTGCTAAATAATATTATTCCAACGCGTATTAATAAAATGTTGTATTGCAACGGTGAAGAGCGTTGTGTTGTGTTGCGTAACGAATGGGATAAATTTATTTAATGATTACTGCCAATTTAAGGTTCGCGCTTTAAGTGTAATAACTTTAATCAGCTGCATAGTTTGGAACGTATTTTCAATGTATAGAGAGTTCAGGGTGGAGCGTAATATTGTTCGACGGATCGAAATTATTTAGGAACATCTTTGTTTTACGTTGCATATAATGAATTCATTATTACGTCATTGAAAATGTACAATGTTCAGAATGAAAGGTTGAAATTAATTTTGGTTTATTCTTGGGTTAGCCATGGAATAGGTTGAAATTAATTTTGATTTATTCTTGGGTCAGCCATGGAATAGGTTTAAATTAATTTTGGTTTATTCTTGGGTCAGCCATGGAATAGGTTTAAATTAATTTTGGTTTATTCTTGGGTTAGCCATGGAATAGGTTTAAATTAATTTTGGTTTATTCTTGGGTTAGCCATGGAATAGGTTTAAATTAATTTTGGTTTATTCTTGGGCTAGCCATGGAATAGGTTTAAATTAATTTTGGTTTATTCTTGGGCTAGCCATGGAATAGGTTTAAATTAATTTTGGTTTATTCTTGGGCTAGCCATGGAATAGGTTTAAATTAATTTTGGTTTATTCTTGGGCTAGCCATGGAATAGGTTTAAATTAATTTTGGTTTATTCTTGGGCTAGCCATGGAATAGGTTTAAATTAATTTTGGTTTATTCTTGGGTTAGCCATGGAATAGGTTTAAATTAATTTTGGTTTATTCTTGGGTTAGCTATGGAATAGGTTTAAATTAATTTTGGTTTATTCTTGGGTCAGCCATGGAATAGGTTTAAATTAATTTTGGTTTATTCTTGGGTTAGCCATGGAATAGGTTTAAATTAATTTTGGTTTATTCTTGGGTTAGCCATGGAATAGGTTTAAATTAATTTTGGTTTATTCTTGGGTTAGCCATGGAATAGGTTTAAATTAATTTTGGTTTATTCTTGGGTTAGCCATGGAATAGGTTTAAATTAATTTTGGTTTATTCTTGGGTTAGCCATGGAATAGGTTTAAATTAATTTTGGTTTATTCTTGGGTTAGCCATGGAATAGGTTTAAATTAATTTTGGTTTATTCTTGGGTTAGCTATGGAATAGGTTTAAATTAATTTTGGTTTATTCTTGGGCTAGCCATGGAATAGGTTTAAATTAATTTTGGTTTATTCTTGGGTTAGCCATGGAATAGGTTTAAATTAATTTTGGTTTATTCTTGGGTTAGCTATGGAATAGGTTTAAATTAATTTTGGTTTATTCTTGGGTTAGATTCACGAATGATTTCAAATTAATACTGGGTTATTCTTCGATTCCAGTTTGAAGCATAGTATTGTTCAATATAGGGTTTATTTATCAACATTTCTTTTATATGTTGAATATAAGGAATTCACTATTAATTCATTGAAAATGTAGAAGAAAATTCAGTATTCAGAATGAGTTGAAATTAATGTTGGTTTATTCTTGGGTTAGCTTCGGACTAGGCTTAAATTAATCTTCGTTTATTCTTGAATAACATTCACGAATGATTTCAAATGAATACTGGGTAATTCTTGAATTCAATTCGGAATGGTTGCAAAATTAATGTTACATTTTTGTTACGCGTTGAATATAATGAATTAATTACTAATTCATTGAAAATGTACAACAAAGTTCAATGTTCAGAATGAGTTGAAATTAATTTTGGTTTATTCTTGGGTTAGCTTAGGACTAGGATTAAATTAATCTTCGTTTATTCTTGAATTAGATACACGAATGATTTCAAATTAATACTGGGTAATTCTTGAATTCAATTCTAGATTAATTTTAATCTTAAACAGCATTCTATGAAATTCATTCGCATAGTTCATCATTTTATTTCATTATTCGCTATATTCCTTTTTAAAACAATTAACGATCTATTAATAAATAGCGTGAAGTTCAACAAATTTCAAGCTTTATATTCGTGAATAATTAACACTAGGTTTACGGAACTCGTCGCGTTGACGAATTTCAAATTTCATACCTAAAACTATATAAAGACCATAAATATTATTTTGTCAGTACTTTACGTTAACTTTAATTAATCCTACGGTACGAATATGTATTCTACGTGATTCTCTTCATCCTCACGCTTCTAATTTCGAATATTTACATACATGTATATGCATTATACGTATTTTTCCGGAAGCCTGTCGAATTATACAATTAACGTTCGTAAACCTAACGTTGATGTTGCGTTTAATGTTACGTTTCATTAATTAATTACTACAATAATTCCATCATTTCGTATGATAAACAAACCTAATATTTCTAATATATCCAAGTATGTTGCCAATCTTGATATTAGTATCGTTTAATCATTTGATTGTGGTTATTTGCAGGAAAGAGTGCAGGCGAAAGATCCACCGTCGCATTATTTGGCAAAGTTACGCACCTATCTGGACCCGAAAGCTTCGCGGAGCCATCGAGTATGTTGCACTTGATTTTCACTCGATTTCGTTTACTGTAACAACGTCGTCGTGCACAGGGTGTCTCGTTTAAAGCGAATCATCCAATTTAAGCTGACCATAATTTCTCAGCATTTACGAAGATATTTAAAATATTTATTCATTTAAAGTATTTATTAATAAAACTTTAACAGAGCGTTTTTATTGTATTTACAAATCTAGACGCGTTTCTTTGATTTTAACGAGAGAAATACGAAGTTCAACGAAGATTCACGATCTATTAGTGAAACTGCCGAACATAGCGATAAATATTTGTATGAAATTAATATAGACCATACAAAAATTATTATTGCTGTCCTGATAATCGAATATTCAAATCTAAGCTAGGGAAAATAAAAAATCAACGCGTACGAAGATATTTATTACGTATTTACCGATAATTAGATAAGCTAAATATAATAATAAAGCGCTTATATTGTATTTGCAAATCTAGACGCGTTTCTTTCATTTTAACGAGAGAAATACGAAGTTCAACGAAGATTCACGATCTATTAGTGAAACTGGCGAACATCGCGATAAATATTGCAAATAAATTTTTGTTTAACGAGATCGCAACGTTGCGAAATTAGAAATCGCAACGGTTTCCTTATTTATAATTGGAAATCTTAGCATTTCTTTCGTTGAAATTAAAGAAACGCGTCGACATTCGCATATTTCGCGCGGAAATTAAGGAAACGCGTTGAAATTTCGATTTCTATCGGTTAAACTAAAGAAACACACGCGTTGTCTGAAGTTGCGAATAATGGAATAGTGGACGAATTATGCGGATTATTTTTAGTCGGGACACCCTGTATATTCTTTATATACATATTCGTATTTTCTTCTGCGTTTTTATATTGCAATTCGCGAATCGGAATGAAAATGGCATTATACATTATCCCCCTTGTTGTTCAAATTAATTAGAGAAACACATTGCATTCGAATACGATTTCATTATTCCCACGAATATTTTAATACTCTCGTAATTCAACCGAAGTTCGCGAAGTTATTATCTTCTTTTTATTGAAATATACCACGGCTCGAAAACTGTCGCAAAATAATAGTTTAACTTCTTGAATATTTCATTAGAACCTACGTATATACGAGATCCGATTGCGAGAATTTCGACTCGAACCCACGTAGCTCGATTTTTAGGTTCTTCGTAACGGTTTGGACCGGAGAACTTTTATAAAACGGTTCGAAACAGTTATTTTTGGAACCCTTTTTTCTCAAGCCCCGGTTTAAAGTAACGCTCCGTCTCTAATTCTTTTGATCGACGTCCGACTATATATGTACACCGTGTTTCATCAAATTTGTCCCCGCGCTGATGAATAACGATTCGACGCGAAGCGACATCTGTCGTACGCTAAATACAGCGAATGCAAAGTTGCTTGAAATGCAAAACACGGCAAGTTTGGATAAATCAGGTAACCAACGTACCGACATTTTACTTCGTACAGCCTGAAATTTGTTACGAAGCTTTCGGCGATTCATCGCCAATCGCAAGGGAAACGTTTTGCGAGCTTGTCAAAAATAAAATACGTCGATAAATAAATCTCTGCGTTACGAAGGGGGAACACATAGTGTTTCGTTTAGAATCCGGCTTTATTTCGTTTCCAAGAGTGCGAGTCTTGTTTTTCGGAAACTTTATCATTAATCGCAACGATTATCGAACGCGTTCGCAAAATAAAATAAAACAGGCACGGAAGAAAATTGTATTTCGTTAATGAGGAGTTTCGATCCTGTCGCGCTTCGATCGTTTCGCGTTCATTTCTTCGTCTTTAACCGGACTATACACTCCGCGTTCACGCGCTACTTATTCGCAGTCGCCGGTTCTTCGTTTCTACGATGATTCGCGCGTAGCGATGCAACATTGCAGCGCGGCGCGTTTGTTTAAATAACACGCGCGCTCTGTAACCGTATCGTGCCTAGAAACGCATAATTTGGAAGCCATTCTTCGAGTACCTGGCGTGTGATCTGAAACGTCGGTACGTCGGTTAGCTAATTTACCAAACTTGCCATACTTCGCCGCACCAAACGAACTTTGCAGCAGCTTCGGTTGCAAACTGCGCGTCCGAAAGATGTCTCTTCGCGGGGAGTCCCCATTTTAGTGCGGACAAATTCGATTGGACTCGCTGTACATACGTTAGATGTTATATGTATCTATTCGTAGAACGTATTCAGTTTTCCGATGACTAAAATATTCGTTTACCTTTTGTTGGTGTTTTTTTTTTTCTGTTGAAAAAGCTTGGAACGACGGATACTAATGATTATACAGTCGTATCGTTTTCTCACGTTCTTTCAGAAAAGGAAAATGGTTGGAGAGTCGACGTCCACGCAAGTGTTACGGGATTTGGAAATTTCTTTGCGCACAAATCACATAGAGTAAGCAGTATTAATATATTGTACGCGAAATGTTAATTGATGAAGGATGTTATTCTAGTGCGGATCAGCAGCTTTGTGAATTTATTTTGAAAGAACCAACATTCCTGCAACATTGCTTTTCACGATGTATGATTACCAATATAGGAGCTATTTATACAAATTTTATTAGTTGGCCATTCACGATATTCTTAAAGTTATCAACATTTTTGTGGCAAAGCAAATATTAAGAAAAAATGGTACTCTGTTGTAGACAGGCGAATTCGAGAATTTATTTTGAAGGGACCAATAATCCTGCAACATTGCTCTTCACGATATATGATTATCAACATAGTAGCGATTTATACAAATTTTATTAGTTGGCCATTCACAATATTCTTAAAGTTACCAACATTTTTGTGGCAAAGTATACATCAAGAAAAAAGATTACTCTGTTGTAGCATGAAAATTTGGCAATTTAGTTTGAAATAACCAATAACCCTGCAACATTGCCCTTTACGATATATGCTTATGAACATAGTAGCTATTTATACAAATTTTGTTGGTTGGCCATTCACGATATTCTTAAAGTTATCAACATTTTTGTGGCAAAGCAAATATTCAGAAAAAATGGTACTCTGTTGTAGACAGGCAAATTTTGCAATTTATTTTGAAGGAACCAATAACCCTGCAACATTGCACTTCACGATATATGATTATCAACATTGTAGCTATTTATACAAATTTTGTTGGTTGGCCATTTATAATATTTCTGAAGTTATCAACATTTTTATGGCAAAGCGTACATTAAGAAAAAAGGGTACTCTGCTGTAGGTAGACAAATTTGAGAATTTATTTTGAAAGAAAGAATAATCCTGCAACAAATGAATTGCGTGGCTGGCCAGACTAGAACCGAATTTATAGCATAAAATTATACAAAAGTTTACCATATCCAATGCGTGAAATTGTATAAAATAAAGATGAAGTCTACTCATTATTAACAGATTCGTAAAAAAGTGAAACCTATTTCTAATTATTTATATATATATATCTTTTTCATTACCAAAGATAGTGTATTATAATTTCGTCCAAGCGAACGTGTATACATTTAATTTCACGCGAATATTCGTTACAATATTCGTCTAATTTTCGAAGCTCTCGAAACTGACAACAAATAATTTCATTTCACGAGCTACGCTCTTAAATACAAATTAAATAAAATTAAACCCTGATCCCAGAAATCTTCAAAGTGTCTAATCATTTTGTCCACAAGTGTATGCAACTATATACATTATTATAGATTTGAATTTTAGAGATTTCATCGCTTCGTCGCACTATATTTAGTTACAATACTCCGTTTTTGCCTTCGTCTACTTTAAATTTATTACAGTAACGTAACGTGTAACACTAAAATGATAATGTGCCCAGGTAGCCTCTTAATCGTGTTCTATTTAACAATGGAAATAGTCTATCTTATGCTTCGTCGATACGCTTGCACCATGATTCACCGTTTTAAAACATCGTTTAATTGGTTTAGATGGGTAAGGGAGTTCCTAGACGAGGAAAACCAAGGCTTGGATGCCCTCATAGACTACCTCAGCTTCAGGTTACTCATGATGAGACACGAGCAACGTCTCCTGGAATCCCACGCGAGTTCCGAGGAAAAAATACAAACCGGTAACAAGAATCCTTATGTCAACATTCGTCTTCGGTTAAAGCGAAGTGTGTGCGACGGCTGGAAAAATGTTATTTAGGTTGCGTTGCATACGAAATGGCCGATTTTTAATCGCGAATCATCTCATATTTTTATCGTCGTTAACGCGTTAAACGACATTTACCGTGCACAATTGTAAAACTTGGTGCTTGTCGAATTCAACGCTATTTTAATAGATCGTTAATTGTTCTTAAAAGGGAAATAGCAAACGTTGATATAAAATGATCTATGCGTACATGTTTTTCGTAAAACGCCGTTTTAGATTGAAATTAAACTAGAATGCAGTAAAAGAAACGCGTGTAAATTCGCCGATAGCCGAATATCGACGGAGAAACGTCGCGTTAACATAACGACCGATTAATTTTTCCAGTCGCTTCGGGGGATACGTCGCCGTTAAACAACGGCTGCCTCAGGCCACCACTGCACGAGCTCAAGGATAGTCCAGGCGTTAAAAGGAGATCTAGGCACGTGGCTCGTTTGAACATGGGCGAGGCGAAAGACGACATTCATGTTTGCATTCTGTGCATGCGTGCCATCATGAATAATAAGGTATAAAACAAAGAATAAACTTATAATTCACACCGGCCCCGGCCGCGGCCGCGCATCAATGAATCTTCTCTGTTGTAAGCCGCCCCCGGCTCCTGTCTATTCGCCTATCTCCTTGCTTTCTATTCGCAGCGATGGGTTTAACCCTTTGCGGGCGAGAAAAAAAAATAACACTTAACAAATTTCCATTCATTTGTGAATTAATAACAGACAGAACTTAATAATACTTAACCAATTTTTCGCCGAATTATTATCGAAAGTGCGCTTATTAGTATCACTAGTTTCTTATATTTATTATGTCATTTCTATTAGTGTCACAAATTTCTTGCTTTGAAAATCGACATTTATCCAGAGAATCGAAATGGTTTCGGCGGCTATGTGCCGTCACTCGTCCGCAAAGGGTTAACAATGAAATCTAGAATCGTTTGAACTTGGGTAAACGACCCAATTACAGTACTGTCTTTGAATATTGGCCGCGATTTTGGCTTGAATATTGGCCGGGATTTTGCCTTGGATATTGGCTAGTCGCTATCCCCACCAGTTCTTGGAACTGGCTTCAGAATTACTCTGGTGGCCAAGTACGTATGTTTTTACACCTACCCGTGAAATGACGACGAGCCCTACTGTGCGTATCTCTATCTCACTCGCTCTCTATGAACAAGGAGACACTCATGATTTCTTGAAAGATCTATCTCCCTTCAACTTTGGCCAGATTCGGTGCCGAATCTCTTGGCCAATATCCAAGGCAACACTGTATACTGTCGCCTAGTATACTACTATACGCCACTGTATACTAAGCTATTTTGTCTAAAATACCAAGGAAACGCGAATTTCAAAATCCGCGGAATTTGTCAATTCTTTCATTTCCAAATTTCGAAGTAATTCCAAACTCTTTCAATTCCAACTTCGTGCGATTCCTAATTGTTTCAATTCCAAACCCTTTCAATTCTAATTAAGTGCGATTCGTAATTGCTTCACTTCGAAATCCGCGGCATTTGTCAATTCTTTCATTTCCAAATTTCAAGTAATTCCAAATTTTATCAATTCCAACTTCGTGCAATTCGTAATTGTTTTTCAATTCCAAACCCTTACAATTCTAATTAAATGCGAATCGTAATTGTTTCACTTCAAAATCCGCGGAATTTGTCAATTCTTTCATTTCCAAATTTCAAGTAATTCCAAATTCTATCAATTCCAATTTCGTGCGATTCCTAATTGTTTCAATTCCAAACCCTTTCAGTTCTAATTAAATGCGATTCGTAATTGTTTCACTTCGAAATCCGCGGAATTTGTCAATCCTTGCATTTCCAAATTTCAAGTAATTCCAAATTCTATCAATTCCAACTTCGTGCGATTCCTAATTGTTTCAATTCCAAACCCTTTCAATTCTAATTCAATGCGATTCGTAATTGTTTCACACTTTAAAATCTGCGGAATTTGTCAATTCTTTCATTTCCAAATTTCAAGTAATTTCAAACTCTTTCAATTCTAATTTCGTGCGATTCCTAATTGTTTCAATTTCAAACCTTTTCAGTTCTAATTAAATGCGATTCGTAATTGTTTCACTTCGAAATCCGCGGAATTTGTCAATTCTTTCATTTCCAAATTTCAAGTAATTTCAAACTCTTTCAATTCCAACTTCGTGCGATTCGTAATTGTTTTTCAATTCCAAACCCTTACAATTCTAATTAAATGCGATTCGTAATTGTTTCACTTTAAAATCCGCGGAATTTGTCAATTCTTTCATTTCCAAATTTCAAGTAATTTCAAACTCTTTCAATTCCAACTTCGTGCAATTCGTAATTGTTTCAATTCCAAACTCTTTCAATTCTAATTAAATGCGATTCGTAATTGTTTCACTTCGAAATCCGCGGAATTTGTCAATTCTTTCATTTCCAAATTTCAAGTAATTCCAAATTCTATTAATTCAAACTTCGTGCGATTCCTAATTGTTTTTCAATTCCAAACCCTTTCAATTCTAATTCAATGCGATTCGTAATTGTTTCACACTTTAAAATCTGCGGAATTTGTCAATTCTTTCATTTCCAAATTTCAAGTAATTCCAAACTCTTTCAATTTCAACTTCGTGCAGTATATATATATATAAAATGTAATGTTCGTGTAAAAATACTTTACAGTACGGCTTCAACATGGTGATCCAACATCGAGAAGCAATCAACTGTATCGCGCTCAGCCTGATACACAAGAGTTTGAGGTAAAAATACATCTCTGTTACCATTTAATAATTGTAATTGGGTTGTAACGAAATTTCGTAACCGTTTCCTTTTTCAACAAAATTGAATGATAAAAACCGTGTGTCGGTTAAAATTGCAATAAAATAATAGTACCGCTAATTTAAACGCGCTTCTTTAATTTCGGCGCGACAGACGTGCGCAATAATTACAAAAAATATGATTCCGCGAATACGATATAAAAATGTACGAGCCGTTATTTTTGAAAATGGTATAAGTCCACTTTTGCAACAAAAAATGAGTTAATGGTAATTTTAATAAGTTACAGATATCCTCTTTTTATTCCCTTAAATATCTCGATGTATGAAAAAGTGGATTTATACCATTTTCAAAAATAACAGCTCGTATAATAATGCGACACGAAAATTCCCTGATAACCCAATATAATTATCGATTATTATAATAGTGTATTTCATTGAAATTTGGATGGCGGGGGGGATTTGTTTCCGAATTTTAGGACGAAAGCTTTAGTGCTGGAGCTTTTGGCGGCAATTTGTTTGGTAAAAGGCGGCCACGAGATCATTTTATCGGCGTTCGACAATTTTAAAGAGGTCTGCTCCGAGGGGCGAAGATTCACCACGCTTATGACGTACTTCACCCAATACGACAGCTTTCATATAGAATTCATGGTCGCGTGTATGCAGTTCGTCAATATCGTTGTACATTCGGTCGAGGACATGAATTTCAGGGTACATCTGCAATACGAGTTCACTAAACTCGGGTTAGACGAGTATTTGGACAAACTCAGGCACACCGAGAGCGAAGATTTGCAGGTACGAAACTTTCAGTCTTACTTAAATATTATCCGACAATCCTCTAAGCTAGGGAAAATAAACATTTGGAGAAAATTAATATCAATTGTACACAAAAATTATTATTGTTGCTCTGATATAATCGAATATTCGAAGCTCTAAGCTAGGGAAAATAAAAAATTGTAGAAAATTCAAAGCTCTAAGCTAGGGAAAATAAAAATTTGTAGAAAATTCGAAGCTCTAAACTAAGGAAAATAAAAATTGTAGAAAATTAATGTCGACTGTACAAAAATTATTATTGTTGCTCTGATATAATCGAATATTCGAAGCTCTAAGCTAGGGAAAATAAAAAATTGTAGAAAATTCAAAGCTCTAAGCTAGGGAAAATAAAAAATTGTAGAAAATTCAAAGCTCTAAGCTAGGGAAAATAAAAATTTGTAGAAAATTCGAAGCTCTAAACTAAGGAAAATAAAAATTGTAGAAAATTAATGTCGACTGTACAAAAATTATTATTGTTGCTCTGATATAATCGAATATTCGAAGCTCTAAGCTAGGGAAAATAAAAAATTGTAGAAAATTCAAAGCTCTAAACTAGGGAAAATAAAAATTTATAGAAAATTAATGTCGACTGTACAAAAATTATTATTGTTGCTCCGATTTAATCGAATATTCAAAGCTTTAAGCTAGGGAAAATAAAATTTGTAGAAAATTAATGTCGACTGTAAAAAAATTATTATTGTTGCTCTGATTTAATCTAATATTCGAAGCTCTAAGCTAGGGAAAATAAAAATGAGTAGAAAATTAATATTAACATTAAAACTAACAACGACTAAATTACGCTAATAATTTGTATCAAAAAAATAAAAATGATGGACACTTGTAAAAGATATCTTCAATATGGCGCAAGTGAAGTAAATATCTTTGTTCCTATTTCGTGTAGAAAATTATAGAAAATTATCAAAAATGCGCCGCTGTAAGATTCTATAATTACGCCAAATTATTAACCGATTATTTTGACCGCCTTAGTTGAATTATTTTAGACGTTATTTAACATAATAATCGTTCCGGTTTGAACAACGTTAGAACGTTAGAACAATTGAACAACGTTATTTAACAACTCCTTTATTTATGTTGATTTTCTTCTATATTAAATACGATGTATTAATTTCTAATTGATTGAAAATATATATAAAATAAAGTTGAATAGCCTTCGAACCGTAATTTGTAAAGTTGTTACATAAATGGAAATCATGCTTGCATATAACAGGCCACTTAATTACCTTTTATATTATGTACTCGCGTAGGAAGTAGAAAACTTCGTAAGTAGAAAAAAATGATGCCTGAATTAAAAATGCGACTCATAAGGAATTCATTCGTTTAATATAATTTAAATTGTGTACGAAGTATTTGTTGCACTATCGCGATTAAAGAAGACAATTAAGGTGGCCTCTTTTAAGTGAAACACAACACTCTGTATACATATATTAGCGCGTCGATTTTTGTACGACGGATAGAAGATAAATCGTAACCAATCGTCGCTTTTACTGCATCATAGAAATTTCCATAATTCTCTTAATCCACTTACAGTATATTAGTCGCGTTTTTATGCTTAAACGACACATTCACCTGCCAATATTTATTCACTTTTAAATATTAAATGTAAACGTATACGCAACGTCCATTACGTGTTGCGTTACGCGTAAAAATAAAGTCGAGATTTAGTATTGAAATTGTTCAAAACTCTCGACTCTACGTACATTGTTTCACGCCGTTACACGTAATTGTTAATAGCGATGCTAACTTCGCTGCGTTGCGTTTATATTGAATGTTTTATGTACATTTGCAAACGACGGTTTAGTCGCAAGTTTTTTACGATTGAATATTGAACGCCGAATATAGTAGGCTTAATTTGTATTTAACAAAGTTTTTATCTCAAAATTGTGTTATGAGATCCGTTTTTCGCGTGTATTCGTTTCATTATTTCGTTCTGAATTAAATTAACCATCTTTTCTTGGCTACGATTCATTGTGACGGAGCAACAAACGTGTCGTAGGAAGTTTATTTTTGTGAAATTAGGGTAATTTGATGGCAAATGGCGAAGAGAAGGAAAAACGTAAGAAGTAATGAGGATAAAAAACATTCTTCAAATTATTGTTTTTTTTTTATGATTATGCATACGCATTTATCGTCTGTTCGCTGAATTGTAACATTGCAGTTATTATCTGATTTTGAAATTATAATAATGCAGTTATTATAAAATTAGTTATTATTTTATAATAATATTATTATAATATAATAATATTATTATAATATACTTACAATATAACAATATTATTATAATATACTTACAATATTATAACTGCATTATAATCGCCAGCGATTATAATTTCATCTCTGAATTATAAAACAGTGCAATTACCCGATTTCTAAATTATAATATCGCGCAATTATTACGTGAATTTTTCATTATAATATGTCACTCATTATCTCAGTTTCGAATTAAAAAATACTGTAATAATTATTCTATGTTCGAATTGTGGTGTCTCAGTTATTATTTGATCTTTATGTTTTATTAACCAGCCACTGAATTATAAAGTAAGAGCGTCGTTATAATTTCATCTTCGAATTATAAAACAGTGCAATTATTACCTAATTTCTAAATCATAATATCGCGCAATTATTACGTGAATTTTTCATTATAATATGTCACTCATTATCTCGGTTTTGAATTAGAAAATACTGTAATAATTATTCTATGTTCGAATTGTGGTGTTTCAGTTATTATTTGATCTTTATGTTTTATTAACCAGCCACTGAATTATAAAGTAAGAGCGTCGTTATAATTTCATTTCCGAATTATAAAACAGTTCGATTATTACTCGATCTTTAAATTATAATAGCGTCATTATTATTATGTGACTTCTTAATTATAGCATTGCAATTATAGTTTTGAGCTCTGAATTGTAGAATAGTGCTACTAGTGCTAGCATTATTCAAATCGAAGATATATTGATGTATTGATGTATTGAATTACAATATCGCGGTTACAATTCGAAATCTCTGAATGTAATACAAAGTAATAATGCAAAAATTATATCTCTGATCTTTGAATTCTAATATCCGCAGGTTCAAATCTCTGCGTATCTAGATAACGTATTCGATGTAGCTGCCTTGATGGAAGACAGCGAAACGAAGACTGCTGCGTTAGAAAAAGTAGCCGAATTAGAGGACGAACTTGGCCATGTAAGCATATCACGATACTTTAACCGATCTAAATTTTACAATTTTTGCCTCATTTCTACGGAGTTCAAATTCATTATCAAAGTCAAACTCGGACACTTGAATTTTTTTCATGCTTTAAAGAAACGATCGAGGCGCGGTTCAATTCTCAAGCATTCGAATTACCAAGAATTTCGCATTCTCAAGCTTTCGGATTTCTAGGCGTCTAAATTTCTGAGTTTTCTGATTTCGAAGCGTCTAAATTTCTAAGCTTTCGGATTTCGAAGCGTCTAAATTTCTAAGCTTTCGGATTTCGAAGCGTCTAAATTTCTAAGCTTTCACATTTCGAAGCGTCTAAATTTCTAAGCTTTCGGATTTCGAAGCGTCTAAATTTCTAAGCTTTCAGATTTCGAAGCGTTTGAGGATATTTTCGAGTCTCTTGATTTCTCAAGCGTCTGGAATTTCCAAGATTTCGGAATTCTAAGCATTCGAATTACCAAGATTTCGGAATTCTAAGCATTCGAATTTCCAAGATTTCGGAATTCTAAGCATTCGAATGTCCAAGATTTCGCAATTCTAAGCATTCGAATTTCCAAGATTTCGGAATTCTAAGCATTCGAACTTCCAAGATTTCGCAATTCTAAGCATTCGAATTTCCAAGATTTCGCAATTCTAAGCATTCGAATTTCCAAGATTTTGGAATTCTAAGCATTCGAATTTCCAAGATTTCGGAATTCTAAGCATTCGAACTTCCAAGATTTCGCAATTCTAAGCATTCGAATTTCCAAGATTTCGCAATTCTAAGCATTCGAATTTCCAAGATTTCGCAATTCTAAGCATTCGAATGTCCAAGATTTCGCAATTCTAAGCATTCGAATTTCCAAGATTTCGGAATTCTAAGCATTCGAATTTCCAAGATTTCGGAATTCTAAGCATTCGAATTTCCAAGATTTCGCAATTCTAAGCATTCGAATTTCCAAGATTTCGCAATTCTAAGCATTCGAATTTCCAAGATTTCGCAATTCTAAGCATTCGAATTTTTCCAAGCTTTTTTTTTTTTGGATTAAACGTGTTAAAACGGATAAAACTTGTGTTCACCGAATATAAATTTAGAAATATCCGTATTAATTGATAGAAGCCACGATATATATCGTGAAAATATCATGCGTGCGCGTGATTCGCGAAAACGAATCTCGAAATGCGTCGTTTATCCACTATATTCGGTTATCGCAAGTTTATAAGCCGCGCTTCTTTAATTTCTGCATGGCAAACACGTTCGCATAAATTACATCATACAAAACATCGCTCTCCGTGTACATAGAAAAACAAATATATTATAATGAAAAATCGAGTACAATCGATCATCACAATCCCGTTTCCACAAAAAAAAAAAAAAAAAAAAAAAAAAAAAACAAAAAAAAACAATCAACGAATAGGCGCACGATAGGATGGCCGAATTGGAAAGAGAATCGCTGGCAAAATTAGCGGAATTAGAGACTGAATTAGGTGCGTTGAAAGTGGAATACGCCGAAGCCGTGGAAGCCCGCCGTTCGGCCGAAGAAGAGTTAACGGCGTTGAAAAGGCAGAAACAGGATTCCGCCAGGAGGCAAAGCGTTTTGGAGAACAAGATCATCGAATTGGAAACCCTTACGGGCACCCTTACCAAGGGTTCTACGGTGGCAAATCTTCGAAACGGTTGCGCTACGAGTCCCGTGAATAATTCGGACAACGTACCGTCTTCGCCGATTAATTCGTCGTCTCCGTCTCCAACGTTGGAGGAACCACCTCCGTCGGCACCCGCGCCACCACCGCCGCCTCCGCCACCTTGTCCTCCGCCGCCGCCAATGGCGCCTCTTTCTCCAGGGGATCAAAAATTACCGCCGCCTGTGCCTATACCACCTCCTCCTGCCGGCATGATGCAGGCGCCTGACGGCGCGATGACTATCAAACGAAAGGTACTCATAACACAGACTTCTTTGGTACAGGATAGACCGATAATCTTATGGGACTTTTCGCGTCGCGTGCTCCGAAATACACCGATAACCTAAAAATGCACACTTCTCGGGAAAAGAATATCTTTCGTTTCTTCTAGAATTCTCAAAGATCAAACTTCTAAAATATAGAATGTAAGAGCAAACGCGCAAAGGTGTTTATTTATACATTTTGGAATATCGCAAAAGGTAAAAATGAAAACGGATTTTTGAACGGGTGACAAAGAAAAGTATTGGATATAAGTGGTCTATCCTGTTTTTAGTTAATGCTTACACGTCTCTTGAAACCTGGTCTTGAAAACTGTTATATAATACACGCGTAGCTTTAGGTTCTCGAATCACACGCAGATAGCAGGAATGTTTTATTCCGAATATGGGGTAGATCAGTATCCATAATATGATGATATGATATACCCAATCTTTATTGTGCCATGCCCCACTTAACAATTGTAAGCCTTTCTAAAATTCTTATGCCCCCTATGTTGTAATGTTAATTTTCAAAAATTGATTTGTGTGTGTTCGCTGAAGAAACTTAAAGAGGTTAGGTTTTAAGAAGAAATCAAGGAAAAATCTAGGAAATTGTTATTGTTGAGGAAATACACGTCTATTATCTATAATCTAACGTTTATCCAGCAGGAGTAGCGAGTGAGAGTCGCCGTACGGTTAACTTTAAACTCTGGACGAGTCCATTTTCGAATTGCCCCCCTTAACAATCAACTTGTGCCTCAATTTGGGAAACACTGTGGTAGCTGGTACCAATTACTGTCAGAGTTCCTGTAACCGTCACACTTTAATTTATCAGCAAAGTTTTATTTAATAGCAAAGTATATAATATGTACGCGAAGAATCGTAAATGAATTAAATTTTAGAGTCGTCCCTCGAGAGCAGAAAATCTGATATTAGTTACGAATTTTTAATAAAGTAATTAAGTCTCTCCGCGTTGCAACAAAAACACGAGCATCGTTTTGAAAATTCAGTATCACTCGAGAGCTTTGTAACCTAGTTTATTTTGGGGACTTAAGAGTTGCCTTTCTCGAGTGCAAATAGTTAACGGATAAACGAATGAACGTGTTTACGCGAAATCGTTTAATTAACCACTTAGCTTATAATAACTGGTTACACTTGTTCTACGATTTATGGCGCAGATTCGACGCAAACACGAGTATAATATTGAGGGTAAAATTTAATTTCAACTTCCATCTTAGCTTTGTTTCACAAGATTGGGTGCTATAAAATAAAACGTGCCTACAATATTCGAATCACTTGTACTTTGATGCGATGTGAGACGCAATGATCAACTAAAGCTAGCGTGTTGTACGTAGCTAATAAGAATGATTGTAAGGTAGCAAAGGGTTAAAAATGCTGCCGTTTTTCGCGTTTCAGGTCCAAACGAAGTACAAACTTCCGACGCTGAACTGGATCGCGTTGAAACCGAACCAAGTCCGCGGCACGATATTCAACGAATTGGACGACGACCGATTGCACAATTACATAGACTTCTCCGATTTCGAGGAGAGATTCAAGATCGGCATGGGAAGCCACGTTGCGAACGGCAACAACGAGATCGACGGGCTTCAAAGTTTCCCCAGCAAACGGTTCAAGAAAACCGAGAACGTGTCGCTTTTGGAGCACACGCGACTTCGAAACATCGGTAAGTCTCTGTTCGTTACTTTGCTTAATCGGAATCGAAACGCGTGAAAATATCGTTGACCTTGTACAGTAATAGATTTTTTAGACATTTATAGGAAACATCGTAAATTTCAAATTGAAATTCGGCTTGTGTGCAAAGAAAAGAAGCAGAGGTTTTTTTCACAACTGCGTGTCTGTGTTACGATTGACGGAATCGTGTTTATTTTGCATTTGTGCAGCGATTTCGCGACGGAAGATGGAGATGCCGGTGGAGAAAGTGATCATGGCAGTAAACGCGCTCGATTTGAAGATTCTTTCGCTGGAAAATGTGGAACTGCTGCAACGCATGGTGCCGACGGATCAAGAAGTGAGTCCTAAATTGCATAATAAGCGTGCAAAGCTAGTGGGAACTTAATCCGAGTTAAAGTTAAATCTACTGTGAATTTAATATAAATTTAATCCGAATCCATGACGACGAATTTGATTAAAATCTTGGTTATTAAGAGTCCGTAGCTAATTCGAATTTAATCCGAGTTAAAGTTAAATCTAGTGCGAAGCTAATGCGAATTTAATGCAAATTTGATCCAAATCCATATCGAATCTAAGTCCAATTTAGTTAATAACAATTGGAACTCAAGCCAACCTTAATTTGAGTAAAACTTAAATCTATTCGAAAGGGGATAATAACGTTAACATCGACATTTCATTGGTTTCGTAGATAAAAGCGTACAGGGAGTACATAATAGAGAAGAAGAACGTGAATTTGTTAACCGAGGAAGATAAATTCTTGATGCAACTTGGCAAAGTTGAAAGGATATCAACGAAACTGTCCATCATGAATTATATCGGCAACTTTTTCGACAATCTACATTTGATCACACCTCAGATACACGCTGTGATATCCGCGTCGAGTTCCGTGAAGAGTTCGAAGAAACTGAGAGCAGTATTAGAGATCATCCTCGCGTTCGGCAACTATTTGAACAGCAGCAAACGCGGACCGGCTTATGGATTCAAGCTTCAAAGTTTGGACACTTTATTGGACACGAAATCGACGGATAAGAGGATGTGCCTTTTGCATTATATCGTGGCAACGATACGAGTCGTGTTCCCAGAGTTGATCAACTTCGAGTCGGAGCTTATGTACATCGACAAAGCGGCCACTGGTATGTGTACCTATTTTAATGTTTCGCATTCTTTTCTATGAAATTTCGATTTTGATGTTTTAAGGGTTGAAATTTGAGAGGTTTAAAGTTTTTCAGAGTTGAAATTTGCAAGATTTAAAATGTTAAGGGTCGAAATTTGGAAAGGTTAAATATTTAAGGGTTGAAATTTGGAAGGTTTAAAGTTTGAAGGGTTGATATTTGGAAAGTTTAAAATTTTAAGGGTCGAAATTTGAGAGTTTTTAAGATTTACGAGTTGAAATTTGGAAAGGTTAAAGATTTAAGGGTTGAAATTTGAAAGGTTTAAAGTTTTAAGAGTTGAAATTTGGAAGGTTTAAAGTTTGAAGAATTGAAATTTGGAAGGTTTAAAATTTTAAGGGTTGAAATTTGAGAGTTTTTAAGTTTTACGAGTTGAAATTTGGAAGAGTTAACGTTTTAAGTGTTGAAATTTGGAAGGTTCAAAATTTTAAGGGTTGAAATTTGCAAGATTTAAAATTTTAAGGGTTGAAATTTGCAAGATTTAAAATTTTAAGGGTCGAAATTTGGTAGGTTTAAAGTTTTAAGCGTTGAAATTTGGAAGGTTTACAATTTTAAGGGTTGAAATTTGAGAGTTTTTAAGTTTTAAGCGATGAAATTTAGAAAGTTTAAAGATTTTTAAGGGTTGAAATTTGGAAGGTTTATAGTTGTAAAGGTTGAAATTTGCAAGATTTAAAATTTAAAGGGTTGAAATTTGGTAGGTTTAATGTTTTAAACGTTGAAATTTGGAAGGTTTGAAAGTTTTAAGGGTTGAGATTTAGAAGGTTAAAAATTTTAAGGTTCGAAATTTGGTAGGTTTAAAGTTTTAAGCGTTGAAATTTGAGTGTTTTTAAGTTTTACGAGTTGAAAAATGGAAGGTTTAAAATTTTAAGGGTTGAAATTTGAGTGTTTCTCAGTTTTACGAGTTGAAATTTGGAAAGTTTAAAGATTTAAGGGTTGAAATTTGGAAGGTTAAAAATTTTAAGGGTCGAAATTTGGAAGGTTTAAAATTATAAGCTTTGAATTTGGAAGGTTTAAAGTTTCTAAGGGTTGAGATTTGGAAGGGTCAAAACTCTAAGGGTCGAAATTTGAAAGGATTAAAATTTTAAGTGTTGAAATTTGGAAGGTTTCAAATTTTTAGTGTTCAAATTTGCAAGATTGAAATTTGGATGGTTTATAGTTCTAAGGGTTGAAATTTGGAAGGTTAAAAATTTTAAGGGTCGAAATTTGGAAGGTTTAAAATTATAAGCTTTGAATTTTGGAAGGTTTAAAGTTTTTAAGGGTTGAGATTTGGAAGGTTCAAAACTCTAAGGGTCGAAATTTGAAAGAATAAAAATTTTAAGTGTTGCAATTTGGAAGGTTTCAAATTTTTAGTGTTCAAATTTGCAAGATTGAAATTTGGATGGTTTAAAATTTTAAGGGTTGAAATTTGGAAAGTTTAGTTTTAAGGGTTGAGATTTGGTAGGTTTACAGTTTTAAGCATTGAAACTTGGAAGGTTTAAAGTTATAAGCGCTTAATTTGGAAGGTTTAAAGTTTTAAGGGTTGAGATTTAGAAGGTTAAAAATTGTAAGGTTCGAAATTTTAAGGGTCGAAACTTGGAAGGTCCAAACTTTTAAGAATTGAAATTTGGAAGGGTTAAAATTTTAAGGGTTGAAATTTGGAAAGTTTAGTTTTAAGGGTTGAGATTTGGTAGGTTTACAGTTTTAAGCATTGAAACTTGGAAGGTTTAAAGTTTTAAGCGTTGAGATTTGGAAGGTTTAAAATTTTGAGGGTTGAAATTTGGAAGGTTTAAAATTTTGAGGTTTGAAATTTAAAAGATTTCAAGTTTGGAAGTTTGAAATTTGGAAGGTTTAATGTTCTAAGGGCTCAAATTTGGAAGGTTTAATGTTCTAAGGGCTCAAATTTGGAAGGTTTAAAGTTTTGAGGTTTGAAATTTAAAAGATTTCAAGTCTGGAGGTTTGAAATTTGGAAGGTTTAATATTCTAAGGGTTGGAATTTGGGAGGTTTAAAGTTTTAAGCATTGAAATTTAGAAAGTGTAAAGTTTTGGGGTTTGAAATTTGGAAGGTTTAAATTGAGGTTTGAAATTTGGAATGTTTAAAGTTTTAAGGGTTAAGATTTAGATGGTTTAAAGTTTTAAGCGTTGAAATTTGGAAGGTTTAAAGTTTCGAGGTTTGAAATTTGGAAGGTTTAATGTTTCGAGGTTTGAAATTTGGAAGCTTTAAAGTTTCAAGGGTTAAAATTTTGATTGTTTAAAGTTTTAAGCGTTGAAATGTAGGTTTAAAGTTTTAAGGTTTGAAATTTGCAAGATTTAAAGTTCTAAAGGTTGAAATTTGGAAGTTTTAAAGTATTAAAAGTCGAAATTTAGAAGGTTCAAAATTTTAAGGGTTGAAATTTGGAAGGTTCAAAATGTTAAGGTTCGAAATTTAGAAGATTTAATATTTTAATTATCGTAATTTGGAAGGTTTATAATTGTAAGTGTTAAAATTTTCAAGGTTTAAAGTTTCAATTTTAATTTTTAATTTCTTAATCTTACGTCGCGCGTTTATTTATCTTATTGTACAAAAAAAACATTCGCTTACTTAAATTATTAATATTTAAACGGTAGTCGGGTGTAATATATCATTCAATGTATTAATTAATAAATGTGTTTCTATAATTATTGTAATTCCGCGTGTGTATGTGTGTTTGTATATGCGTGTGTGGTGTTCTCACTTAATTTTATTTCATCGTGTCGCAGTCTCGTTGGAGAATATAACATCGGACGTTCACGAGTTGGAGAAGGGCATGGATTTGGTTAGGAAAGAATTCGAGCTTCGCGGCAAGGAGAAGCACAACACGGTGCTGCGTGATTTCCTGAACAATTCCGAGGAAAAGTTGCGCCGTTTGAAGTCCGATTCTCGCGCAGCCGGCGAAGCGTTCCGAGAATGCGTCGAATTTTTCGGCGAAAGCCCAAGACAAGCCGACGCTAATACATTCTTCTCTCTTCTGGTCCGATTCGCAAGGGCATTTAAGGTAAGATTTCACATTTTTCCATCGTTTGTAAGAAAATATAAAACGGTAATAAAAAAAGGCCAATCTTGTAACGTTATTCGCTTCGTCAAAATAAATTCCTAACTATTTCGATAACTTTTGAAATAGTATCAATTCGTAATTGAAAAAATTCGTTTAGATAGCTATTGTGCCACTGAATAAGTTTACGAGAGGTCAATCTTGTAACATTATTCGTTTCGTCAAAATAAATTCATAAATATTGCCATAGTTGCATTAACCAAGTTTCCAAAATACGAAATATTTGAATACTGATAACTTTTGAAGTATTGTCAATTGGTAATTGAAAAAATTCGATTGGATAGTTACAATACCGCTAAATAAGACTATTAAAGATCAATATTGTAACATTATTCGTTTCGTCAAAATAAATTCCTAAATATTTCCATAGTTCCATTCACCAAGTTTCCAAAATACGAAGTATTGGGAATACTGATAACTTTTAAAATATTATCAATTGGTAATTAAAAAAATTCGGGTAGACAGCTACAACACTACTAAATATTTTTGTTAAATGCCAATCTTGTAACATTAGTAGTTTCGTCAAAATAAATTCCTAAATATTTCCATAGTTGCATTCACCAAGTTTCCAAAATACGAAATATGAGAATACTGATAACTTTTGAAGTATTATCAGTAGGTAATTGAAAAAATTCGGTTAGATTGCTACAACATTACTAAATAAGTTTCTTAAAGGCCAATCTTGTAACGTTATTCGTTTCGTCAAAATAAATTCATAAATATTTCCATAGTTGCATTCACCAAGATTCCAAAATACGAAATATGAGAATACTGATAACTTTTGAAATATTATGAATAGGTAATTGAAAAAATTTGATTAGATAGCTACAATGTCGCTAAATAAGTTTCTTAAAGGCCAATCTTGTAACATTAGTAGTTTCGTCAAAATTAATTCCTAAATATTTCCATAGTTGCATTAACCAAGTTTGCAAAATACGAAATATGAGAATATTGATAACTTTTGAAGTATTGTCAATAGGTAATTGAAAAAATTTGATTGGATAGCTACAATGTTGCTAACTAAGTTTATGCAAGGCCAATCTTGTAACGTTATTCGTTTCGTCAAAATAAATACCTAAATATTTCCATAGTTGCATTCACCAAGTTTGCAAAATACAAAATACGGGAATATTGATAACTTTTGAAGTATTGTCAATTGGTAATTGAAAAAATTTGATTGGATAGCTACAATGTTGCTAACTAAGTTTATGCAAGGCCAATCTTGTACCGTTATTCGTTTCGTCAAAATAAATACCTAAATATTTCCATAGTTGCATTCACCAAGTTTCCAAAATACGAAATATGAGAATACTGATAACTTTTGAAGTATTATCAATTGGTAATTGAAAAAATTCGGTTAGACAGCTACAACACTACTAAATATTTTTGTTAAATGCCAATCTTGTAACGTTATTCGTTTCGTCAAAATAAATTCATAAATATTGCCATAGTTGCATTCACCAAGTTTGCAAAATACGAAATACGGGAATACTGATAACTTTTGAAATATTGCTAATTGGTAATTGAAAAAATTCGATTGGATAGTTACAATACCGCTAAATAAGACTATTAAAGATCAATATTGTAACATTATTCGTTTCGTCAAAATAAATTACTAAATATTTCCATAGTTCCATTCACCAAGTTTCCAAAATACGAAGTATTGGGAATACTGATAACTTTTAAAATATTATCAATTGGTAATTAAAAAAATTCGATTAGACAGCTACAACATTACTAAATAAGATTATTAAATGTCAATCTTGTAACATTATTCGCTTCGGCAAAATAAATTCCTAAATATTGCCGTAGTTGCATTCACCAAGTTTCCAAAATATGAAATATTGGGAATGCTGATAACTTTTAAAATATTATCAATTGGTAATTAAAAAAATTCGATTAGACAGCTACAATACCGCTAAATAAGTTTGTTAAATATCAATCTTGTAACGTTATTCGTTTCGTCAAAATAAATTCCTAAATTTATACGTGATTTGAATGATTCCACGGTTGCATTAAGAAGCATTCTCTTTATTTACGCGAACTATTATTTTATTGTTATTATTATTGTTCGTCTGACGATTTTCAGTGCGAGCTTACCGTATAGAAAAATGTGTAATACTCTGTTGCAGGCTGCGGATCAAGAAAACGAGCAGCGTCGTAGATTAGAAGCCGCCGCGGCGGAGGCTTTGAACGCTTCGGAAGACGTCATCAAACGCAATAAATTAAATCAAAAGAAGCAACAGGTACGCGTCCATTTAAATCGTTTCACGCCCGAACCCAAAATCAACTTCTCTAGCCGCCTTGCATGCTATTTGCATTTAATACAGCATTTTAGTAGCATTTTATTTTGTTCATTAACAAAAACCACTTTGTTACGTAAGGAGACGAATAAAACAAATTTAATATCATTATTATTATTGTTATCATAAATAATTATAATAATAATAATAATAATATTGTCAATGGTTTTTTTGTTGTCTCTCTCTGAGCTTCTTAAATTTTTCTTTTCTTGAACTAAAAAAAGAAAAAAAAATGGGAACTTAGAAGATCGCTTTCATTATTTTCTTTATTTTGCACACGCAAATTGTTACACGTTTTTGGTTCGTAATGTTGTACAATTTATAGCGTGGTAGATTTTTCCACTTGTTTATCCATTTAGTAGCTTATTTTAATATTTCTTTTCTTTGATTAATATTTATGGAATAATCAAGCTACAAGCGTATTTCTACTCGTGGTTTTTTTATTAATACTTCGATGTTCAGGCTGTCAAAAATGACGTCAATTAGGGGGCAGACTCAAGCTAAATATGTTACGCAATTCAACTGATTTTCGTGATATTTTTTTCATTATATAACGTACAAACTTTTATTTATTTGTTTGTGGGCAATTTAAACCTATTGATGTACAAAAAGTCACCCGTGAAAAAGTATAAATTTAGCATATAAATTTCAAAATTACACACAAGGTTGTTTATACGACCTCGAAATTTCTCGAAAAGTGCATCTTAGCAAATTAATTCTTACTTCAACGAATAATTATTAGAACAATGAAACAAGCATAAAACTGTGAAAACCTTTACGATCACGAAGTTCGTAAAAATGACACTGTTTGCAACGGAACACGTGAATACGACAAACGATGGTTATTATTTCTTTGGTACAACTTCAAGAAATTTGACGAAACTTTTCCCACAATTTTCATATAAGTATATTCTATAACATTTTATCAAGATACAACAATTTTTGTTCGTTATTGCAAGATAATTTATTTTATTAGCTTTTCGCGAAGCAATAAATTATTATTCTTGTTATTATTCTGCATGAATAATGGGCGTTGTGTTTACTTTCATTTAGAAGAGAAAATAAAACGGTGTTTACTTTCGTAATAGAAAACAGCATAAGTTTGAACCCCTAAATCTTGTTTTAAAAGAGTTCAAAATTGATAAGAATAATAAACGAGTCTGAAAACAAAGGAATAATTTATTGCAACAAATTTTCATCGCAATGATACGCGAAATATTGTTCGAATAATTAATATTATGAATGTGAAAGTTCATACGATGATTTTTTTTTTTAATTATGTTGCTTACGTCAATTTGCAAAACGCCGTTTTTACGAAAACGGGGTCAAAGTTTTCGTTCGTAGAAAAGTCATTATTTTTTGGAAACTTAATTCTATTCCAAGTTGATCTACGATTTCGCTGTTGATACGATTTGCCTTCTGCTTATGCAATATAAATAACTTCGATTTTTAGGGTCTTTACTTGAGTCTCCCCCCCTCCCCCCCCCCCGCCTAATTAGGTACAACAATTAAACGATCTATAAAAATAAGAACATTTTAAGTTTCTCTCCTGAGATTAAGTATTAAGTAGGAAGTAGTTTAGTGAACATTTTATAACTTTCGAACGATATTATTTGTTAATTATTTGTATTATTTAATTACGTATTTAACTATTGACTATAATGACTATAGTGACTATAATAAGACAATAATATAGATACAATGGCTATAATATGACTATAACGACTACAATGTGGGTATAATGGCTATAATATAGTTATAACGGCTACGCTATGACTATAATCTGAGTATAATGACTATAATATCAATATAATATAGTTATAGTAGCTGTAAAATGGCTATAATTACTATAATATGACTATAACGACATCAATAAGGGTATAATGACTATAATATGACCATTATTTAGCTATAATGGCCATAATATGAGTATAATGATTATAATATAGTTACAGTAGCTATAATATGGCTAATAGAGGCTATAACATGACTATAACGACTACGATACGAGTATAATGACTATCATATGAGTATAATAACTATAATACGACTATAACATAGCTGTAATAGCTACAATATGACTATAATGACTATAATATTGATATAATGACTATAATATGACTATACTATAGTTATAGCGGTCATAACATGAGTATAATGACTATAATGTGACTATAATATAGGTATAATGGCTATAATATCATGATAACGACAACAATATAAGTAAAATGACGATAATATGACTATAATATAGCTATAATGGCTATAATATGACTGTAACGACTACAATATAAGTACAATGACGATAATATGACTATAATATAGCTATAATGGCTATAACATGACAGTAACGACTACAATATGAGTATAACGACTATAATATGAGTATAATACCTATAATACGACTATAACATAGCTGTAATGGCTACAATATGACTGTAATAGCTGTAATATGCCTATAACGACTACAATATTGGTATAATGACTATAATATAACTATAATATAGCTGAAGCGGTCATAATATGAGTATAATGGCTATAATGTGACTATAATATAGGTATAATGGCTATAATATCACGATAACGACAACAATATAAGTACAATGACGATAATATGACTATAATATAGCTATAATGGCTATAATATGACTGTAACGACTACAATATGAGTATAACGACTATAATATGAGTGTAATACCTATAATACGACTATAACATAGCTGTAATGGCTACAATATGACTGGAATAGCTGTAATATGCCTATAACGACTACTATATTGGTATAATGACTATAATATAGCTGAAGTGGTCATAATATGAGTACAATGACTATAATATTACTATAATATGGCTACAATGGCTATAATATGACTGTAATGACTATAATATGAGTATAATACTTATAATACGACTATAATTTAGCTATAATGGCTGTAATATCACTATAACGACAACAATATAACTATAATGACTATAATACGACTAGAATGGCTACAATATAGGTATAATGACTATAATACGACTATAATATAGCTATAATAGTCATAATATGGGTATAACGACTGCAATATGAGTATAATAACTACAATATGGTTATAATACGGCTATTATTGGCTATTATTGACTATTATGGACTGTTATTGATTACTATAGACTATTACTGACTATAGAATGTTAACTGTATTATTTATTAAGCTAAATCTGTGATTCGACGCCGTTTAGCCGATTCCCATTAACAAATATCTATTATTTAATCAAGTAAAAAATTAAGTATATATGAATCTAATTCATATCTCGTTATTATTGGTTCTTTTCTGCCTAAGTTTGAAGCTTTTTGCATCCTTAAATTATTTTCCATTTCAGCTTTATTTTATTACACGCTTGCGCTTCATTTCTCCCATATATTCGCTTAATATTCGCATGGCTATGTTTTCGTTCGAAATCTTGCGAATTACGACAACACCGCAAACATTTATTCCACGTTGCAAAGTTCGTTTTACACAACATATACACACGGAATATTCTCACACAGGAATCACATTACTGACATACCACTGAAATGACTATATTACGTTTCGCTGCAGTTTGCGTGTCTCGTCGTCATCATTTTTTTTTTCCTTTTCAAATACCATACGGAAAATAGTTTAGCTTTACTATATATATATACTAAGTGTGCGAATCGAAAGAAAAGAAACGGAGGAAAAAAAGAGAATTTTATCATTTGTTGGAAATAATTTCTGCTCGTGGCCAAAGTTAGTTTACAAACGGCATATTTCTTTTTTCGCTGCATGTTGTGAGATAGCATGCAATTTTTCAGGGATTATCCTATATAACAATTTTGATTTTTGTCGGGTTCGCGGTTATTATATTGAATAGGGCACAGTTGATCTTGTTTTATGTGTTAATCGTGATCAAGGTGAACGCTTTGGGTAATTTTGGTCGCCGTAGAAAATTGAAAAGATAATTTGATCATGGATAATTAAAGTTAGGTCGAAACCTAATTTTTAGATTCTTAAGGCTCGAAATTTTGCAAGATCTCGAAATACTTGACAAACTCTCAAAGCTCAAAACTTTCGAGAGACTCTCAGAGCTTGAAACTCAAAACTTTCGAGAAACTCTCAAAGCTCGAAACTTGAAACTTTCGAGAAACTCTCAAAGGTAGAAACTCGAAACTTTCGAGAAACTTTCAAAGGTAGAAACTCGAAACTTTCGAGAAACTCTCGAAGTTCGAAACTTGAAACTTTCGAGAAACTCTTAGGGCTCGAAACTCAAAACTTTCGAGAAACTCTCAAAGGTAGAAACTCGAAACTTTCGAGAAACTCTCAAAGTTCGAAACTTGAAACTTTCGAGAAACTCTTAGGGCTCGAAACTCAAAACTTTCGAGAAACTCTCAAAGGTAGAAACTCGAAACTTTCGAGAAATTCTCAAAGATAGAAACTCGAAACTTTTCAGAAACTCTTAGAACTCAAAACTTGAAACTTTCGAGAAGCTCTCAAAGCTCGAACCTTGAAACTTTCGAGAAACTCGCAAAGCTTGAAACTCGAAACTTTCGAGAAACTCTCAAAGGTAGAAACTCGAAACTTTCGAGAAACTCTCAAAGGTAGAAACTCGAAATTTTTGAGAAACTCTCAAAGCTCGAACCTTGAAACTTTCGAGAAACTCTCAAAGGTAGAAACTCGAAACTTTCGAGAAACTCTCAAAGCTCGAACCTTGAAACTTTCGAGAAACTCTCGAATGTAGAAACTCGAAACTTTCGAGAAACTCTCAAAGCTAGAACCTTGAAACTTTCGAGAGACTCTCAAAGCTCGAAACACGAAACGTTCGAGAAACTCTCAAAGGTAGAAACTCGAAACTTTCGAGAAACTCTCAACGCTCGAAACTCGAAACTTTCAAGAAGTTCTCAAGGCTCGAAACCTAAAACTTTCGAGAAACTCTCAAAGTTAGTAACTTGAAATTTTCGAGAAACTCTCAAAACTCGAAACTCAAAACTTAAGAGACTCAAATAACTCGAAACTTCCGAGAAACTCTCAAAGCTTGAAACTCAAAACTTTCGAGAGATTCTCAAAGCTCTCGAAGCTTTCGAGAAACTCTCAAAGCTCGAAACTCGAAACTTTTGAGAAACTCTCAAAACTCGAAACTCGAAACTTTCGAGAAACTCTCAAAGCTCGAAACTCGAAACAACTCAAAGTTAGAAACCTTAGATGCTTACTTTCTCCTTATGTTTTTAAGAGCTATCGATTTCTTGAGAAATTAAAATCATAAGTAATTTTTGCTAGAGAATCGATTCGTTTATTGAATGTAATAGTTTATAATTAAATAAAGCTTACATGTTTAACGTTTAAATGAATTGAGTAGAGTTTCGATAAAAACGAAGGAGCGACAAAATTTAATTTCAACAGTTTTGGGAAAAGTTTATTAATAATTTGTAGAACAAACGAATGTGTTTACGCAAAAATGAAGAGATGGAGTATAAAAATTGAAATTTACGTAAATTACTAAAGGTGTTCCTATAATTGTCGCTTGAATTACTTTATTTATCAGCGAACGAATTTATGATGAATATCGAATATCGAAAACTTCAGAATTCTTCGACTCGCCATAGCTTCGAATTTTCAAATCTCCAAATATCGAAAACTTCGAATATCGTTCGAATGCAAAACTCAACAGCAGCGTTTATATAAACGTACCCAAAAGCTTCACCTTGCCAAAGAAAAATAAAAAAAAGCGTATTTCAAGGTCATCGAATTCTCCGCCCTATTTTATATGATCACCCGAAAAGTATATTATCCTCTTTTTAGCATTTTTGTGCTCGGTTTTTTAACGAACCAAGACGCGATGTGTGTCTATTTTATCTGCCTTAAAGAATATTCTTATATCTCACGAACTGTCTATTTTTCTTATTTGTTACATATTTATTTGGATTTAAAGTCACCGAAATTTTGCTGTAACACGAACAAGAGTCTGTTACATCGGCATCTTAATGAACTGGAGCTCAGAACGTAACAATTGTAGAAAACAATTCACAACATGTAAGTCTTCTCTTGCCCTTAACTCACTTCCTTCTAAAATCACGCTAAATTTTTAACCCATCAGCGACGCGCGCGTCCGTATTTTTCATTTTATCGCCCGTTTAAAGCGACGCGTGTGCGTTTAAGCTTTATGCCCGTTTAGCCGTCGCTCGTTGGAAACTTGCGAAGAACGGCGAATCGCAATTTGTCTTTTTGAAACGCGGGGACTTTGGATTTAAGAAAAGGGAGAAATGAAAATTTGCGTTGCAACGTTTAATTCCGTGAATAAAATTGACGCGTCGCATAAACTGCTGCGACAGTTAAGCGGGCAATGCTCTTTATATGTGAATATGTGTTAGCAGCGCAGATTTATGCGTTTTAGAATAAAAAAAATTGATTTCGTATTGCTATTTATATATATAATTTAGTAGAAGTTGGCCTATTACTGGACACTTAAAGTTTATCTCTAAATGAACAAGAAAATATGCTATTTTACTCGTTTTATTCTGCATTAACTTTGAATCAACGTTAATTAGAACTTAAAGTAAAAGAAACTAAGCAACATTGTCGTAATATTAGCTTCGAAGAATCTTAAACTTTGATTTAAAATCGTGCGTATATGAATATAAAAGGTTCAATTGTAATTGATAACAGTACTTACACGAAGTATATAGTAAAACGGTTTTTATACATTTTTAGTCGCGAAACTTTGACGCATATATTATGTATCACTTTGTAACTTAGTACGTGATACGCTCGCTAGATGTCGAACGCAGCAATAACTTCGTTCCTTTCTTTACGCGAACGCAGCAATGACTTCGTTTCTTTCTTTACGCGAACGCAGCAATGACTTCGTTTCTTTCTTTACGCGAACGCAGCAATAACTTCGTTTCTTTCTTTACGCGAACGCAGCAATAACTTCGTTTCCTTCTTTACGCGAACGCAGCAATAACTTCGTTTCCTTCTTTACGCGAACGCAGCAATAACTTCGTTTCTTTCTTTACGCGAACGCAGCAATAACTTCGTTTCTTTCTTTACGCGAACGCAGCAATAACTTCGTTTCCTTCTTTACGCGAACGCAGCAATAACTTCGTTTCTTTCTTTACGCGAACGCAGCAATAACTTCATTTCCTTCTTTACTCGAACGCAGCAATAACTTCGTTTCTTTCTTTACGCGAACGCAGCAATAACTTCGTTTCCTTCTTTACGCAAACGCAGCAATAACTTCGTTTCTTTCTTTACGCGAACGCAGCAATAACTTCGTTTCCGTCTTTACTCGAACGCAGCAATGACTTCGTTTCTTTCTTTACGCGAATGCAACAATGACTTCGTTTCTTTCTTTACGCGAACGCAGCAATAACTTCGTTTCTTTCTTTACGCGAACGCAGCAATAACTTCGTTTCTTTCTTTACGCGAACGCAGCAATAACTTCGTTTCTTTCTTTACGCGAACGCAGCAATAACTTCGTTTCCTTCTTTACGCGAACGCAGCAATAACTTCGTTCCTTTCTTTACGCGAACGCAGCAATAACTTCGTTTCTTTCTTTACGCGAACGCGAAGATTAAACAAAAATTTACTTACTGACAAAAATTAAGAAACAAAGTAAATCCGTTTCATATATTTTTGCGTACTCTTTATTTTCCGATTAGAATGAAAAATAGGATAACTTATCTTGTAATACGTTACCGTTTCACGTTCGCTTTTATTCGAAGCTATTTATTTCAAAAGTTGAAGGATATACCGGAACGTTTTATTAAATGACTACTTTGTTTCTTAACTTTTTTAAGTAAGTGTTTCGGTAACAGATTCCTACGTAACGTTTGTCAAATCCCCATCGTAATTTTCGCCACGCTGTCGTTTTGTAAAATCTGTAAAATTCTGATTTCACGATTGCAGCTACTCTGTCCAATAATAGGCGAACTTTTCCTTGACTAATTCGCTTTTAGATACTTAATTACGTATTGATTCACGCGTAAGGAATATTTTACATCACGAAAGTGTAGAATTATAACATGTAGAGGTCGTCGTTGAAGGGTTAATAATTCCATTCGCATCATACACTACGCTTAGGACATAACACACACGTGTTCAGCTTTAATCAATGCTGCACTCGCTGAATTTCCTTACGATTAGAGAAATTCGGTGTAAAATTCACACGCCGAAACACGTTGGAAAACTGTTCCTCTGTCTACGTTTCTTAACTATTCGTGTGCTGCGAATTAGAGGTGGAGAAATATCGATAGCTGCGAACGAGGCTAGAAAACTGTCACGATTATAGGTTTAGGTTATTGAAAACACACAGTTGAGGAGAACTTTTGTTTCGAATAATCGTTACGAAGCACTTCAATTTTGGACTCGAGTTTCGGTTTATGTTTTGATGTTCCTGCATCACTTTCTCGTATAAGCTGCTATAAAGGTATTTTTTTAGGCTCTATAATAGATTCCGAAACGATTTTGGATGTTGATTATTGTTTGATTATATTTCGATCATTTTCCAGATATCCGCAAAGTAAAAAGGCAAACGTGTTTTTCAAATATCGATCTTAATGCTGCGTTAAAAATGCATCGATTCTTTCTGCGTTCCGAACTTGCTAATATCAACAAAGAAACGGTATATTTATTAATCTTTCTCTTCAATCTTTCCGTTTCATTTTTCAATGTATCACCGTTCACTTTGCAATTGTGCAACTGTGCAATTGTTTCGTTGCAACGCAACGTGCGAATTTAAAGCGGCTATCAAGTCCATCAATGTCGAACAAATGACTTTTCCTCTATTCGTTGTGCATCGGGTTGCAAAGGAAGATCGTAGCGTTTTGCAAACAAAATTGAATGATAAAATACGTATATAAAATATGTACGGGGAAGAATTAAATATATATGGGTGAATAACTTAACGACGTAATCTAGAAATCAAGAAATTAACTACTACATGTGTCGACCCCCGTCTTTCTAAGATTCTCATCGTTGGTTATCAACTTCTCCGCGATTCTTGGCTTCTATATTTTTCGGGGAACGTTTTCCAAACGCAGCGAGGCGTACACTTGCGTAATTCCACCCGACTCATAATATATTATATATATCATTAACAAGAAATGAAACGAAGAAAGCGCATATTGGCATGTGTTCCAGCTTGCATCGATGTTGCTTGAGAAAAGTTCTCTATTTATCTCTATTTCCTCTATATACGCAATCGCCGGCAGGATTTCTCGCGAATCACAACGCAACGCGGTACAGATTAACGATATACAGGTAGCAAAGTTGAACGTCGAGCAATCGTTTTTATTAACCCTTTGCGGACGAGTGTCTGCAAATAATCGCCACTTTTCTGGTTTATATGGACGCGCACTGTTCACTGTTAAAGCGGAAAATTTCAATTAATATCGTTGATAAAACGCTTCAAAGTTTTAAGAATTTCTGTTGACCCGGAATTCGAAAGCTTAGTAATTTGAAGGCTTGGAAAATTCAACGTCAAAATACTCTATTTTAAGTTTTACTATTCGTCGTCCGCAAAGGGTTAAATTAACAGGGATTGAAAACGGTTACGAACATTGGTTTCGAGGTTTTTTAAAGCGCAATTTTGAAACGATCGCGACGAGGAGAGTGAAAGCACTGTGAAAATAATCGTCTACCATTTTTTAAACCTTTTCAAAATTCGTCTATTTAAAGATGCATATTTAAATGTGTATTAAATGTGTAACATTCGCGATCAGAGCAGAGAAACGCTTTATTTGTGTCCTCGACTCACTTGAATGGGTAAAAAGTAACGCGTAAAATTTTGCCGAACGATGAATTAAATGTTTCAATGCGTCTAATGACGAAAACAAGCGAACACTGATGAAATTCGTCCGCTTTGTAATATTCGAGAATTCTCTACGAATTAAAAGCTGCGTTAGCAAAATTGTTCGCGTTTATTTTATACTGTTTCCTTCGAATAGTGTTACTTTCGTTAAACTGCATATTTGTAAGCTTCTTAATCAGAGGAAAAGCAAATCGAGGAATGGAGGATTAAACTTTGTAATATTTCCATCGAGAGAGAGAAAAAGAGATTAGAAATTTGAAAAAAAAAGAAAATGAAATGTTATGGAAAACGTGTGACGCGAATTAGAAATGATATAATTCGGATAAAACCGAAAAAGAAAAAACCCAATAGTAGTTTCTCAAAGAGATAAAGTCACAGTTCAGCGTGTTGTAAAATGTAAAATCATTTTTAATCGTATGAATTTCCTTCTAATTTCGCACAGGACGCTGTGATAAACGAGCTGAAGAACAAAACGAGACTGGTCCAAGAGAAGAAACTATTGCAACAGGACGAAGTATACAACGGCGCGCTCGAAGACATTCTACTCGGCCTTCGATCAGAGCCGTACAGAAGAGCGGACGCTGTTAGGCGAAGTCAACGTAGACGCATAGATAATCACAGGTTATCACGCACCGCCGAGGAATTAGAACTCTAAAGAAGCCCACATACATCCGTGTTTACCTTTCCCCCCCCCCCCCCATCGCGTTTTTCCATCTTTTTCTTCTCTTCTCCCCGCTAGGCAAATTTTCCATGCATACGTAATCGAAAATCGTCCACCATTTTTTTACTTCTGCAATTTTCCCTCTTCGTTAATTTTGTAACGCGTAAAATAATCGTGCGCGATATTCGCAATTAACGTAGAGATTGATTTTTCGAGAACGAAGTAACGCACGAGGTGATTTTTGCGATAAATGCGACGAATGAGAATTTTAACGTATTTGAACTCGCGCTTTGTAATAAACGTAGATTTCTTCGAATTAATGGGTGCGCCTAGCGATCGTAAATTAGTATCTTCTAGTCGTTAAGGGTTACTGTGGTGAAAGGAAAAATGGGCTCTTCACGATTGCAGACACCTAAACTCGTTTATTTTTTCCAAGCTCAATCAGAATTCCGACAAAGAGGGAAACAACGAAACGAGAAATTTGAAAGGGATCGCAAAAAATACGACACGCGAATTAGAAATTATAATTCGATGGTAACAGCTATTATAGCGATGAAAATACGAAGTACACGTTAAAAGTTCATACATTTCTCAAATCGATGCGTCGTAAATTTGATGAATAAGAAAACTTCCATCGTACGCGTTTTTATAACGAAACTTTTTCGTACGGTTCAATCGCATAATTTTATTATACGCATCATGATTAAAGAGATTCGCGTCCTAGTTTTTCGTATATCGTATTATAAAGAGCCGCTAGTCGTGCAGAAAAATGAACGCAACGTGTAAAATCTGTATAACAAGATATATTAGTTGCATAATGAATTTAACGAGTTTCGGTGAAAGAAGTCGTGAAATAATAAATTACACGTGATACAGTTGAAATGTCTCTCTACGTTAAATGCGAACATATTCGCTCGTTAACGAATCAACGTGGAAATAACGGACGATTTTCATCCGCGTACTCTCCACCGTAATTGCGAAAATAATCGAGAAGATAAGTGTGTACCACACGCGTATGCTACCAAATTATACGCAAACGAGTCTTATACTAAAAACCGATTTTCACGGCCGAATAGAATCGTGTGTGTTTGTAGATATATAAGAGTCGAATTCTCGATGAGGAAAGAAACGTTGAAAAGTTAAAATGCCCCACTAATCAAGGTGCTATAAAAACACGAATGCTTCGTCGACAGCCGAAAACGCGCGAACGCAAAACGCACAGCGAGGACGCGAAAATTTATCAAACAGCGTGTGCGCGCGTTTATGCGTGTTGTATATGATTCTACTTATTCTCTCTCTATTTTTTTCTCTTTTTTTTTTGGTTGTACAAATTTCGTTAAGAGTATATAGTAGACGGTAAAATTCGAATAAGTAAGAGAATATTTTTTGCACATTGTTTTTTCCCTTCTCGATGAAAGAGCACGGAGAAATTTGTTTGCATTTAATTATTATTATTATTATTATTATTATTATTGTTGATTGTTATACATGTGTTTCAGATATTTATAACAATTCCACGTTTAATCGATTATTCTGTGTTGAGTGTTTCTTTAGGGCTGGGGGGGGGGGGTTAATAAAAGGCACTTTTTAGGCATTTTTATGTCGAGGAAACAAGAAGAATCTCGGAATAGTTTTTTTTTTTCTTTGTTGGCGAGCTGCAGATTTTTTTCTTTTCTTTTTTGTATTGAATCGTGACATTCCATAAAAACGCGGGGCTACGGAATTTTATTGCTACGGCACTGTGTTATTATTTGCATTCACGCGAACATAAATTCGATATTTGAATTATTATTGTTTCAGTGATTGTTAATTTATTCATATATATTTAGTAATTATTGGCTTCACTGGACTTGAATTAAAATTGTCGCCATTTTAGAATTCTGATATTATTTGCGCTAAATTTAAATTGATTAAATTTCCATCGACCATGAATGTTATTATAAAAATATTTCAATTTCGATAGAAATTATTTCGCCAACTGAATAAAATTCGGAGAAAATTGTGGCCATTTAAAATTTTGATATAATTTGCAGCAAACTTAAATTGATTAAAATTCGATCGATATAAATGTTATTATAAGAAATATTTGAATTTCGATAGAAATTATTTCGCAAGTTAAATAAAATTCGGAGAAAATTGTGGCCATTTAAAATTTTGATATAATTTGCAGCAAACTTAAATTGATTAAAATTCGATCGATATAAATGTTATTACAAAAAATATTTGAATTTCGTTAGAAATTATTTCGCCGTCTAAATGGAATTCGGAGTAATTAAAAAATAGTAGTTAAAAATACAGTGCCGCGTCGATAAGTTTTGTAGCCACTGCGTGCTGAAAATCCTTGAATACGCAATTTCCAAACACGACAGAATATAGTAATAACTATTTTGAGATAACTATATATACACGCACGCAAAGAGAAGAAGTTCCGAAAGTTGCAAATATTTTTCGAGACTGTCTGAATTAATCTGAAAGAAGGAAAAGAGAGTCAATATTCGATGGTGTGTAATTAAGAAATTACAATTAGCTTGTATCTGCTGCGCACAATAACGATAATTATTTATAAAAGCTATCTGATTCTCGAACGATAACCGCGTATAAATGGTATTTTGTTAAGAATTACACATACGAAACATATGACGACTACCGTTACATTCCGTCAGAAGAATCTCAAAACGCGCTCAATTTTCTACGAATACAAATGGTGTGTAAGCATTTACCGATACAGCGACGGATTTAGCGAAATAGGGGGCCCTTAAAAATACGCACGAATTTTTAGCGGACGAAGAAATCAATGGACGTTCAAATACCAAAGCTGTGAAAAGAGGAGAAGAATTAAGTACTGTTATTTTTCCATTTTTTTACTATTATTATTATTATGAATCTTGGGTAAGTTCGGATGAAATTGGGGATAGACGAGGTTTGGATTTATTTAAGTTTGGATTAAATTCGGGTTAGGTTGTTGAATGTTATTGGAAACTATTGGATACTATTCGGTATTATTGATAGTATTGAATATTATTGGATAATATAGGATGCCACTCACTATTATTGGATACTGTTCGAGATACTATTGGGTATGATTGGATATTGTGGGATTACTATCCCATGGAAAATCCATTGGAAATTGTGTTGGATACTATAAAATACTATTGCGTACTATTGCGTACTATTGGATACTATTGGCAACTATTGGCGGGTATTGCTGATGAATGCTATTGGATATTATTTGGAGTTATTGAATAGTATTGAATAATATTGAATAGCCTTGAATAGTATTCAAAAGTATTGAATACTATTGGATATTATTGGATAATATTGAATATTATTGGATACTATAGGATGCCACTGAATATTATTGGATACTGTTGAAAACTATTCGGTATTATTGGATAGTATTGAATATTATTGGATACTATAGGATGCCACTCACTATTATTGGATACTGTTGGAGATACTATTGGGTATGATTCGATATTGTGGGATTACTATCCCATGGAATATCCATTGGAAATTGTGTTGGATACTATAAAATACTATTGCTTACTATTGGATACTATTTGCAATTATTGGTTGGTATTGCTGATGAATACTATTGGATATTATCGGGTGTCATTGAATAGTATTGAACAATGTTGAATAATATTGAATAGTATTGTATAGTATTGAATAATATTGAATAGCCTTGAATAGTATTCAAAAGTATTGAATACTATTATTGGATACTATTGGATATTATTGGATAGTATTGAATATTATTGGATGCTATAGGATGCCACTCACTATTATTGGATACTGTTGGAGATACTATTGTGTATGATTCGATATTGTGGGATTACCATCCCATGGAATATCCATTGGAAATTGTGTTGGATACTATAAAATACTATTGCTTGCTATTGGCTATTATTTGCAACTATTGGTGGGTATTGCATTTGAATACTATTGGATATTATCGGGTGTTATTGAATAGTATTGAATAATATTGAAAATAGCCTTGAATACTATTCAAAAGTATTGAATACTATTGGGTACTATTTGGATATTATTGGATACTATAGGATGCCACTCACTATTATTGGATACTGTTGGAGATACTATTGGCTACGATTGGATATTGTGGGATTACTATCCTATGGAATATCTATTGGAAATTGTTGGATACTATAAAATACCACTATTGGTTACTATTGGATATTGGTGGATACTATTGGCTACTATTGGCAACTGTTGGGTATTGCTGATGAATACTATTGGATATTATGGGGTGTTATTGAATAGTATTGAATAATGTTGAATAATATTGAATAGTATTGTATAGTATTGGATAGCCTTGAATAGTATTCAAAAGTATTGAATACTATTATTAGATACTATTGGATATTATTGGATAATATTGAATATTATTGAATACTATAGGATACCACTGAATATTATTAGATACTGTCGAATACTATTGAGTAATATTGGATATTATGGGACAGTAGTAGAAATTGTTGGATACGATAAAATTCTTTTGGTTGCTATTCGATATTTTGGGATACTGTTGACTACTATTGGCAACTATGGGGTACTGATGTTGAATATTATTGGATATAATTGAATAGTATTCAATAGTATCGAATTGTATTGGATATTATTGGATATTATGGGATAGTATTGGAAATTATTGGATACTGTTTGCTACTATTAGCAACTATTGGGCACTGCTGATCAATTCTATTGGATATTATTGGATATGATTGAATAGTATTGAATAGTACTGAATTCTATTCAATACTATTGGATACTATTTTAGACTATTGGATATTTTTGGTTACTATTGGCTACTGCTGAATACTATTCAATATTATGGGGTATTATCGAATAGTATTGAATAATGTTTAATAGCTATTCGATATTATGGGGTATTATTGAACAGTGTTGAATAATGTTGAGTAATGTTGAATAGTATTCAAAAGTATTGAATACTATTCGATACTATTGGGTACTATTAGATATTATTGGATACTATTGGATATTATGGGATACTATTGCAAATTTATGGATACTCTAAAATATTATTGAACATGGCTGCAATTGAATACTATTCGATATTACGAGGTATTATTGAATTATGTTGACTAATGTTGAATAGCGTTGAATAGTACTCAATACTACCAAATAATATTGGGTACTATTGCATATTGTGGTGTATACCATTGGATATTATTCAGTACTATAAAATACGATTGGGTACCATTAGATATTGTTGGATACTGTTGACTACTATTAGATATGATTGGATATTGTTGAATACTATTAAATATTGTTGTTTACCATTGTGCATTATGCGATATTGCTGAATATTATTGGCTACTATTGCGTATTATTGGATGATATTCAATAATATTAAATAGTACTGAATGATATTAAGTAATGTTGAATAATGAGAAGTATTAAGTAGCATTGGTTACTATTGAATATCATTTGATACTTTGAGATACTATTGGATATTTTTGGACGCTATTAGCACAGGCGAGGTTTAGAATAGACTTATCATCTTATGGGAAACTTTGCATGTTTGTAGTGGACCTCAAGGGAAGTATAGCGCAATTTTTCTTTTTTGCCCAATTTCAGTTCTTCAGGGTGAAAACACCCTCTGAAGATTTATAAGTATTTCCATATTTCCCTGTATATCTTTAAAACTATCGTAAATATAAAAAAAATGGTTATGATAAACATTAAACGTTATTTAATGCTTTATAACACGAGCCAATTAAATTGACAAAAATTCCTTGTTTAAATCAAAAAAGTCTAGAAAATCAAAGATTTTGGAAAGGTATCCTTCGTTTTATTATCCGACAAAGCATGTAAACAATTCTAACGTATTTTAATATACGACGTGTTAAAGCAAACGCGAAAGTTATACATTTTAGACGATGGAAAAGATAAAAATAAAAATTGGTGAGTGGCTCTCAAGAGCCTCAAATCATGTGACAGAAAAATACATTGGATGAGATAGTTCTATTCTCTGTGCCTCGACTATATGCTATTACTGTCAACTCTCCTATAACGCGATTAATTCCATACCGCGTTATATGGAACCGTGTTATAAGAAACTCGGAATTAATAGAAATCGGATTATTCATAACGCGTTTTATACAAATCACTGCCGTGTTATATGGAAACCGTGCTATAAGAAACTCGGAATTAATACAAATTAGATTAATTCGTACCGCGTTATATGGAACCGTGCTATAAGAAACTCGGAATTAATACAAATTGGATTAATTCGTACCGCGTTTTATACAAATCACTGCCGTGTTATATGAAAACCGCGTTATACGAAACTCGGAATTAATACAAATTAGATTAATTCGTACCGCGTTAAGTGAAAATTTCGGAAATAAATAAATTGTACATAAATAATCAGACCGATTTGTTTTGCATTGCGTATATCAAAATTTCATTCTCGAAGCACCAAGTATCGAAGGCGATGTTTTATAAATAAAATTTTATAATACAAATGGCAATGAATATTTGTATTTTTACATAGTTGAGTTTAGATTTATTTAATATGATACATAGTTCGTATAATGAACCGAGGAAACGTGAACGCCACGGCTATTGATAAACGTGATGCCGCACTCGCTACAAAAAGGGAGTTTTTCATTAATTTCAACCGCAAAAATTTAATACATCGGAAAAGTAACGCAATAGATAAACTTTTTAAGCCGTTTAAATTGTTGGAATGTGTTGTCTTGTACGAAAAACGCGTTGTAAGAGTACCGTGTTATAGGAGGGTTGCCGCTATTCTCGCGTCGCGTTATATGGAAACCGCGTTATAGGAGGGTTCACTGTCGAATACTATTTAATATTATTGGATATTATTGAGTAGCATTGAATGCTGGGATAATTCATGAGTAGTTGTTAATTAATACTGAGTAGTATCGAATACAATTGGATACTATTCAATACTATTAAATACTATTAAATAATTTTGTTTACTATTGGGTAATATTACACACTGCTGAATACACACTGAATGAATACTATTCGGTGTTATTGGATATTAGTGAGATTATTATTGAATGGTATTAAATAACGGGTTGCGTGTAATGTCGAGTGATGTTGAATAGTATTGAATCTTATTGAATAGCATTGAATAATATTCAATAGTATTGAATAGCGTTGGATTCTATCGGATACTATTAAATATTATTGGATATTATTGGATACTATGGGATACTGCTGAATACTATTCGGTGTTATTGGATATTAGTGAGATTATTATTGAATAGTATTAAATAACGGGTTGCGTAATGTCGAGTGATGTTGAATAGTATTGAATATTATTGAATAGCATTGAATAATATTCAATAATATTGAATAGCGTTGAATTCTATCGGATACTATTAAATATTATTGGATACTATGGGATACTGCTGAATACTATTCGGTGTTATTGGATATTAGTGAGATTACTATTGAATAGTGTTAAATAACGGGTTGCGTAATGTCGAGTGATGTTGAATAGTATTGAATAGCATTGAATAATATTCAATAATATTGAATAGTGTTAAATATTATGGGATAATGATGGATATTGTTAGCTACTGTTGAAGACTGTTGGTTACTATTAGATATTGTTGGGTACTATTAAATAGTGTTAAATACTATTGGATACTGCTGAATTACTATTGGGTATTATTTGATATTATTGAATAGTATTTGATAGTATTGAATAGTATTGAATAGTGTTGAATAGTATTGAATGATGTTCAATTAAATTGAATGGCATTGATTAGTATTGAATAGTGTTAAATAGTATTAAATAATCTTGAATAGTATTGAATACTATTGTGTATTATTGGATACTATCTGATACTGTTGAATACTATTGGGTATTGTTGGATACTATTGGCTATTATTGGACGCTATTGAATATTATTGGGTATTATTGGATACTGTTGAATAATATTGAATAGTATTAAATAATGTTGAATAGTATTGAATGTTGTTCAATAATATTGAATAGCATTGAATAGTACTACATAATGTTGAATACTATTGAGTAATAGTGAAGGGTATTGAATGATGTTAAATAATATTGAATAGCATCGAATAGCGTCTAACAGTATTGATTGCTATTGAATAGCATTGATTAACATTCAATAATGCTGAATAGTATTGAATACTATTGTGTAGTATTGGATACTATCTGATACTGTTGAATTCTATTGGGTATTGTTGGATACTATTGGCTATTATTGGATGCTACTGTATACTATTGGATATTATTGTATACCGTTAAGTAATATTAAATAGTATTAAATAATGTTGAATAGTATTGAATGATGTTCAATAATATTGAATAGTACTAAACAATGTTGGATACTATTGAGTAATTGTGAATGGTATTGAATAATGTTAAATAATATTGAATGACTACTGTTGGCTACTATTGGATACTGCTGAATTACTATCGGGTATTATTCGGTATTATTGAATAGTGTTAAATAGTATCAAATAATGTTGAATAGTATTGTGTACTATTGGATACTGTTGAATAATATTAAATAGTATTAAATAATGTTGAATAGTATTGAATCATGTTCAATAATATTGAATGACTACTGTTGGCTACTATTGGATACTGCTGAATTACTATCGGGTATTATTCGGTATTATTGAATAGTGTTAAATAGTATCAAATAATGTTGAATAGAATTGTGTACTATTGGATACTGTTGAATAATATTAAATAGTATTAAATAATGTTGAATAGTATTGAATCATGTTCAATAATATTGAATACTATTGTGTACTATTGGATACTACGGGATACTGTTCAATACAATTGGCTATTATTGGACGCTGCTAAATACTATAGGGTATTATTGGATACTGTTGAATAATATTAAATAGTATTAAATAATATTGAATAGTATTGAATGATGTTCAATAATATTGAATAGCATTGAATAGTACTAAATAATGTTGAATACTATTGATTAATGGTGAATGGTATTGAATAATATTAAATAATATTGTATAGCATTGAATAGTACTGAGTAGTATTGAATAATATTAAATAATGTTGAATAGTATTGAATTATGTTCAATAATATTGAATAGCAATGAACAGTACTAAATAACGTTGAATAATATTGAGTAATGGCGAATGGCATTGAATAATGTTAAATAATATTGAATAGCCTTGAATATTATCGAATATTATCGAATAGTATTGAATAACATTTAATAGCCTTGAATAGTATCGAATATTATCGAATAGTATTGAATAGCATTGAATAGTATTGGATACTATTAAATAGCATTTTGCGAATAGTATTTAGTACTATTTAATACTATTAAATACCACTGGATACTCATGCAATGAATTGCAATTTTTCTACCATCCGAAAAATACAAAAAAAACCTCGATAAAGAACGAATTTAAGAAGAATCAGTTCAACTCGGTGCATTTCAGTATTGCGTCTATTTTTCCCGTATCTTCTAATTAAAATCCGTCGCAACGAAACGAAAACTAATTACTAAAGGAAAATTTTTATTCTCGCCTCTTGGAACTCTGGGCCCCTTTTGAAACCCGCTAAATCCGCCCCTGAACGAAACAAAACAGTCGCTTTTAATCGCTATAACGCATATTTAATCGTTACAATTAAATTTCTTTTAACTAAAACCGCGCAAAAAATGTTTCAAACTTTCCGCTTTCTATAAATAGAAGCTGAAAAATATTCACGTAAACTTAAAAAAGGGGCAACCTTACATCTCTTCAAAATTATATTGAAATTAAAATTAGCAGCTCTGTAAAATCGAAGGCTTAATCCTTCAATTAATCCGTGAGAAACGTAAGACTTTTAAGTAGGAAATCGGATAAAACACGAGTTATATATAGAGAATATTCTGTAAAAATTATTTAGTCGATCATTTCGTGGCTTCTAAAACGAAAGATTCGTATTAAGTTGATAATTGGCGATAGAAATTAACTTGTGATAAATTCAAGACTAATTAGAAAAATAGATTCAGCGGTTGAATTTCTCAAAATTATTGCGAACGAGTTTACTTTGATTTCTGAAGTGGTGGAAAACTCGTGATATAAAGATAAGTAATAATTAATATATTGGTTATTTTGCGTGGCAAATTAAATAGGAATTTAGGAATTTCTTAACCCTTTTGTTGTACTCTGAACTTTTTTCAATTTTAATTAACGTGATATATTCCACTAATTTCACCACATTTTTCTCATACTTCATTGCGTGAAAGGAGAATACAGGTTTACCTTCGTTTAACACGAAACAACGGAGTGCAAAAAGGTTAAAGATTAAAATACCGATTAAAATAATTCCAGTAAAATTATCCAACTTGGATTAAATCGATTTTATATGCGTTATAGTTTAAAACAGGTATTGGCAAACTTTTCAAATAATAGAATAGAAATTTTAAACAAATTCGTTTCAATTCGGTTCACTTTTTTCTGGATATAATAAATATAGTTACAAAAGAATTTAAATACTTTATGCATCTGCAAAAAAAAAAAAAGAATCACGTCCTAAAATATGCGTGAAAAATAAATAATTTGTGTCCTTATCGAGATTTTATTAAATCAAATTTGCCTCGCCGGTATTTATTTTCATTTCACTTTTGGCCCGCCGATATTTTTTTCTTATTTTATCTTTGTAATAAAAAAAGTTTGCCAATTCTTGGTTTAAGAGAATCGCGACTGCGTTTGAAATTTTGTCTCACTGTCCAATTCTTTATCGTTGTAATACAAATATATTAATAGAAGCGAAAGATCTTTTGCCACAGAAAAGAATAGGATGTGTGTTTTTTTTGCTACGATAATAAATTTCTCCTATACGCGCCTATTTTTGGCTGATCTGACTTTTTTTGATAAACGATATACAAATTATATTTTCACTTTTGTACGTTTTTGATACGCAATCAACGATGCAGAGGAAAACCTGTTGTAAATATTGTTGTAATATATTCGAAAAAAAAGTGCGCATCGATTACAGTGCGGCCGGTTTAATTGCGAACTTTTAACGAACCGACGGAAGAGTACGCGTAAAATTTTCGTGAGAACTTTAACCCTTTGCGGACGAGGAATGATAAACAGTTAAGAAAGTATTTTGGCCTTCAGTTCGAAACCTTGAAATTCCTAGCTATCGAATTCAAAGTCCATCGGATTCCCAAAACTTTGAAGCGTTCATTAACGATATTAATTTAATTATTTCGATTTAAAAATGGACTAGCGCCCAGAAAACCAAGAAACGATTAAGCAGCTATTTGCAGACACTCGTCCGCAAAGGGTTTAATAACGAATAACCCATTAATTGCAATTTTACTTATAAAAAAACAGAAATGAGTGCGGAAAAGTGTGTGCATGTGTGTGTGTTATAAAAATTGGATTAGTTTCTCGTCAAACGAGTTATGCGTCGCCGCCATATTTTGTTCGAATTCGTTTATGTATAAATTTTAATTCGGATCTGTGATTTCTCGTTATTCGACGCGATTTCGATTGACGAAATTAGCTGCATAGATAAAATTGTGAATGTTACGAAATTTGGGCAACATTGAAGATATCTGCAGATTTGGCTAAATTGGTTGATTTTTTAGGATTTGACGAAATTAACAAATTTGACGGAATTAACAAATTTGACGAAATTGACAAATTTGACGAAATTGACAAATTTGACGAAATTGACAAATTTGACGAAATTGACAAATTTGGCAAACTAGGCAAATTTGACAAACTTGGCAAATTTGACAAAATTGGCAAATTTGACAAACTTGGCAAATTTGACAAAATCTCTGCAAACTTGGCAAAATTGGCAAATATGACGAAATTGACAAAATTGGCAAATTTGACAAAATCTGCAAACTTGGCAAATTTGACAAAAGTTGCAAACTTGGCAAATTAGACAAAATCTGCAAACTTGGCAAATTTGACAAAAGTTGCAAACTGTGAAATTAGACAAAATTTGCAAAATTCGCAAATTTGACGAAATCTGCAAACTTGGAAAATTTGACAAAATCTGCAAACTTGGCAAAATTGACAAAATCTTCAAACTTGGCAAATTTGACAAAATCTCTGCAAACTTGGCAAATTGGACAAAATTTGCAAAATTCGCGAATTTGACAAAATCTGCAAACTTGGCAAATTACACAAAATCTGAAAACTTGGCAAATTACAAAAAATTTGCAAACTTAGCAAATTAGACAAAATCTGCAAACTTGGCAAATTTGATAAAATCTGCAAACTTGGCAAATTGGACAAAATCTCTGCAAACTTGGCAAATTAGACAAAATCTGCAAACTTGGCAAATTACACAAAATCTGAAAACTTGGCAAATTACAAAAAGTTTGCAAACTTTGCAAATTAGACAAAATCTGCAAACTTGGAAAATTTGATAAAATCTCTGCAAACTTGGCAAATTTGATAAAATCTGCAAACTTGGAAAATTTGACAAAATCTGCAAACTTGGCAAATTAGACAAAATCTGCAAACTTGGCAAATTGGACAAAATCTCTGCAAACTTGGCAAATTTGACAAAATCTGCAAATTTGGTAAAATTGGTTAATTTTGCAGATTCGATTAAATTAGCAAATTTGGCAAAATCGACAAGATTAACTAAATTCGCAGATTCGACAAAAGTAACAAATTTGGCGAAATCAAGAAAATTAACGAGAGGTAATAACAAATGCAACAAGATTAAAGAAATTAATTAATATACAAATTTGTACAAAATTAGCAAAATTGTCAAAAGACAACCAAATAATCAAACACGTGCAAAACTCGACCAAAATTGCGATCATTTTCAATAAAAGAAAAAATGGTAGTACTGTATTCGTTGTACTAAAAACAAAATTAGGTGAACACTATTTTATTTGAACCACCTAAAAAAATGCATGAAACGATGATTAACGAGTATAAAGATTCCTCGATAATTTAATCAATTTCGATATCATTTTGTTGCACTTTTTTTATTTTTTCGCGAAATGCTGCAAATTCTGATCACGATTGAAATCGGTTCAAAATTGCGAAAACTGGGTTATCGATAAAAATTTGCGAAAGAAATCTCCAAGGAACGACGGAAATTTTCTCGTAAACGTATCGTAAAAATGATCGCACTTAAACCGACATCGCTGTACTATAATATAATTGTAGATGAATTGCCAATGTGATGTTTATAGATAAGTATAACATATCTATATTATGTGTTATTATTATTATTATTATTTGCTGCGGCGAAACTAATTTTCAAACGACGTTGTAACACATGTATTATTTTTTTTTTTTTTTTGTATTATTTGTTGCAGGAATGTAAATACTGTGCATTTTATATTATCGAAATAAGTTATGCGACAAAAAAAAAAGAGCAGAAACCGCCAGGCATACGATGTGCTTTACTTTGTATAAAAATTCATTATATTATATACGAAATAAATATGATACCAATGTACTTGTATAAATATAGATATACGTTTAAATAAATAAATAAATAAATAAATAAATATATATGTATATATATATATATATCAATATTTCTCAATCTTTTTTTACTCTTGAGGCACATTTTCCGATGAAGAAAAATTAGTCGTAAAAAGAAGAAATCTCTAAATTAAATAAATACAACCAAAAATAATATTATTAATATATATTCTCAACTTCAATTCGTTGTAAAAGAAGATCCTTCGCGTGTGCTTTATTCTCATTAATGGTGTATTGTAATACGCGTCTTCGAACAATGGGTGTTAAAATAAAAATGACGCCAATTTTTTTCTTTTTTTTTTTTTTAATTTTGCGACACATTTTTTGAGAAACAGTAATATTATACGTTATATATATAATATATACAATATAGTATATATTATACTTATTCTATATAATATAGTATATATTATATATAATACATTTAATATATACTATATTATAAACTATATTAAATGTATTCTATATAATATAGTATATATTAAATGTATTCTGTATAATATATACTATATTAAATGTATTCTATATAATATATACTATATTAAATGTGTTCTATATAATATAGAACATATTATATGTATTTTATATAATATAGTATATATATTATATGTATTCTATATAATATAGTAAATATTATATATGCTATATATAATATAGTATATATTAAATGTATTCTATGTAATATACTATATATTATATATATTTTTCGCGTATTCGCGTGTGCCATTTTTATCGTGCGTTCATTTTCTCCCTCTTCTCTGTTCAATTAACCAACTGGTCAATAAACAAAATGAAGCCGGCGATTAATAAAGAATTAATTCTTTCGTTTTGTCTCTTTGTCTCTTTGAAAAAGGGGGGGGGGGAAGTTTCATCGAACCGGAAATGGAAATGCAAATGCAAATGGGAAATAAACTTAAAGCGATATGAATAAACAAACAAGCGCCGCACTCGAGAAAACGCAAAAAGAAAAAAGAACAGCTGCTTCGGAGAAGTTTTTATTTATTTGTGCGAATAGACTACAATTATTACAATATTTTATCTGTAAAATATTATTGTTTATATATACAAATATACAATATACAAAAGGCACGATATATCTACATTCTTTAGATCATTTATACACAATTAGAGAGGGGGGGGGGGGGGAGGGAAGAGGGGAGGATACAAGTCGAAGTTTTAAATAATGTACAAAAAGTTGGTGGCCAAACTGGATAAAATCCGGTTTATGTGAAACGCGAAATTTTGTGCCGATGACAATTATCCTCCGGGCAATAATCCGAAAGTCTCGCGCGCTATTCGATTATTTCGACAATGGATATATTTTATATATATATATATAAAACGGACGTGTGTCAATTATCTGAGCAACGATAAATGCTTGCCGTCAATTATCCGAGCAACGCGATAAATGATTGCTGACAATTAACCGAGCTCTACATGAATAAGCTCCAATTATCCGAGCAACGATTAACCCCTTGCCGTACGAATATCTCAAAGACTTATTCATTGAGTGAATTGCTAATATATGTAAAAACGTGTTTCTATTTAAACGACACGACTTTTCAAGCGACAGTAATAGGAACATATTGAATACTTTGTTGTACATTTTCAATCACGTATAGTAATTAAATTCATTACATTCAACGGTTAGAGAAATGTTCATAAATAAAATAGACGTTGAACAATATTGTGCTCGAAACTGGAACAATTTTCAAATCGAATACGTTCCAAAACAAGAATAAGAATAAGTTCGGATAAAGTTTAAAGCGATAAGCTTAAAGTGGCAGTGTAATTGCTACGTAATTTTTGTTTCGCAGTCTTCGTTTTTACGCGAGTCGACGCTGTGATTAGAATCGAGAAATTGAAGCTTATTTAAAAAGAAAAAGAAAGCAAGTACAGTACGCTTTTATTGTAATTAGAGGCAAGGGGTTAATGCATGGGAATAGTGGCTTAACTTTATCAACTTTGACGTACGAATTGAATATCATTCTTAAAACGAACCATTCGATAAATCGCAATGGGGCGCAAAAAAGTCCTCTGCTTTTTTACACACGCCGAATATCAGTTTGAAATTTGTGATGTTTCCTGTAAATGGATGGTCTAAACTGTACTTAGTCAATGGTAAATAATCGAAACTTGCTCTGTTTACCCGAGCAACGATTGATAATCAATCGAATTGTCCGCAGCAAAAGTCGACAGTTGCTTCGATTATTTGAACAACGGATTGACAGATGCTTCGTCAATTATCCGAGCAATAATCGAGACTTGCTTAATTTATCCGAGCAATAATCGAGCCTTGCTTCATTTATCCGAGCAACGATTGAAAATCAATCGAATTATCCGCAGCAAAAGTCGACAGTTGCCTCGATTATTTGAACAACGAATTGACAGATGCTTCGTCAATTATCCGAGCAATAATCGAGACTTGCTCCGTTTACCCGAGCAATAATTGAGATTTGCTGCATTTATCCCCGAGCAACGATTGAAAATCAATCGAATTATCCGAAGCAAAAGTCGACACTTGCTTCAATTATTTGAACAATGAATTGACAGAAGCTTCGTCAATTATCCGAGCAATAATCGAAACTTGCTTCATTTATTCGAGCAACAATTGAAAATCAATCGAATTATCCGCAGCAAAAGTCGACAGTTGCCTCGATTATTTGAACAATGAATTGACAGAAGCTTCGTCAATTATCCGAGCAATAATCGAAATTTGCTCCGTTTATCCGAGCAACGATTGAAAATCAATCGAATTATCCGCAGCAAAAGTCGACAGTTGCTTCGATTATTTGAACAACGAATTGACAGATGCTTCGTCAATTATCCGAGCAATAATCGAGACTTGCTTCATTCACTCGAGCAACGATTGAAAATCAATCGAATTATCCAACGTTCGAAAGATATTCAAATTAACATTCGAAAGTCGCCGCGAATATATAATAATAAACCTGATCACAGACATCGGTACATTTAACACCGATTACTCGCATTTTTCTCGCTCGCGGAAACTGTTTACAAAAAAAACTGTTGACACGTCAAAGTTTGATGTCGCAAGTGTGTTTCTTAATACGCAACAATGCTTTTTATTAATCGTTCTATTGTCGACGAAAAATAACGGCGCTCGATTGATTTTTCGCGTGTTTAAAAAAAAGAGATATAAAAACGAAATTCTATGCGCGCGCGCGCGTGTGTGTGTGTGTGTGTATATATATTATTTTATATAAAAACACGCGATATCGTTGCGCGTGTTCTCTAAAAAATAGACGTGGGCCAAAAGTTTGCAATTTACGTTAAAGACGACGACGACGAATTTAAACGAGATTCTGTCTTAGTTATTAAGTTCTTTAGTTATTAAGTTATTTAGTCAAACTAAACAACCAAATAAGTAAATAACTAAATAACTAAATAACTATAAGAATCAACGAATGAGATTAATTATACCACGTATTGTCCTACGATGTTAATTTTGTAAAATTCGAATGATCGACGAAAGAAACGATTCAGATTTAAAGGGGGGAGGGGGGAGGGGGGAAATGTAGAAAAAGGTATTGAAAACTTTTGGCCAGGCAGTACAAATTATTCGCTCTTCGCTTCCCCTTTTTAGCAACAAATTCTATCACAAAATTACTCTACGTTCTCTCACAGTCCACGTTCTCGCGCATCTTTCTTCTAATCATTATACAATAAAAAACAGTTCGAAAACGAAGTTCGCACGATACACGGGTGTAAATATACGTGATGCAAGATACGAGAAACGAACGCGGTTGTAGAAAAATAAATTCGGGCTACCGAAGCACGAGGAACTTCGCAAACGTATGAATATATATAAAAAAAAAAATGAAGTACGAGTGGTGCCCGGATAAGTGTCCAGATTTCTGCCCGTTTTAGCGTCGCAAATGGCGGAGAATAAATCAGCCGACAGACGGTAAAATTTAACCGCTAAAAATTAGTCGATGCTTAACATTTGCAAGTAGATCGCTGATCTTTTATACGAATTTGAACGTTTGAAAATTATTGATGAGAAATCTCTGTTCGAACTTGAACAATGAATACATGTTAACGCATATTTTGCGATCTTTTCGCGCATTTAAACGTCATGTAAATAAGAATCCGCGACCCAAGGATAATTACCAGAATTTATAAGAGTAAATTATGGATTTCTTTATATTTTTATGAACATAATTGAAATAAATGACAATTCGTGTAACTCTTCAAATGTTCTGACGTTCGAAAAGATTTGTAATTTTGAAGATTATTGAACTTTTCCTCGAATGCGTAAAAATCAGCATACTATATACATTTTGTAAGCATTATTTAAAAAGAAACTTTGGAACGAACTTTTCCGAATTGTTCCGAAATATTTTCGATACCGTAACGAAGACGATAATATTTTACTATATTAACGTTGAATAAAGTGTTTTTCATTACCGAAAAACTGAATTCGAGGCGCAAAAAGGGTTGACAGAAATCTGATTATCGATATTTCACTAAGATTCGCGTAACTCGCCCGGATAAGCGTCCGTGCACGCTAATCGGACCAGCGACGCTAAAGCGGGCACCGGTGTATCGTGCAAATCTTCACGATTTTATACATTATCTTAGGAATACGGCGTTGCACGCTTAAATTGCAACGAGTCGAGGCTACACATTATAATTCTCGCGTAACGGTGAGCTGCCCGTTTAATTTGCAATATATCGACGCCTGTTCGGCCAAATCTTTGCGCAAATAAGTCGTTGCATACGTAATCTGCGACGAGTTATAATTCTAGTGTAAAACTGGCAACTATTTTATTCGCTCATCTCCAAACACTGTGACTAGCGATGGAATTGAATCTCGTTGTAGTTTAGGCGAAGCCATTTCGTTGTACGCTTTATTTGCAAAGTGTCAGGCTTACACATACTGTGTATTCTTCGCGTAACAGGCGGCCATTTTATTCTCCTATCACTAAACGCTAATTAGTGATAGAATTGGATTGTGTTGCAATTTAGCCGAAATCATTTAGTTGTATGCTTAATTTGCAATGAATCGGAGTTACAATTATTGTATTTTTCGCGTAACAGGCGGCCATTTTATTCTCCTATCACTAAACGCTAATTAGTGATAGAATTGGATTGTGTTACAATTGAACCGAAATCGTTTAATTGTACGCTTAACTTGCAATGAATCGGAGCTACAATTATTGTATTTTTCGCGTAACAGGCGGCCATTTTATTTTTCGATCACTAAACACTAATTAGTGATAGAATTGGATTGTGTTACAATTTAACCGAAATCATTTAGCTGTACCTTTAACTTGCAGTGAATCGGAGCTACAATTATCGTATTTTTCGCGCAACAGGCGGCCATTTTATTTTTCGATCACTAAACACTAATTAGTGATAGAATTGGATTGTGTTACAATTTAACCGAAATCGTTTAATTGTATGCTTAATTTGCAGTGAATCGGAGCTACAATTATTGTATTTTTCGCGCAACAGGCGGCGATTTTATTTTTCGATCACTAAACGCTAAATCAGTGATGAAATCGAGTAATTACAATTGAAACGGAACGTTGCCCCGGTTGTAATTTAAGCGTGCATCGCCGTAGAAATCGGTAAATTCGATGAAATATCAAAGAGTTTATAGTCTTCTTTAAAATATCTCTATAAAAAATTACTCGCAATCGAAAGTTCCGTAAAACTCGCATAAAACTTTCTCAAGTGATACGATATAAAACAAACAAAAAAAAAGAAAAAGAAGAACAAACAAATGAGAAATACTCTCTAAGAATATCAAGAATTGAAAATTTATAGGAATGTATCAGTTAAGAAAATATATATATATATATATATGTGTATATATATACGCGTAAGTTTTTATGTACCTTGTGTGTTCTATGCGTTTTTGCGCGTTCATCTGTTTCAAACCAATGGTTTAAACCTTTCGCACGCGATACAAAAATTCGTATCTCTACGCGCCGACTACAAAATATATTACAAACTTTTTTTCGTTTCAACGCGAAATCGGCGGATTTCGGTGGAAATTTGTAAAATTTCCAAATACCAAAGAAGTAGAAGAAATAGAAATAGAAATAGAAGAAGAAGAAAGAAAGATTTTATGTAATAAATTGCCAAGAGAGACAAAAAAAAAGAAAAGCATATTACTGTGCGTTAAACTAGTGGAAATAAATTACGTAGCTTTAAAAAAAGAAACTCTTTGGTTTGATCGTTCGTAATTAATTATTACATAAAATCCTTGGCTGTGCCTTGTGATTTCTTTCTCCCTTAATTATTGTGTTCCCCTGTTATAAATTACAACGCGAGAAAACTTCTTCCAATTTTATAGAATACGCCCCCCCCCCCCCCCCTTCAGTCAACGCGCGTTTGTTTTCTTTTTTAGGCCCGGGGGCCCGAGAAATCATTCGCACGGCACTGCGTTTGATTAATTAACGATTATCATTGGATTATCCGGAAATTTCCCGGCTTTGAATTTTCCACCGAAAAGATTTCTTCTACTAAACGCCAATGCTTTCGTTTCGAATTTATTCTCGCAAATTCACGATTGCCGAAGGCCGATTTAACAATTCTCAATTCATCGCTATTCTGGAATCTTGCGATTCCCAATTTTTTACCCTCCTCGGATTTATCTAATTAATTTGAATTGAATTGAATTTAAGGCAATCCGATAAATGTATGTATTCAACACGAAACATCGTTTTAAATGCAGTGCCGTATAAAAATGGTTCCGAACGGCCCCGAGTTGGTTAATTTTGATTTTGCAACTATACGCAACTCTTAATGCAGTATCATAATTTATACAGGTAAATTATGCGATTTCACATGCACGCAAATAAATGTCATCATCGTGTGTCATCAAATAAATTAAAGCATAATCGTCGTGGAAAACGAAGAAAGTTGTTGTCGGATCGAACGAAAAAAAAAAAGCATCTCTTTCCATTAATAATACTGATTTTTTTTTCCTTTCCCCTCCCTCCCCACTTTAAAGATCGAAGCTTTTTATACTTTTATACGATTTTATCAGCCTTGCGAATAAGCGCGGCGAATTTGTGATTCATTACAAAACTTGGCCCGGATGAAAAACAATATGTTTACGAAACGATTATTAGTATTTTGTTGTTTGTTTCTCTCGTCTTTGTTTTTTTTTCCTTTCCTTTCCTTTTCTGTCCGAATTGGGAAATTTTCGCGTACAGAGCAATTTGAACACAAACTGGTTAGTTTATCATTTGGTTTATATGGCATGGATCTAGTATTTGGTTTCCTCGTTAATTACTTAATTATTCAATGTTAACAAAACGATAATTAAATAATAAGTTACTCTTACGACGACGATCCTCGTATAAATCATTCAAAATCAGAGAAGCACTGGATTAAATATCTGTACAAAATAGAAAGACCTTAGGCTAAAACTCTTTATCATTAGCGAGCCTTCATCAATTAGACTGCGGACTTTTAATATTAATTCGTATTCCGATTAAACAAAAACGCGAATTCGAATAGAGAAATTTCCTTTCACCTTTCGAACGCGATTAATTCATATATATTTCATATATTTCTCCTTTCAACTCGATCAAATTATAATCGCATTCATTCAAAATTATCGTTGCGTATGAATGAAAAATTATCGATTCAAGAGTATTTCGCAAACTTGATTTTACGAAAAAGCAACAAAAGAAAAAAATCCGCAGTCTAACGCAATGAGACAATCCATTTTCCCCGTTTACTTTCTCCTTTCTCCTTTGCCACTCGTTTCCGCGCCGCACGATTCCTTTTTTTCTCTCTATACAAATATGTAAAATCGTATTATTATTGACAATACACAAGATATTACTATGTACAACGATAGTCTTCTTACAACCCTTTTTAGTTATCAAAAAAGATGCAAATATATTATCAATGTATATGTATACATGTATATACATACATATATATATATATATATATATATATATATGTATTTATATATATATGTATTTATATATATATATATATATATATGTAGTGTATAGATCGTAAAAAATTCTCAATACATATATATATATATATATGTGTGTTTTCGCTTCGTTCTCTTTCACTGTCGTGTATAAAAAAACGCTTCTTATAAACGGAGGTAATCACGTGTGATTTAAAATTATTAATACAATGTACAGCGGGGATTGGGGGGGGGGGGGCGACGGAAAAATCTTGGCACAGCACTGCCGCTCGAATCGCAACATTTCGCACCTCGAACAGTACTAAACCCTTTGCGGAAAGGGACGACGAATAATAAAACTTAAAATAGAGTAGTTTCACTTTGAATTCCAAGCCTTACGAATTCCAGGTCGACAACAAATTCCCAAAACTTTGAAGCGTTTATCTTAACGATATTTAATTTAAACTTTTTGCTTTAACGGTAAACGTGTTGGTTCCAGAAAAACCAGGAAAGTGGCGATTATTCGCAGACACTCGTCCGCAAAGGGCTAAACACAGCGCAGAACTGAGAACAGTTTTTTAGAACTTGGTTGGGTCCACGTTCTCGCGTTTTTTGCGAGGCATCGCGGTATTTTATTTATGCGGGTAACAGCGAAATTCGTCCTGTCGCTGGAGGAAATTCTACGGAAATCGTTTTTTTTACGGTAGACGATTATGAAAAGCGATTGTAAAAAAGGTCCGCGGCATAGTAAGACACCAGCGAGCTCGTAATTAAATAAGAACATTTCTTGCGCGGTGCGATTGCAATGCCGGTAAACATCGAAAAATATCATCAAAATTTTAACCTTCTTCTTTTACCCATAATTAGACGAAGTGAATAATAATAATAATAATAATAGAAACGCGTACATACATATCGTGTACGCTTTTTTCTATTCTCGGTTATTTCTCACAACCTTTTCAAGCCCCCAACAACAATAACAACAACAACAACAACAACGCAATTATTAAAAATACTAAAAGCAGTGCTGTAGCAATGTTTTTCGTGGCCACTGTTAAATACAAGGCTGCTTCAAAAAGGTCGGGCAAAAATTTGCGTACAAATTCCACGCGCGTCAAAGCGAGAAGAAAAGTTCTTTGTACGAAAAAAAAGAAAAAATTGTTGTGTTACAATAATTCATGGCCGGATTACGTAATCCTTTCACAACGGTATAAAACGAATTTATTTTATTTGCCAGCGGCTTTCGATAGTAATTAACTCTTTTGGCGGTGGAAGATATTTAAGGTATCAGTTTTGGAGCTTCGATGTTCCGCGATTATGTTACAAAACGACGAAGAAACTTTCCCCAAGCTATTATTAACATATTGCGTACGGGTCACGAGATATCTCGCGTATAAAACGAACGTTCGAGTATGGGTTACGAGATATCTCGTTTTAATGCTTCCTTATAGACGATTAAACAAATTAGAGATAATTTGATCGGTTCGTTACGTTACGATGGTAACGAAATTTAACGGCTACTCGCGACAAAAGAATCGCCAAATAAATGTGCGTCAAAATGCCGAAAGAATAGATCGGTGTTACTCTGTTGCATCGAGAAGGCTCCGATCCGATTGTGTATCGTACTAAATAAAGCATTCTATCCATTCTGTTGTCGTACGACATTTTATTACTCCAAAATTCCAGTAAGAAATCTCTTTTGCTTCTGCAATTCCATAAGAATGTGTAAATTTGGAGGGCAAAACTTGTATCACGTTGCTTTCGAACTTTCGGTGGGGAGGGGGGGGGGGGGGATATTTGACAAAAATATCCACGAACTTTGTTTCTTTTTCTCTCTGACGACGATTAAACGTAAAAATTTTCGTTCGAATTTGTTTTCTTTTTTTTTTTTTTTTGTGGGGGGCCCTAATTCCACTAAATCCGTCCCTGCGCGAATTTCCGAATAGTTTATTAAATGCATCCGCTTTGGAACTGTTCCCGAGTGTTCCCCTTTTCACGCGGTTCACGATTTTTCTCCCATTTCGGCTACCGTTTAACAGAAACTTTTCTCCTTTCTCCGAGCGAAAAACCATCAAATTTCCGTTCAACATTTCTGGAACACCCTGTATATTGTCTTACAAGAACGTTGTTTCTCTAACACGTCGACTGCCACTGTGATCTTTTCTCTCGTTTCAATAAGATATACATATATATATATTACAATTATCTATTTGTCGTCGCGTGTATTTATTTCGTTGGAAAATGTAGTTATTTAAGTTTTCCACGATACCTTCCGATACCACATATATATATATATATATATATACGTATTGTTGCTGCTTGTAACATGAAACGCAGTGAAATTTCTAGAAATCAGTGATCGCGTGTTTATTCGATTCGAATGCTTCGGTTAATCGCAGTGTACAGCACGATCACTGGCGGACCACCGTGGCAGTGAACGCGTTAAAACCCGGTACGCGCGATATAATACTTCTCCAACCTCACAAAACTTCACTTTCTTAACGCGTACGGAAACACCGTGTGTGTCTCTTGGAAACGACGCGAAACAACACGCGCGCGTTTTTTTCTCCGCCGAACCGGAAGAAGTCATTATCATTATTATTATTATTATCGTATCATAAATCACTATTTATCATTAGTGGAGCATCAACGATTCCAAATTTCTATGGAGTATCGTGTCCTTCACAGCGTTGAACACATATTTGATGTTCTCCGTGTCTACGGCGGTGGTGAAATGATGGAAAAGAGGCTTCCTTTGATCCCTTTTAACGGAGGTGAACATTTTCAGTATGAAATTCTGCACATCCTTCATGGAATGTGGATTCCCCTCGAACTGCGGGAAATACAGGCGTACGTCCGTGTCGAGGGATTTCACTTTCTTGTCCAACAGATCGGTCTTATTCAGGAACAATATGATCGACACACCGCCGAATATCATGTTATTCACTATCGTGTCGAATATGTTCCTGGATTCTTCCAACCGATTCGTTTTTCTGCAATATAATAATAATTATTATTATTCCTTTAAAAATGGATTAGTAAATTATAGAGGGAATTCGCTTAATATCGGATAATAGTAGCCATAATCGTGAAATTAGAAACGATTACAGAACGACAGAACACCGCGAAAATTAGGTTCGAGATTTAACAAACGCGAAAGAAGCGAAGTTATCGTGTTTGTTGCATTCGATAACAAGTCCTGCGAGTATATCACGTAACTTATAGTAATATATATACGTCAAAGTTTTGTGATTAAAAATATATAAGCAGCGTTACGATATACTTTGGTAAGTATTCTATCAATTACATTTGAATATTTTATATTCGGTCGATTAGTCCTCATAAATGGAGACTTTTTTTATGATCGATCCCCTAATATCGAAAAGCATTATCTTTCCCTATTATCGGACGGTAAAAATGTTTCTTAATTGAAGTACTTTATACACCATTAATGTAAATACATCAAAAATACAATCATTAACAAAAGAAAAAAAAGTGGAAAATATTCTAGCTTGCAACGATGTTACTCGATAGAAGTTTAGAAATGATTCTAACGCAGGTTTTGGTTTTACGGATCGAATTATTACACGTACCTGTCTTCCAGCAACACCTGATCGAACTCGGACGACGAGACGAGAAAAAGTATGGATGTAACGCAATCGAAACACTGGTACCACTTTTGTCTTTGCGATCTCTGCCCGCCGACGTCCACAAATAGAAATGGAATACTATTAATTTCTATTACGAACTCGGATATTCCTTTCGTTGCTTTTCTACAATGTAAAATATCTTGGTGCGTAGGTTCGTAACCCTGCAATATTTATACATTCGGTTATTTCGCAAAGTATAGTCGGTTGCCCGGAATATTCGCGGCGACTATTTTCCATTGAAATCGTACACTTGTCGACAAAAGTTAAGAAACACGACACGCATATTTCCGAAGCTTTATGTCGTTGCTATCTTTTGAGGTACATGGATTAGAAGAACTTGTCGTTTATCGATGTATTTAATACTATATACTTTTATGCTACTGTAAATTCTAAGCTGCGAATCTTAGAAGCGAAAGGATACGAAAAAATTCGTAAGCGACTACTTTGTTTCTTAACTTTTACCGGTAAGTGTATATTCGAGTAAGATTCGTAAAAGTACCGCTGAACGAAATTCAATTTGTGACATATTAATAAATAGGTGTTTTGAATAAAACATTTTCGGGTAACGTTTCAACCCCCCCTTTCAACTCTATTATTATAGTAGTTATATATTACATGTGTACAGTCACATAATACATGTTGAAATTTTCTCACATTTTTTAACCGCACAACACCAAATTTTAAAACTATTGTTTATGGAAGATTTTACGTGACCGTGTTTATATTTTTTCATGGTTATCTTTATAGTTACAATGGAAGCATTTTGCTATTTTCAAAAGCTTCGCCTTTCTTAAACTGAACTTTGCGATGAATTTATAATATTCTATACTTAATCATATTCCTTCTTAAACTGATCTATGCGATAAATTTATAACATTCTATACTTAATAATATTACGAGTAGCGAGAGTATTAATTAACATTACCACTTTCGCGATCCTGTCAAGATTGTCCAAGAAATATTGAACCGAGTCGCTCTGCAAATAGAAAAGCATATTTTTAAATCACCGAAACAAGCATAATCAAGAATTCTGTAACCGTGTAAGCTTCTAAACACTAGATTTACGGAACTCGTCGATTTCGCACGGATCTCAAGATTTCACGTTCGAAGAGATACACAGAGAGCTCATGAATATTATTTCTCCGTAATCTATGTCGACTTTAACCCTTTGCACTCGAATGTCCTCTGTTATTGCATTGTAATGTACGTAACTCATTCAATGTTCTTCGCGATCGAATTATTTGAAAATATTTAGGTTCCCTTATTTGCTACAAATTGTGTCGCGTCGTACCATTGACTAAATACAGGATAGACCATGAATTTACAAGAAACTGAAATAAATTTCAAACTAAAATTCAGCGTGAGGATTAAAACAGCAGAGGTTCATTACGACCCTTGCAATTTAGAATGTTTCTTATGAGAATTGTATTGAATCCGACCATTAAAGTTGCAAAATTTAACCCTTTATCCATGAATCAAATATAATTATACGTTGAAATGAATTTTGATTTATCCTTGGGTTAGCTTCGGTCTAGGTTCAAATTATTCTTCGTTTATTCTTGAATTAATTTCACGAATGATTTCAAATTAATACTGGATAATTCTTGAATTCAACTCGGAATGGTTTCAAAATTAACGTAGCTCTATTCTTCGCTTCGTTTCGGAATGCTTCCGAATTTAATGCACTGGGTTATTCTTCAGATTAATGTCCAGTGTCCAAGTCCAATGTCCTTCGTACTGTCACTTGAAAAACCTTTCATTTAAATAGAAACACACGTTTGTCAGTTCAGTTTTTGTAACAGATATGAATTATGACACACGTTCCGATTACTTTACAATCATATTCGTCACGTTTTAATGTTCAACAGCACGCGTTCATCTCTTAATATTTCGTTTCAAATATTAAGCGTAAACAAGTAATAGATAAATGTCTATGCGTTGTCGCGTAAACCGAGATGCAAATTTGGCATGAAAATTTCTTTTACTTATGTTTACTTCGTGTACACGTTACTTTGCTATGGTTTCGGTGTTAATAGGGACACGAATAGTACGTGTGACATCTACCCTAAACAATCGATGTCCGTAAACCTAGCGGTCGTAAAATGATTCCGATAGAGCGAAAAAGAATAACTGTTTTACCAATTGAAATTCTCTTCTTCTGTCGAAGGCTTTCCGGATGGAACCGTCTTGCCATAAACTTTGCAACGCTGGCACGTAATGTAGAAACAATCTGGCGTCCAACACCATGGTGTTCTCAGTTTTCAGCAACTGATCACCGATATCGTAGTTTCTCGGGTTCTCCCATGGAATATTCAACTTGTCCCTCGCGTCTACCAATACTTTCATACCTTTGATTATGTTCTGATAAATTACGTGCTGGTATTCCCTAATCAGCTCCGGCTGAAACATACAAATTGTTCACGTTTACAATTTAATATAGCGCAGAGGTGTACATGAGAACAATGAAAGCCACAATTTGGTTTTTCATACAATATGAAAGACCACGCACCATTGTTACATGGTATTCGGGAGAGTTCGACTATTACCGGAGGCAGAAACGAAATCGTGAAATCAGAAACGATTACAAAACGATAGATTAAAAGTTAGGATTAAACGTAAAGATTAAAATTAGGATGGGGATTTAACAAACGTTATTTAGGAATCGATACGCGTCACTCGTGTTCACGTAAAGAAAGAAGCAATATTATTGTTGCATTAGACATCTAACGAATCACGTAAGTTATAGATTAAAATATATGTTAAAGTTTGATAACTAATATATTAGGGGCGTTACTACTATATACTTTGGTAATTACTCTATCAATTACATTATAGAGTATCGATCGAGAAAACAATTACGCGTGGAGATATGTGGAGAATTCATGGGGAGATATGAATAAGAAAACGAAGAAAAGCGTACATTATTGATGATGAATCTGCGGCACGCGGCTGATTATTTAACTAATTTCAATGTAACCGAAATAAAATAATCTTCTCAATCGCAGTAACTCGATTCTATGTAATTCGTTTTCGAAAAGATCGACGAATTTCGGTATAAATAATAAGTATGATAGAAACGATGTAATGGATAGTAGAGAATAAAAGGTTGATCATTATTTGATTACATTGTTGCACGTTTCACTATACAAATTCGGGGCTTCGTAATTATATTTAAATAAGTATGAAACGCGTAACGCGTAATTGATACGGTATCGGTGCGATAGTTAATCGTTTCGAAGCATTTTCGAATCGTTTGCGAACGTGTCGTACATGAGATTGATATGCAAATATCAAATCTAAATGTAAACATGTATCGGTGGGATGAAATATGGTCTCAGTATATCGTAACGCTAATTGCGCTACGATCAAATTAACCGGGAACGTGGAAATATTTCAAATTAATCGATGTCGTTACATTTCGCGTAAGACGTTCTAATAAAGGAACGAAAAGATTGCCAACCCTTCGTGAACCGTGAATACACATTTTACATGAAAATTAGCTTGGCGAAGCGTTAATCAAATATTTCGTAAGCCTTTTTCACGTTTCGTTCGATTCTCTCCTAGCTTCTCCACGCGAAATTACCAAAAAAAAATGCTACTTTCTTTTTCTATTAAACGTTCTTTACCGTAACGTGAAAACGTGTACCTTTACGAACAGTTTACGTACAGCTTATGTACATTTAGCGATTAGGCGTGTGATAAATGGCAAAGTAAACTTAGACTGATAGGGAATATCTAAACTTGAGCAACTATTAGATCGTTGCATACGAAACCGTCCGATTTTATGCAGCTTAAAATGTTTTGCTTACTCTAATTAACCCGTTAGCTGTTTCGACCCCCCCTTTCAAAGTGTGCACACCTAAACGCGTTGCATTTAGAAAGGAAACAATAAAAAACAAAAACTACTACTTTGTTTACATTGCACACAGTTTTCTTTTCATAATAATTATTTCTATTTTTTATTTCCGTCTCGGCCTGCAAATATTTTAAACGTCTCGATATTTACGAATATATTTTAGTTTCCATTAAAATGACAATTTAAATAGCCAAAATGGTAACTACTTTTTACGTACGACGAGTATACTCGTTGTAACACACGAAATATTGCTATTTCTTCGTGACGAGTAAACTCGTCAATCGTAACTAATTGGTTTAAATAGCCAATGGTAACTAATTTTTATGTACGACGAGTATACTCGTCGATCGTAACTAATTGGTTTAAATAGCCAATGGTAACTAATTTTTATGTACGACGAGTATACTCGTCGTAACGCACGAAATATTGCTATTTCTTCGTGACGAGTAAACTCGTCAATCGTAGCTAACTGGTTAAATAGCCAATGGTAATTACTGTATACGCACGACGAGTATACTCGTCGTAACACACGAAATATTGCCATTTCTTCGTGACGAGTAAACTCGTCAATCACAGTTAACTGGTTAATTAAAAAATAGTAACTACTTTTTACGCACGACGAGTATATTCGTCGTAACACATGAAATATTGGCATTTCTTCGTGACGAGTATACTCGTCGATCGTAACTAATTGGTTTATATAGCCAATGGTAACTAATTTTTATGTACGACGAGTATACTCGTCGATCGTAACTAATTGGTTTAAATAGCCAATGGTAACTAATTTTTATGTACGACGAGTATACTCGTCGTAACACACGAAATATTGCTATTTCTTCGTGACGAGTATACTCGTCAATCGTAGCTAACTGGTTAAATAGCCAATGGTAATTACTGTCTACGCACGACGAGTATACTCGTCGTAACACACGAAATATTGCCATTTCTTCGTGACGAGTAAACTCGTCAATCACAGCTAACTGGTTAATTAAAAAATAGTAACTACTTTTTACGCACGACGAGTATATTCGTCGTAACACATGAAATATTGGCATTTCTTCGTGACGAGTATACTCGTCGATCGTAACTAATTGGTTTATATAGCCAATGGTAACTAATTTTTATGTACGACGAGTATACTCGTCGATCGTAACTAATTGGTTTAAATAGCCAATGGTAACTAATTTTTATGTACGACGAGTATACTCGTTGTAACACACGAAATATTGCTATTTCTTCGTGACGAGTATACTCGTCAATCGTAGCTAACTGGTTAAATAGCCAATGGTAATTACTGTCTACGCACGACGAGTATACTCGTCGTAACACACGAAATATTGCTATTTCTTCGTGACGAGTAAACTCGTCAATCATAGGTAACTGGTTAATGAAAAAATAGTAACTACTTTTTACGCACGACGAGTATACTCGACGTAACACACGAAATATTGCTATTTCTTCGTGACGAGTAAACTCGTCAATCACAGCTAACTGGTTAATTAAAAAATAGTAACTACTTTTTACGCACGACGAGTATACTCGTTGTAACATGAAATATTGGCATTTCTTCGTGACGAGTAAACTCGTCAATCACAGCTAACTGGTTAATTAAAAAATACGCTTATAATTGGAACATGTTAACGAGTATCAGAATCAAGTAAAATGTTCAATAGATCATTGTCGATCGCTACTATTAAACGAGTGTGAGGTGAATTTTCAAGGTTTACATTTCGAGCGTGTAATTCTCGAAACTAACGTTGAGTTATTACATCATACATATCGATAAATTACAGGTAAGCCTCGTTTAACACGAAATTTTGTACCGTGTTAAACGAAACCGTGTAAGCCAAAAAATGATTCTACGTAAGCTCGTTTTATGAAAGGTATACGTATCGGAATAATATGCGATTCGCGCGTACAACAGTCAAAGTTCATTTCATTGAAAGAGAAGAGAATACTTTTCAAAGTATTTTGAATAATTTTAATAATACATGGCGATGGAATTAAAAAGACACGAATAAAATTTCTATGATTTCACAAGAATTCTCTATGACAATTGTAATGGTGAAAATAAAATGGAAATTCAGTTTGAAAAATGTTGACTTCCGAAATTATATTTATTAGCGTAAAAATTTAAAACGTCTACTCGTTTTCATCTTCACTCGTGTCCAACGAATGTAATAATTTCCTTTCTCTTAATAACATTGAATCTTTCTCAAAGTACCGTGTTATACGAGGGCATCCGCAAATTTTCAGTTCGCGTTGTACGAAAATCGTGTTCTTAAAGTACCGTGTTATGCGAGGGTTACTTGTCATAATTTCATGTATAAATAAGGTTAATAACAAGAAAACTTCCACTGCATTCTAGCTAACCTTTAATCTAGAAGAACATCCTAAGAAGAACGTTCGAATTTAACTTGTACGCAAGGTTCCTTCTGTTTTATTATTTACTATTCCTTTTTAAAGTAATTCGCGATCCACGAACAGTATTTAATTCAGCAAGCTTCAAGCTTTATATTTATGTACAGTAAACCTCGTTTAGCGTTACTTTTAACTAACGAATGACTACTAGAAAGCTTTCAGTTACATAAAATCGATGATCATTTCATATGCAACACAACAATCATGCAGCAGATTTGTATCATTGCAAATTCGTATCTTTTTACAGATCGAATTGAAGGAGTAGAACATAGGTAAGATATTCCAATTATCCGGTTATTGCTTCTATAATATAGACGCAATTCTTCTCTCTCTATTCACAATACCAAGATTTTCAACTGTTCAAAGTTCCACGGCACGCGAATTCGAATGCTTCGAAATTTAAACCCTTGCAAATTCCGAAACCTTCAAAAGAACCAAAAAACCAAAATCCTGAAATTTCAAAGGTTAGTAATTTAAAGTTACCACAAAAATCCGAACCTTAAAAATTAAAAGTCTTGTAAATCTCGAAACCCTAAGATTCCGAAAAATTCGTAGCACCGTTTGCGTCGTCCACTGTTCGATTATTATAAATAATAACACGAATAAAATCGAAGCGATGGGACAAAGAACCTAACGTATAATCGTACTTAATTGGTTCAGTGTGAAACAGAATTCGAATGATTTGAAATTGTATCGAAGAAACTAGAAAAGGTAAAAATTCGGCAAAATAATAAATCGGAAAATAGGCCCACTTACCGACAAAAGTTAAGAAACAAATTATTTAGCTGCTTACGAATTTCCGCGTATCCTTTCGCTTCTGAGATTCGCAGCTTAGAATTTACAGTAGCATAAAAATATATATAATATCGCGTGCGTGCATCGATAAACGATAAGTTCTTCTAATCCATGTATGACAAAAGATAGCGACGACGCGAAGCTTCGAAAATACGTACCGTGTTCCTTAACTTTTGTCAATAAGCGTATAATATCCCCTTCCGTGTGCATCTTAGCATTCAGTTTTGTTTAAAACACGCCACGATCTTTCTTTCCGTCGCGATGAAACGAATTAGTCAGTAATTCGTTTCATAATTACGCGACTTAATTAACCGCTTGAAATTTGCACGTTGCAACGAAACAATTGCAAGAAAAGCGAACGGTAATACGTCGAGGAGCGAAATACACACACGTTCGATCGATAAGAATGAAACGGGAAGGATATTTAAAAGAACCGCGGATCGTAAAGATCGTTTAACCGCGTACGTTACGTTCTTATTGACATCAGGCAGCATTGTTCGAACCGCAGAGGAAGTATCGATGCCTTTTTAACAGAACGTTAAGATCAATATTCGTGGCACGTTTTCCTTTTTGCTTTGCGAATATCTTGAAACGATAATCGGCGTACGATCCGATCGTTAAGAACGGTAAAGTTAGCAAACACGTATTCACATTATATAAACACACGTTCGAAAACCGTTTGAACATTTAAAAAATAACCTTTATAGAATCTGTACGAGACCTGATGCTTGCAACTTAAGAACTTGAACTTAAATCCAAAATTTAACCTCTCCATTAACAGTTATTTCGAATAAAAGTTTTCAACCGTGTTTCGAGAACTTAAACTCATATCGTAACAATTTTCGAGCCCCGATTTCAATTATTCGACGAGACCTTTACGTCGTTTCGCCTCGCGACAACAGATTTACGTTCCGTTTCTTCATTTGCATTTATCGAAATGTGAATTTCTTTAAAAAGTCTAGCCAATGCAATATTATAATTAATTATAACGTATGCAGTGGGCGATTTAGTTCGAATGCGGTGAAATCGCTGAATACGATCCTCTTATGGGAGGAAGTACGTATTAAAGTTACACAGGATGTTTGCAGAGCCATTAGAACCTCTACAATGCCATTATAACTATATGACCAGTTAAGAAAGACAGAAACTAGCGACTTCCAATCGCTATGCTTTTTTAAACAGATTTCTTGTATCGCGTCGTTGCATACGAAATGACGGCCTTAAATGATTTTACGCGGCCCAAAAATGCTCCACACTCGTTAATCAATTAGAAAATGGTTCGAAAACATCGACGAGTATCAGATTTAAGTGAAATTTTTGCTTTATCGTCGGCATGCGATTTTTTTTTTGGGCGCATTTTCAAGGTTTGTGTTTTCGGTAGAAAATTTGTTCTATTCGAACTAACTCGTCGAGTTGTTCTTAAGAGAACTTTTACTGAATTCTAGCTTAATTTTCATCTTAAACAGCATTCCAAGAAATACATTCGAATTCCACTTGCACGCATAGTTCAATTCATTTCATTATTTGCGATTCCTTTTTAAAGCACGTAACGATTTATCGATAGCGTTAAATTCAGCAATCTTCGATATCTTTACAATTGCGCACGGTAAATATTATTTAATGTCACTTTCAATTAATTGGTGACTACAAAAAGTTTCAGCCACGTAAAATCCGGCCGTTTCTCACATGCAACAACCTTATACATAAATGAATCGAGGCATTGTGTGCGGTTTGCAATTTTGCAACGTTGCAACCTCGTTAAAAGAAAAAAAAAATAAACCGGGTTACGATCGAAAATTTTACCGAATTACCGGCAAACGAAAAAGTCGGTAAATTTACAATCCCTACGCATGTAGCATTCGTGTAATAATTGTTGCAGTTTATTATTTAATATATTTTATTATACTAGGGTAGATGTCTCAATTATTGCCACATTGTTTTAGAAGTTATTTAACCTACGAAACGTTCCAATTTGTAGCACAACGTTAGTTAACATCTTTATTTATGTATGACGATTCTTTTCTATGTTAAATACGATGTATTAATTACTGATTCGTTGAAAGTATGCAACAAAGTTCAATTGTCCCTCGTACCATCATTCGAAAAGTTGTCGCTTAAATGGAAATAACGCCTTTATTGCAATTAGAAAAATTACCGTACTTTCCACTTTCGTTGGTCGCGTTTTTTGGCGCTCGAAACGACACAACTTGCTTCCTGATATTTCGTTTCAAATATAAGTAATTAGCACGCGTTGTTAGATAAGAAATCAAGTGCAAATTTGATCTCAATTCTTCGTATATTCGTTCGCTGTTAAATAAACGAATTCAAGTGACAATTATAGGCACACTGACAGTAATCGAGACATCTACCCTAGTTATTTCTATTTTTCAGTTACTTTAACTTTCAAATACCAATGGAAAAGATTGTAAGACGCGTTAAAAATTTGCAGTATCGGCTTAATTTTGTATTCGTGCTGAAGAGCATCATGCGTGCGAAATAAAATTATTTATAGCGTTAATAGCGATAGCTTGGGAAATTAAACACACAAATGTATCCGATTTGAATGAAAATAATACGTAACTTCGCTTGGAGAAAATTGTAATACACTTTATCCTTGGTAATTGGAGAAATATACGTAGCTAGTCAAAAGTATTAACCATTACTTTTTCCCAAATTTAAGTAACCACTAGGTCAAGCTTTATTTTCTACCAAACTTTTGTACACATTTGTTTTGTATATAAGTTTGATGCAAGACTGGCCATTCGCGATGTTTCTTACAAACGAGTAGTCAATGATTTAGTTAGTAGTCAACGCTATTTTTGTAATCCTACCAATAGCGAATAATTCGTTTATAAGGATTATTATAACTAATAATAGCTAGTCTAATAATATGTCTAAATGAGTAGCTTAAAAATATGGAAACTAAGATCAACGACGAAGCATACGATAATTTCACACGTGAACTTACTAGTTTAGAGCAGAACGAGACAACGGTGTTTTTAAAACGATAGGAATTGTAATTAAACATTGGGATAACTTTAAGTTACCCTAACTTTCGATCGCTAAGTTTTTACAAAAGATTGTTGGAAAAAAATCTTCTAGCGTACGTAAATAATTAACCCTTTCGCTGTTAATTAAAATGACGATGTATTACAATTGCAGACGGTTCTAAGTTGGACAAAACTTAGAAAAGGGAGTTTATAGATTCTTTGCATTTGCGTTACGAATAAGAGAAACATACGAACACTCTTGGAACTTGTTTTTTGGAGATCTAAAAAGATCCTACACACGAATAATATTATATTATATATATCACGTATAGTATTTGTATAACAATGCTTATACTTCACTGTTGTTGAGTATATTTTATTATACTAGCTGTTTCTATTATTATCCACCTTAAACTTTCAATCGTTATGTTTTTGCAAAAGATTACTGCGAAGAAATCTTCTATCAAAGAAGATCCTTCTCATAGATTCACGATCGAAGTGCAATAAGTATTTCGAAAAGAGCCTACGTACAAATACGAAGATATACTTCTATATGCATTATTACAGATGTGCCTGTTACAGATCGCATATATCTGAAACAATTAATTCGCGTACTGCGTTTAGTTACAATTCCCATCGTCTTAAAAGTGCTGCTCTTTTATCCTTCTACAAACTCTAAACTATTAATGTCACGCGTGACATTAAAATGGCAAGATACGATGATTCCATGCAAGAATGGATGGTAAATTTATATCCAAATGCTTCGTCGATGATCCCATGCTCGGTCACCAGAAGATAAACAAAAATCAAAGCGCAGACTTTGGTACAGAACAGACCTATCATCCACTGCGTTCTCCTGTCACATGATTCGTTCGTCTCCACGCCCACTTTCACGATTTTCATTCTTACCATTTCCACCGTCTAAAACGTGTACAACTTTTTCGTTTACCCTTTACTGTTATCGAGTGTATCGAAATACTTTACGAGTGTTTACATTCCTCGTCGGATAAAACGCGAACACGTTCGTTCCCCGGAAAGCTCCGATTTTCTAGGTTATCGGTATTTCGGGCGGTGCGACGCGAAGTCGAACGGGATGATAGGTGTAATATCCTGGTACCTGGTCTGCGATCAAAGGATTCGCTAAGCTATCGGCTACCTCGAATCTGATCCCGTGAATGATTCGCATCTGTTTGAGGAATGTGGACTTTCCGCTCTCGCCCGCCCCGAGGAGCAGCAGCTTCACCTGCCTACGGAGGGCTTGGCCATCCTTCTCCAGCATCCGATCGATTTCCTGGCTCTTGTAACGCTGCTCGATCTCCTCGGGGCTGAACATGAACCGCAGGCAACAAGTACACGACCACGTTAAGGATCCCGCCATCTTGCTGCTGCCCTCCTCTCTTCCTTCCTTCCGGCGTTCCTTCTTCCTTCTGTCACGCACAGCCTGTGTGTGTCCTTCCCGATGAATAAATAATAATCCTTCGTGTGATCGTTCCTAAACACCACCGCCGCGCGCGCACGCACGCACGCACGCACGAAACACACACCACACACACACGCGCGTATACAGAGTGTATTACACGCGTGCACACACGGTCTCACGATTACACGTACACGTACGCGAAGCACAGTAGTGAGAGAGAGAGAGAAACACGAATGAAGTCGGTAAAGCGGGTGAGCAACCTGTTCGCGATTCAGAACCGCATTTCTCACCTAGGCGTAGCCGGGGTACGCGACGTCAACACACACCGCACGTCGTCGTCGTCTGCGTTTGTGCACAGCGGACGAGGCGATGATCCTCCCCGCGCACATTCACGAAGCGAGCGCGCGCGCGCGCGCGTGGATAAACGCACGCACACACAACACGAAAAAAACACACACGCGCGCGCCTACCCGTTAATCGCCCGAGAGACGAGAGGAGACTCACGCCGCTGACTGCCCACGATCCTCTCTGCTTCCTCGCGGATTGGACATGATTAAATAATCGTTCTAATTACCGAGTAACAGACTCCGCGCGTATCACATCGCAGTATGTGTGGTACGCGTACAGAGTGGCGAAAGGAGGGGGGGGGGGGGGAGATAGATGAAGCACGGATCCGAGGATGCGAGCCGCGGCACGGTTTTTCCACGAGTTACCGAGGAGAATGAACGCGAGGATCGTTGTGCACAGAGGCGAATACGAGCGCATAGGACGAGGGGAAGAAGGCTCACCTATAACGAAGCACGGTGGAAATAATGCGGGGGAAGAAATATGCGAAACACCGAACGGGAAAATCTACTAATTCTCCCCCCCACCACATATTTGTTGTGAGATACCGCCGCGACGCATACGCGTATGCATCGTACACGTACGAATTGTTACGTACGTGAGGAGGAGCAGCGATGATGGGCGATACGCGGCGCGTATCGATGCTAGGAGTATCGATAATCGAGTTGTTTTCGGTTGATTATCGATGTTCGGCGCGGTTGCGATGTATTGCATCGATACTTGCCAAGTTCACGCATTGACGAAGCATGGAATATGAAATCATTAAAGGGCTACCTGGCCTCTCTATTAAAATAAAAGAACAGCATTTTTAAAACGATAGGAATTTTAAATAAACACTGCTCGCGAATTAATTGTTTCCCATAGAATCGATTTGTAATAGCTAGATTTATAATAACACGTGTAAAAGTATATCTTCGTATGTGTTGGACTTCTATCATTCAACCTTCTACTACCCGAATTTCATTTAATTTTATGATACGAACAAACGTACGATTATATTTAATAAATTGATAGAGAGTTAACTTTCGCAACATTGATCGTTGGATCGAATATAATTTTTACAATAACCATTCTAAATCGCAAACGGCGTAAGAAAGGCTCTGCCTTTTTACACACGTCGATTTTCAGTTTGAAATTTATGATGTTTCCTATAAATGGTTGATCTATCCTGTATACTTAGTCGATGGTATAAGCATCGATGAAACATAGAATAGATTATCCATTCTTATATGGAATCAACCCGGACTTACTCAGAATCGCGTTCCCAAAGACGTTCTTTCGCGCACTAACGCCATCGATAGTTCAGTAGTTGAGATACTCGACCCCGTAACAGAAATATTTGCTCGTGGAAACGCTATTGTAAAACGTTACTGTCACCAAACGTACCACGTGGTACTACTATATACAAGGTGTGTACACAGCCCAGTAATTAGGCTTGTTTAATTCGAGGTTTTCAATAAATGTTGATGCCGAGATAATTTATGTAAGTATCCGTCCGTGAGAGTACAGCGGAATAACGTATTAATCAACGATGGTTCAGTCGATGTGACTTATATTATTCCGTAGGCGATGAGTGCGTCGAAACGTATTAACTATTCCCAAGAGGATGTAAAAAATGCTCTGGAGGCGATTAAGATCGGAATGTCGGTAAGGGCAGCGAGTTTAAAGTTTAAAATACCAAGGTCCACGTTGACCGCGAAGAAATATGCGAAATACGCGAATAAAAAGCCCGGACCACCGACCGTATTGTCGCAGCACGAAGAGACCGTTTTAGTAAATTGGATATTGGAGAGGAGCAAGATTGCTGTCCCTGTCACGAAAGATCAACTGCTGAATAGCGTAAAACAGCTGGTATCCGATCGGGTGAACCCGTTCAAGGATAATAAACCCGGGCTTCATTGGTATAGAAGTTTCATGAGACGTCACAGTCAGCTGAAAGAAAGAGTTAAAGAAAATTTGTCGGTCAGCCGTTCCAAGGTGACCGAGAACGCTATTAGATCGTGGTTCGGCGAAACGAGCAAATGCTTGAAAACGAACAATTTAAGCGACGTCGAACCGACAAGAATTTTCAATGTCAACGAAACGGCGTTACTATTAAGTCCGGAGTTCAACGGTTCGGCCACCGTCGCGGATGTACAAAACGACGAAAAGGAGAGTTTAACCACGCTCATTATGGGCAATGCTGCGGGACAAATAGCTCCCCCGTTGATATTATTTAAATATCAAAAGATTCCGGCGCATATTATTAACAAGATACCGAAAGAATGGGGTATCGGCGTGTCGGAAAACGGATGGATGACCGGAGAAAACTTTTTCGAGTATATCGTTAATATCTTTTACCCGTGGCTGCTGAAGGGGAACATAAAGTTACCAATAATTTTATATATCGACGGCACCGTCTCCTATCTCACGCAGCCGCTTACCGTCTTCTGCATGGAACATCAAATCATTCTAATCCCGTTACATCCGAACTCCGCTCATATATTGCAACCGTTGGACGTTTCTATGTCGCGACCGCTTAAAGCCGAATACGAGAAAGTCGTGGAACACTATTGCATGGAATACGATTACATGGGCGTTCATAAAGAGGATTTCGCGCATCTGCTTAAGAAAGCGTTGAACAATCTGGATTGCAAGAAGATCCTAGAGAACGGTTTCAGAACGTGCGGCCTCTATCCGTTCAATGTAAATGCTATAAATTACACTAAACTTTCCAACAGAAGAGCCAGCGCGGCATCGGATGCGCTGGAAACTGCCGATAAACAGAACTGTTTTATGTTACATTAAAAGAGAAGATAAATATAGAAACTACTAATTTATTTAAGAGCCATGATTCCAAAGATTGGACAGGAACGACAAATCATTGTACGAACTTTTTCATATGGCACCTCTCTCACGGCCATGATGTAATAATCATCGAAATGCGGAATTATGAATTTGCAAAATGACCGCGAACTATCGACTCGAAACTATTGCTAATGCTAACGAAGTACAAGTAGCGGAAAGTACGAATGAAATTACATAAAATAGATTCTCAACGGATCGGCGATGCTGAATCAACGTTATACTGTCGTACGAGCGAAACGCTGGTCGATCGGCGGCAAATTCATGCCAGGCTCGCAGGCAGAACCATAAAAAGTCTACGTTTGCATTTGACCGTCGACGAAGCATAGAATAGACTATCCATTCTTACGCGAAATCATTATAAGGGGCTACTAAAATAAAACAACACAGCGTTTTTAAAACGATGTAGGAATTGTAAATAAATACCGCGCGCGAATTAATCGTTCCCGATATAATCGATTTAAGCCTCGTTTAACGCGAAATTTTTCTACCGTGTTAAGCGAAACCGTGTAATTCGAAACATCGAAGGATTTGTTCGAATAAAATGTGAATTCGTATTCGTCGTTGCACAGCGTGTTCTAAAAAATTCCATACCAATCGTACGTTGGTATTTTCGAAATTTTCAGTTTGCGAAATTCATATTTTATTCACATTTCATTATTCATTATTGCACGAAAAATCGTGTTTTTAAAGTACCGTGTTATACGAGGGCATCCGAAATTTTCCAATGCGTGTTGTACGAAAATCGTGTTCTCAAAGTACCGTGTTATGCGAGGGTTACTTTGTAACGCGTGTAGAAGTATATATTTCATACGTATCGGACTTCTATCATTTACTTTTACGTACTAACAAACGTATAATTGTATTTAATACGTGGATAGAGGGTTAACTTTGTTGGTGGTCCGATTTTCGTAAATCATAATTCTTAAACGAATCATTCCAAGTCGCAACGGAGGGTAGAAAAACGTCTGCTTTTGAGTACGCGGTCCGAATTTCGATTTGTAATATACGACGTTTCGTATGAATGGATAGTGTATCCTTTACTTCGTCAATTATTCGACCGTGCATTTGCCTTCAGGGCCTGTTTGCAGAACCTAACGACGGATTGCTGGCAACCTAACAGCGGAATGAAACAGCATGTCCTGACGTCACGACGAAACAGCAGCAGAACGATGACGGATTGCTGGCGGGAGATCCCCCGCTCTTTTTGACGTGCGATTTAAAAATAACCGGGCGGAATTCAAATGACTCTTATCCGTATTCTTTTGTAGGTTACAGGGAAACGACAACTTGTATTACAATAAATGTTTATATTTACCGAAAACTATTTACAATTTAATGTTACACCGTTTAATTTCTATTTACAATTTGTATTATTAATTATAGTATACGTTGCATTTCATAAATGGAATCTCATGCATATATATATATATATATATTGAATAAAAAAATTCTAATATGAAATATATACGCATAATTATAAAAGTTATTATAGTACGTAGAGCATGATAAATATAAAGCTATAGCTTTATTAATAATAATAATACATAATTTGTCGTTCAACGAAGCGTCACTGGAAAAGAGTGAATTATTCGTTAAATATGAATTTGATGACATCGGTGCGGGCATACCGGACGAGGAGAACTCGCGAGAAAATTTCGCCTCTGAAAGCAGGGGGGAAATAAGTGCATGAAACAGTGCATTCGCGAATGATTCCTGCTGCGTTTAAAATGGAAATTTTTGCGTTGTTTATGTTTACTACCGTCTCCCTCGCGCATGCGCTCTCGCTCGTACAATTCTCTGGTAAACGTATATATAGTTCTCCGCTCACGTGACGGCACGGGGGACGACACAGGGTCAAGAGGATTCGGACCGCCCATTGCCGCCTCTAACCTACCCTCAGCTTCCATTCCAAGCTTTCGCCCACGCAGTGTGACGTAGTAATAGGAACGCGGAATCAAATTGCGTCCCTATCTATAGGGACATAGCTATCGTATAATAGTAACACATGTTACATTACGCCAATGGGGCTCTGTTCGCTGCGTGTGTCTCATTATCTCTCTCTCTATCTCACTGCCTTCTTTGTCGGTCAGTCAACATGCGTGTGTGTTTTATTGTGAGACTGCCGCAACGAATAGCGAACTAGAGTTCAACGCGTACGTGGGGATAGGTGTGTATCCCTTCCACTTTTCTCGCATACCTGTCGCCGCGTGCCTTCAAGCGAGCGGAGGACTGTACATGTATATACGAGCGCTCATTCGTCCGCCAAATCGCATACATTCGGTCATTCAAACGAGAGACATTTGTCCGCAGAGATGACGACGATCGCTATTAACAATCTATGCACGATGCACATATACTTACGAACCTTTGAATCTTTTCGCGCGCTTTTCCCCGAACCAATAATCGCGTTCAATTGAAGCATCGGTCTTTTTTCGCAGTCGCGAAATGATCTTGACCTTGTACGCGTTGCATCGTGTTCGGTATTCTGCATTAATGGCATAGTTGCGTTATGCCAGCCTATAAAGAGAGCTCTCCTGCAACAAAGTAATCGTTAAGTGAAGCTCGCTATCAGATCGTCATTAACGATCGTTAAACTTGCAATTTTATTATCAGGCTAGCGAATGTATACAGAGCCTTTATCTTTAAACTCTTGATACGTTTATCAATTTGGAAATCGCCACTTTGCTACCTTCAAGTGGAAAATGTGCATCGTAAATATGGAAATTAAATTGAATATTAACGGATTAGAATTAATTCGATTAAAAATTAATTGAATATCATATTTTGTTCCCCGGATAAGATTAACCCCTTGCCCTACGATTGTTAGGCTATCGTAATTACGTAAACTTACAATCAACGCATCACAGTTCTCATATTTCTACGAGATATTCAAATATTTCACGTGATTAGTATCAAGTGAGATCCTTAATCTTCTCAAGTGAAACTAGAATTAGAATTAAATTAATACTGCGTTGTTGAAAATAGGAGCTTGCCTCTAACGAATCTATCTATAATTCGTGTGACTCGTCATTGTAAGCCAATGGGTTCATCTTTTCTACCGCCGATGAATGTTCCTTATTTTTTTCTTCACGTTCATGGAACAGACGAGGTACTGTACCTCGTTCCTGTGTTCGCAAGCCTATGCACCTCGTTTGAGCTGAAATATTCCCTAATTTACCGGCTACAGAGAATTTCTTTATCCACGGGATATTTAAATGTACCTCCACAGACGAGGTGCAGAATAGACCTATCATCATAAGTTCTAATTCTCATCACTCGCAGCGCTGCACATTTATTTCGTGCTTAGCCGTTAACGTTGCACGTGACACGAAAATGGTAATGGAGCTCGTGAGCCCCAAAACCGTGTGTCATACAAAAAAGCATTGGATCATTGGATGAGTGGTCTATCCTGTTCTCAGTCAATGGTGTCACCAGCTCTGAAATACCGACGTCGAGAAAAATCCGAGTGTTTCATACGCCCTCTGCGTTTCAATGCGGCGAGTGTAAGAAATACCCGTGAAAACGTCGCTGGCGACGATAAAGTCAACGGATTAAACTTCGACACTGGAAAACTTAGCGCGTTAGCGAATCAGGTAAACATTCGTAGCTTCATACCCTCCATATTGCCATTTACTTAATCTAAGCCGTATCTTTATCTGTAACTATAGTCACCAACTTTCACCGTTACTCACCCTGGACTCTTCGCCTTTCAACTCCTCCTACTTACTCGTAATCCAAAGATCATTTTCCAAAACACATTAAATAGTCTCGACCCTCGATTTTCCTGGCACTCTCCGTTTCGTCGCACGCGCGTCAACTTCCAAGTTTCGTTTTCTGCGACACGTCGATCTTTAATTGTCCAAACTTTCGTGTTACCCCAAATCTGCTCTCAATTTTGCGAGGAATTCGGATAAACCGGGCATCACAGTGTTACGTCAACGATTGCGCTTTTCTATCGCGCAAGTTCGAGATTTAAACTGTTCGAGATATAAATTAGATGCAGTGGTGAATTCTAGTGGCAGCGTAGCGAAGCTTTTCGAATATTTCGTTACTCTACGGATAAGTTAACGGGAGGAAGCAGGTTTTGCTATCGTTGTCGATAATATTATGACAGACTTTCGTCACAGACGAGTTACTGTACCTCGTCCTGTGCTTTTGGTGCGGGATTGATCGATCGTCTTGTGGGACTTCGTGTGTCGAATGCCATGAAATACCGATAACCTAAAAATTCAGAGACTTTTCGGTAGAATATCTTTTCCATTTTATTGCCCGACGAAGGATAATGTAGAACACTTCTAAAGTATTCTAATATATATACGAAATGTAAGAGCAAACGCAATAGGCCGTGATCGAATCATCGCTGTTCCGTTGGCGAAATGGGTAACTTTTATTCCGTGTAAATTAAAAACTGGAATATCATCGTAACACGTGTCAGTTGTTATAATCCTTGCATTCGCCTGGGCGTATAAAAATTGGGGAAGCTTCCTCTTTAATATCCTTTTCCTTTCATCTAAATCCTTTATTTTCTTTTTTTATTGAAAAAATATGATCGTCGAAAGAGAAGAATCCTAACCAACCCCCAAAGCATCTATTAAAACGTCTGAAATTTTAACTCGCCGCCATTTCGAAACGGATCGAACGTTATCAAAATCCTTAAACCGTAAAAATTGGTTCACCTTCCTCTTTAAAATGCTTTTTGTTTCACCTAAATCCGACTTTTGGTTACCGAGATATCATCGTCCGAAGGGAAGAGTCATTTTTTACTATTCCCTGAACTACATCGAAACTTCTATTATAAATTCTCAATCTTTAACTCACCGCCATTTTGAAACGGATGGAACGTTATCAAAATCCTTACACCGTCAAAATTGGTTCACCTTCCTCTTTAAAATGCTTTTTGTTTCACCTAAATCAGACTTTCGGTTGCCGAGATATAATCGTTTATAGACACGAGCACGATTTTTCCCGCGATTCTCGGCCTGCGCGAGGAAACCTACAACACATTCGTAAATAGTATTTGCGCGGGTCAGTATTACTACGTTTACTACGAAGCGTGCCGCCGTTCGTGGGATTTAAGTGGGTCAAGCGTCATTCATAACTCGGCGCGCGGCAAACCGTAAGGGTGAACTTTAAACGGCCGTATCTCGCGAACGAGTCGAGATATCGACGCGAAACGGAAAAGCAAAATTATTAAGGGCACATTTCTCTCTATCCCCGTAATAATCCATTCATCGATGTTCGATTATCATTTTAATATAAAAGGAAAACTAAATTTTGCGTTCAGAGACACTGGGTCTGTAATAAAGGAAAGCCTTAACCCTTTGCGGACGAGAAGTAATGACACTTATAGGAGTACTTTAGTTTTGAATTCTACGACTTTGAGTTTTCACGCTTTTCAGTTCCAAACCATTTCATTTCCAACGATTTCGAATGTTTATTATTACGTTAAGTAGTCGTTGCTTTAAGTTCTGTGCTTTAAAAGTCGACATTGGTTCGGAAAGCCAAACAAATGATTAGGCGACTATTTGTCGACGCTCGTCCGCAAAGGGTTAATACTGTTCACAGAGTCAGTGGGCCTCTGGCCGTATAAGTGTCTAAAGGCCCGTATATGCTTTCACTGCTGGCGAAGCGCATTACGTCATTGCATTCACGTCGGTGACGCGAACCCGTAAGATTTTCAACGCTCAACGCGCCTAAAGAAGTTTTCACCTCACAAATAAATGACTCCAGGCGAGATTCGAAATACGCAACGACAAAATTAAGTACGCGCCACGTTTGATTACGCCGCAATTGTAAGTTTCCGTTGAGATCCATTTCGCGTACGTGCATTCGATCAACTCGAACGTTTTCCTTATCCTCTTCCTTTCTTTTTTATAACGCGATAAACGTGTACGTTTCTCTCCGAAGGTATCGTTGATAAATGAATGTACTTACCGTACGATGCGCGCGTGTTGATAAATCGCAATCGATCAACGGTTGAAAGCAGTGGCTCACCGTAAGCGAAGCGAATCGTTTTTAATCGTTCGACGCGGGGAGATTATTGTTTCGCAGTTTATCGGTGCAGCGAATAGAGGCGATTTTAATATACAGGCGGTGAATTTCGAAGAGTTGAAATTCATAGAAATTTTATCGGTAATTTCGACTTACCTCTCTTTTAGGATGTCGTTTGGACGAAGTAAATATAATAATAGGGGACGTATAGGGTTATCCAAAATAGACTGTAGAAAGTTAAACGATAGGTTTTAAGGGAATTGCCGAGGAAAGGCGGTAAGTAAATCGACGATACGTATATAACCGGAGAAACGACGTTCAAAGTACGAATTATTTCAACGGGCAAGCATTTTTCCATGTTACTTCAATCATTGCTACGTATCTCGTTTTTTTTTGTTGCTTTTTATTCAATGAGATCCTTGGCGATTGACGATTCGCTGCGAAGAGATTTTACGTTAGGTTCCAATTCGGTTACGAGAATTATTAGCGAGAGTCGCCGTACGATTAACTTAAACTCTGCACGAGTCCATTTTTTATTTCCCCCCCCCCCCCTTTAACAATCAACGTGCTCCACTTTGGGAAACACTTGGTTAACCTGTCGGCCTCACGAATTTTCCTTGGCGTATTATTAATTGTTATATTAATATTCATTTCGCAAATAATTATTATATTAATAATAATTTTATCAATATCAATTAATATTGTATTAATATAGGGTTATCGAAAAATAGACTATAGGAACAGAGCTTCGCTTTTTTTCCCTTTCCCTTTCCGCTTTACCATTTTCTTTAATCTGTTCTTCTATTTCTATTAATCTTCGTTCGTTCTCGTTTTCAATTTTTCATCAAAGCCCCGAAATTCCATGCCTTAAAACTTCAAAACTGTTAAATTTCAACCATTAAAACTTCAAAGCCGCCGAATTGCAAGACTTTGAAAATTCATAGCCCCCAAATTCCAAGCCTTAAAAATTCAAAGCCGTTAAATTTCAATTCTCAACAATTCAAAGCTGTTAAATTTCAACCCTTAAAAATTCCAAGCCTTTGAATTGCAAAACCTTAAAAATTCAAAGCCCCCAAATTCCAAGCCTTAAAAACTCAAAGCTGTTAAAGTTCAACCCTTAAAAATTCCAAGACCCGGAATTGCAAAACCTTAAAAATTCCAAGCCCCCAAATTCCAAGCCTTAAAGATTCAAAGCTGTTAGATTTCAACCCTTAAAAATTCCAAGCTTGTGATCTGCAAAACTTTAGAAATTTCAAGCCCCCAAATTCCAAGCCTTAAAGATTCAAAGCTGTTAAAGTTCAACCCTTAAAAATTCAAAGCCCCCGAATTGTAAGACCTTGAAAATTCCAAGCCTCCAAATACCAAGCCTTAAAGATTCAAAGCTGTTAAAGTTCAACCTTTAAAAATTCAAAGCCCCCGAATTGTAAGACCTTGAAAATTCAAAGCCCCCAAATTCCAAGTCTTAAAAATTCAAAGCTGCTAAATTTCAACCCTTAAAAATTCCAAGACCCCGAATTGCAAAACCTTAAAAATTCCAAGCCCCCAAACTCCAAGCCCTAAAAATTCAAAGCGCCCAAATTGTAAGACCTTGAAAATTCAAAGCCCCCAAATTCCAAGTCTTAAAAATTCAAAGCTGCTAAATTTCAACCCTTAAAAATACCAAAACCCCGAATTGCAAAACCTTAAAAATTCCAAGCCTTTGAATTGGAAAACCTAAAAACATTCCAAGTCCCCAAATTCCAAGCCTTAAAGATTCAAAGCTGTTAAAGTTCAACCCTTAAAAATTCAAAGCCCCCGAATTGCAAAACCTTAAAAATTTCAAGCCTTTGAATTGCAATACCTTAAAAATTCCAAGCCTTCAAATTCCAAGACTTAAAGATTCAAAGCTGTTAAAGTTCAACCCTTAAAAATTCCAAGACCCGGAATTGCAAAACCTTAAAAATTCCAAGCCTCCAAATTCCAAGCCTTAAAGATTCAAAGCTGTTAAAGTTCAACCCTTAAAAATTCCAAGACCCGGAATTGCAAAACCTTAAAAATTCCAAGCCTTTGAATTGGAAAACCTAAAAACATTCCAAGTCCCCAAATTCCAAGCCTTAAAGATTCAAAGCTGTTAAAGTTCAACCCTTAAAAATTCCAAGACCCCGAATTGCAAAACTTTAAAAATTCCATGCCTTTGAATTGCAATACCTTAAAAATTCCAAGCCTCCAAATTCCAAGCCTTAAAGATTCAAAGTTGTTAAAGTTCAACCCTTAACAATTCAAAGCCCCCGAATTGTAAGACTTTGAAAATTCCAAGCCCCCAAATTCCAAGCCTTAAAGATTCAAAGCTGTTAAATTTCAACCCTTAAAAATTCCAAGACCCCGAATTGCAAAACCTTAAAAATTTCAAGCCTCCAAATTCCAAGCCTTAAAAATTTAAAGCCACCGAATTGCAAAACCTTAAAACTTCCAAGCCCCCAAATCCCAAGCCTTAACAATTCAAAACTGTTAAATTCCAAGCCTTGAAAATTCAAAGCTGTGAAAGTTCAACCATTAAAAATTCAAAGTTACCAAATTTCATCCCTTGATACTTCAAAGCTTTATAAATTCCGCTGCTTTTAACGTGCCTCAAATGCGTGAGGGAAAGGGATTCGAAAGAAATCGGTAAACTTTTGCTCTTTTGGCTGTCGTTGCTTTCGACGGCCATTTATTTCTAATTTGTTTACTTATATAGGAGTTACCTGTCCAGCCGCTTAGGCTTTCGTGTCTCTAAAACAGAGAATTTTGATGTAAATATGTACAGCGTCTCAAGAATGTATTCGTACGCTACGTTTTGTAAAGAAATTATTCCCCGCGTAACCTGTAAGTCTGATTTTAATGAAAGCTTTGCGTACAAGTGAAGTGTAATAGGCTGCGTGTGGCGCAATTTTTTTTTCTCTCGACAAAAAAGAAAAAATGTTCTTCAGGGGATAAAATTGAGTCGGCGAAGATTCGACGATTTTTCATTCGTTTTTAATACAATATTTTTGGCCACTTTTTTCCACAGTTCCGCGATAGAGCATTATAAAATCTGAACATATTTTGTGCGAAAATTTTTCCTCTATCTCGTATCATTGCTAAGTTCCAAAGAAAATGGAAGCCTTTATAGGCTCTCTAATTGCGCGAAATAAGTTGAAAACAGTTTTTTACGGTGCCATTTGCTATTCGATCTTTCAAGTGAAACTTCGTAATGTTGCAAAATAGAGCAAAACTTTTCACGTAAAAAATGTCCGCCTCTTAATAGTCTACTATTCCGTTTGCAAAAGAGTCGCAGAAACGATTGCATTAAAAAGAAAAGAAAAATAGAACAATCGTTGAAACCTTTGAAATTTGATTTCACCTCCTTAAAGGAATTTCCTGTGGCCAAAAGAAATTGCTCCATGTATGCACTATTTGTGAGACGCATTCGAACGCGCAACAAACCGAATAGAGCACGACGCAACGTGTGCGTCGTGCGATATTCACCGGCTGCGCTTCGCTAATAGCATTGTCTAAGTACAGGATAAGCTATCCATTTATGGGAAACTGAGATAAACTTCAAACTGAAATTCTGATTGTTTCGTGGACGTATATATACGTCTTTAGTAGCGAAACGGTTATTAACACGTCATTGAAATTAAAACGAAGCTTAAACCATTTATTAAGTACGGGGTGGACTATCCGTTTATAGGAAATTGAAATTTTGATTGTTTTGTGGACGTATATATACGTCTTTAGTATCGAAAGGGTTATTAACGCGTCAATAAAATTAAAACGAAGCTTAAACCATTAACTAAGTACAGGATAGATTATCCATTTATAGGAAACTGAGATAAACTTCAAACTGAAATTCGGATTGTTTCGTGGACGTATATATACGTCTTTAGTAGTGAAACGGTTATTAACGCGTCGAATGAAATTAAAACGAAGCTTAAACCAGTAATTAAGTACGGGGTGGAGTATCCGTTTATAGAAAATTGAAATTTTTATTGTTTCGTGGACGTATATATACGTCTTTAGTATCAAAAGGGTTATTTATTAACATTAAGTTGCAATTCGGAAAAGATTATTATCAATCGTTGAATACAAATTATGCGGAATATATTAATATTTCGAAGAAATATCAGAACTGTGATCTGGTGATAAACAAAATTTTAGAGCAAGCAGTTGATGTCAAATTTATAGGTTAGGAGAATTTCCGTAGAATAAAGGGTACGAATATTTTGATGAGCCACTGTTTCGTAGAGTAGACGTACCGATTACTGCCACTTTAAGGTTACTTTTAACCGGTGAACAACTAAAACTGTTCGATTTCGATTTTAACGTGCTCTTGTAGAACGATCGCATACCGATTCCTATTTATAATGGCACGAATGGAATATTAGGGTAGACGTACCGATTACTGCCACTTTAAGGTTACTTTTAACCGGTGAACAACTGAAACTGTTCGATTTTCGTTTTAACGTGCTTTTGTAGCACGATTGCATAGCCATTCCTAATAACACGAATATTAAGGAATATTAAGGTAAATGTACCCAATTACTGCCACTTTATGGTTACTTTTAACCGGTGAACAACTGAAACTGTTCGATTTTCGTTTTAACGTGCTTTTGTACGACGATTGCATAGCGATTCCTAATAACACGAATATTAAGGAATATTAAGGTAAATGTACCCAATTACTGCCACTTTATGGTTACTTTTAACCGGTGAACAACTGAAACTGTTCGATTTTCGTTTTAACGTGCTTTTGTACGACGATTGCATAGCGATTCCTAATAATACGAATATTAAGGAATATTAAGGTAAATGTACCCAATTACTGCCACTTTAAGGTTCGCGCTTTAAGTAACTTTATTTAAACTATTTTCGAACGTCGTTAACGTAAGAATCGTTCCACCTTTCTCGTCACAATATTCTTCAACGTCTCTTCCACTCGCGAACATCATTTTATAACACGTCGAATACAGCGAATTAATCACTAAAATCATCGAAAATGTACAACAAAGTCGAATGTTTAAAATGGGTTGAAATTAATATTTTCATCGCGAACGATTTCGAATATAATTAACACAGGGTGTTTTATCCTTGCATTCGATTCGAAGTTAACGTTACTTTATTCTTCTTCGGCTTCGTTTCGAAATGCTTCCGAATTTAATGCACGTCGGTCGTTCTTCGATCAACGTCCAAACGTGTCCCTCCCGTTTCTGTGACAATCGAAACTTGTTCCTCGTTCGAATAGAACACCACCGCGTTGGTGTTCCTTCTGCGGTGAAGGAGGGGTTTTCCCAAGCCCGCTGTCCATAACATCTACGGACATTGACCCTTGAAAGTGGAGATACGCACCCTTCCATCGCTGGTACAGGCTAACGCCTCGGAACAGCAAAGCTTGGGGCCTTGTGCCGCCTAATTCGTACAGTTTCTCCGCGCAACGGACGCGAGATCCGACAACGAATTACGACACGTTCCACGCTTTCTAATTTTACCATTGATCACACGTTTTCGTTCTTATATTTTATAATCGAAGTTATAATTAAAAACGTGTTCAACAGAGCAACACGTTTACCTCCCAATATTCATTTACAAATATATATGTATGTATATATATTGAGCGTAAACGAATGTAAAACGTCTACGTCTACGCGTTGCGTCACGTAAATCGGAAGTCGAAATTTGGCTAGAAAGTGATGAAAAATGTTCTCCAACTTACGATTCTTTTTTTTACACGCGTGTCACTTTGCCGTCGGATAAAACGAATTCAGGTTGGCAGTTATTGTACAGGAACCGTGCGACGATACTTGGCTATTAATTTTTTACCCTTTCAACTCGCTGCGCCGTTTTAAGAATACGCGCGGCACGAAAAGCGCGCGCGCGCGTGCGTGTGAATCGTAATGAGACTATAAACTAAGAAATGTATCGTAGGAAAATATAATTATATACACCGTTACACATGTGATGATTCATATTTAATTAATAAGTTTACTAACTTTTAAATTATACACAAATACGTAGATTTATTGCTAGAACGTTTTTTTTTTTTTTTTTTCTTCGTACACCATCCTAGACGCGCAATTCCTGTTGTCGTCTCGTTATTATCGTGTTTATCAGTGAGAGGGTAAGAGGATCGTGTCGCTATGCGATCGAAAGAAACTCTTTCCTTTTTCTATTCTCTCTTTCTTTCTTATCTCCGTTGTTTCGCGGAGCTGAAAATATTATCGTTCGGTTTTCTCTCCTTTTCTTTTTCTCTCTCTCTCACAGCTTTATATATATATATATATATATATATATATATATATAGACCTGCATTTCTTTGTTTCTTTTTCCTCTTCGAAGAAGAATATTATTATTATTATTATTAGGATATAATTTTCTGGTTCGTGTTTCGTACACACGTTGAATAAAAATTTCCTTTCGAGGCACAGACGCGCTTTGAATCATTTCTCTCTTTTTTTTCTTTCATCGACACTCTCGAGGAGTTCTGAGTGAAAAATAACGGTGTACGTTGTACGTGAATGGAAATTTGTAATATCCTTTTTCGTTCGCATCTATTTCGTTTTACCCCGGATCGAAACTCGAGCGCGTTACAATACGAATCCGTTCGATGATCAATCGATTAATTAATTCGTATTTTTCATCGCCGTTCGATCGAAAGAAGTGTCTTTCGTAACGTTTCACCGAACAAAGTATATATATATATATGTACAGTTGCTCGCAAAATTGCCAGCGTACACCAATACGTTGCCCGAAAAATGAAAAATGGCTATATAAAAAAAAGAAAAAAGAAAAAAGTGAATATATATATATATACACACACACGCACGCATATTGAAAAGTAGATAAAAGATAAAAGCAATAAATGCGCGACCCACGTACTGTCACCGTTCCTATAATTGCCACTTTGATTCGTTTTATTTAACAGTCGAAAGTATACTTAATTAATGTAGAAAAATAATAGCGAAGTAAAGAACGTTTCATTTTGAAACAAAAATTACGCAACAACGCGTAGACATGGTATATTAGTGTACGCTTAATATTTGTAAATAATTCAATGATTAGGAGGATAAATATGTGCTAACATATGTGTTGAACATATTAAAACGTGACCAATGTAATTTATAAAAGTATCGCACGTGTTGCATCATTTACATCTGGTTGAAAAAACATTGACGTGCTAATATTGTATGGAGAGAAATAAAATTGTTACTATTTAAATGAGAAGTTTTCTGAGCGACAGTACGAGGGATATCGGGCTTAGACGATGGATATTAAGAGATGAATAACCGCGTGCATTAATTTGCAAGCATTCCGAAGAAACCGAAGAATAAAGCAACGTTAATTTTGAAACCATTCCGAGTTAAGTTCGAGAAAAAACCGAGTATTAATTTCAAATCATTCGTTAATTTAGATTAATTTAAACCCAAGAATGAACCAAAATTAATTTAAACCCAAGAATGAACCAAAATTAATTTCAACCCAAGAATAAACCAAAATTAATTTAAACCCAAGAATAAACCAAAATTAATTTAAACCCAAGAATAAACCGAAATTAATTTAAACCCAAGAATGAACCAAAATTAATTTCAACCCATTTTTAAACATTGGATTTTGTTGCACATTTTCGATGAATTAGTAATTTATTCCGAAACGAAGCCAAGAATAAAGCAACATTAATTTTCAAACTATTCCGAATTAAATCGAAGAATAACCCAGTATTAATTTGCAATCATTCGCGAATTTAGATTAATTTATACCCAAGAATGAACCAAAATTAATTTCAACCCAAGAATGAAGCAAAATTAATTTCAACCCAAGAATAAACCGAAATTAATTTAAACCCAAGAATAAACCAAAATTAATTTAAACCCAAGAATGAACCAAAATTAATTTCAACCCAAGAATAAACCAAAATTAATTTAAACCCAAGAATAAACCAAAATTAATTTAAACCCAAGAATAAACCAAAATTAATTTAAACCCAAGAATGAATCAAAATTAATTTCAACCCAAGAATGAACCAAAATTAATTTCAACCCATTTTTAAACATTGGATTTTGTTGCACATTTTCGATGAATTAGTAATTTATTCCGAAACGAAGCGAAGAATAAAGCAATATTAATTTTGAAACCATTCCGAATTAAATCGAAGAATAACCCAGTATTAATTTGCAATCATTCGCGAATTTGGATTAATTTAAACCCAAGAATGAAGCAAAATTAATTTCAACCCAAGAATGAACCGAAATTAATTTCAACCCATTTTTAAACATTGGATTTTGTTGTACATTTTCAACGAATGAATAAATTAATTCATAATATTCAACGAAACTGTACGTAAATTATGCTTCGAAATGGAACGATTTACGAACGGTGTTAACCAAAGCTGCGCGATAAAAGCTTAAAGTGGCGGTAAATTTGGTAGAGATTTACACCTATTTACACTTTTTTCGTATGCACACGAAATACGCGCGGAATGTCTCAGTGCACAGGTTGACACGATAGGCCGATACAATTAATTTTCTACCCGCAAAAAAGAGGGGCAAATCGAAAATGAAGAATAACATTTTTCGTTCCCTTACTTCGTTTTCGAAGGGATTCGATTTTAAGCCGACAATTCCAGATCGACAATTCCAGAGAATTTTAAGCCGACATTCCAGATCGAATTTTTCTTTTTTCAAGCCGAATCGAATTACGTGGAAATTAAAATTTCTCAACAACCTCTAGATTATTTTTCCCCCCTTTTTGTATGAAAATTATCGACGTGAAAAATCCGCGTACTTTCGCGAAATTTCCTTCCGATATCGAGTAAACTTTTTTACGAACCGTGGTAAAAAATTTCAGCTTCAATGATTCAATTTTCCATCGAGTTATTCGAATTTCAACGTTGAACGTATAATCGTACGCATCCGGCGCGATTTATTCTAATACAACGTTTCGTCGTCGATATTCGAATACGAAGTATTCTAAACAACGTTTAGGTTTGAAATAGCAACCGACTGCGCGTCGAACATTCGTCCCGAAGCACGAAAAGACGAAGAACAACCCTTAACCTGTTCACTGCGGAATTGTTCGGTCAGAATCTTCTTTATACGCAGAAAAACAATTAGAATAAATGTTCTTTATACGCGATGATTTAAATAAACGCGAATGAATATCGTTCAGAGTACGTAATACGATTGCTGCTGATATAAATTCTGATACAAACGCGTGTTTCCGATACCAATGATAAAGATGCTTTTCGGAAGATAGGGGAATTTCTAAGAAAAGTAGAATAGCATAACCGAAAACGCTGGTAACTCGTGGAGACGCGAGTTAACTCTGGTCATCCGCTGTTTTCACAGGTTAAAGAGACGACGTCTCGAGTGCACGTGCACTCGGGCAACGCGTTTCAGTGCAACTGTCCTTGGGACTCTTTCCTTTCTCAACGACAACGCGATTAGTTTAAACGCCGGAGAAGTTCAATTTCTCCGAAACTGTCTTCGAACCGTTTGCAGAATCGTTTTCGTTCGAAACACAGTTACGAAGAACCTTCGATACTCTAAATAGCTTCGTCAATGATAGACCATCCATCCATAGGAAAACGTCCATAAATTTCGAAATATATAATATATATATATTCGAAATTCGGATCGCGCGAAAAAGCAAACGTTTTTTTGTTTTCTTCTTCTTTCTTACGCCCCGCTTGCCGATTTAGAATTTTCATTATCAAAGTTGATAAAAGTATCGACTATAAATTGTACGTTTATTCGTATTACAAATGGTGTAAATGAAATTCGGCTCGCGGAAGATTAAACGATGGAAATCGAAGATATTTTTCTCGCAAACGATTAACGGGCAATAATTATTTACAATTCCCGACATTCGTTTCGAAAAGCACGCTGTTGTTTTTTTTATTTCTTCTTTTTTTACGAGGCGTGGCAATGATTTCGTACGAGAATGGACACAGTCCATTCTATCGTATTCGTCGATGATAGTATATTTAAACCCTTTCCGGACGAGGAATGATGAACAGTTAAGAAACTATTTTGGCCTTCTTTAGTTCGAAACCTTCAAATTCCTAGCTATCGAATTCAAAGTCCATCGGATTCCCAAAACTTCGAAGCGTTCGTTAACCATATTAATTTGAATATTTCGCTTTAAAAATCGACGTGCGCCCGAAAAACCAAGAAACGATTAGACAGTTATTTGCAAACACTCGTCCGCAAAGGGTTAAGTTCCTTGAAATTCTCGTCTTGTTCGAGCTGAGAACGAACACGACTCTTACTGTTCACTTGATTCCCGTATAACTGCCGCTCAGAATTGCGTTTCGTTCGATAACAAAGTAATGCGTACAAAGGATGAAGTGAGTAGAGAAATTTTCCTACCAAATTTCCACCTCGATTCACGGTTAACGCAACGCGCGTTGCACGATTCTGTATATTCGTATACGCTTGTTATTCGTGGTACAAACAAATATCAGGAGGTAAACCGTGCTGCTGTCGAACATCGAATCGTTGCGATCAAATGTAACTCGGTTAAAGTACTCGTCGAACGCGTCGTAATACGGTGGTGAATGCGATTTTTTTTTTTATAACCGTTACACGCGAAAACTCGGATGAAAAATCGATAGCATTCGATAAACGCGAAGTTTTCCAGTGACAGTACGAAGGGCATTGGAGACTTTGTTGTACATCTTCAATTACGTGTGGTAATTAATTCATTATATTCAACATATACAAAAAATGTTCATAAATAAATGGAGGCGTTGAACAATATTGCGACGAGAAACTGGAAGAAGGGGGGGGCGGGGTTAAATACGTTTACTATGTGACAGTTAAATAAAGGTACTTAAAGCGATAAACCTAATTGCGGCAGTAATCGGTTGGATTTCTGACCACCTAGCGTCGAAAGACGTATAAAATATATATATATATTTAAAATTGTCGCAACGAAAGAGCGTTGCTTTTGTAAGCGTATCGTAAAACATGCGATTTTTTTACGATCAACCGTGTATTTCTTTTCATTTTTTTTTACATACAGGAGACGGGGATTTGATAAAGCGAAGATAAGAAACGATTTATTAGCATTGACCAAGAATAGAATAGAGAGTAATCCGTTCTTATACGAAATTATAGTGAAATAAAATAACGGCAATTGTAAATAAATAATAAATAACGCGGGAATTAATCGTTTCCGATATAATCCGATCTCTAATAGGTAGATTTATAATTAGCTTTTCTATCGATTAATAATCAAATTAAATAATCTACGAAACGTACAATTGACTTTATCAAAATTGACGGTTGGATTTTTGTATAATTCTTAAACGAATCGCTCTAAATATACGAGGGGCGTAAAAATCGTCCGCTATTTTTTCACGCGCCGAATTTCACTTTGAAATTTACCATGTTTTCTATAAATCGATGGCTTATCCTGTACTTGGTTAATGATTCAAGCTTCGCTTTCATTTCATTGACGTGTTAATAACCCTTTTGATAACTAAAGCCGTATATATACGTCCAAGAAACAATCCAAATTTCAGTATGAAATTTACCTCAGTTTCCTATAAATGGATAATCTATCCTGTACTTAGTTAATGGTTTAAGCTTCGTTTTAATTTCATTGACGTGTTAATAACCCTTTCGATACTAAAGACGTATATATACGTCCACGAAACAATCAAAATTTCAATTTCCTATAAACGGATAGTCCACCCCGTACTTAATTAATGGTTTAAGCTTCGTTTTAATTTCATTCGACGCGTTAATAACCCTTTCGATACTAAAGACGTATATATACGTCCACGAAACAATCAAAATTTCAATTTCCTATAAACGGATAGTCCACCCCGTACTTAATTAATGGTTTAAGCTTCGTTTTAATTTCATTCGACGCGTTAATAACCGTTTCGCTACTAAAGACGTATATATACGTCCACGAAACAATAAAAATTTCAATTTCCTATAAACGGATAGTCCACCCCGTACTTAATTAATGGTTTAAGCTTCGTTTTAATTTCATTCGACGTGTTAATAACCCTTTCGATACTAAAGACGTATATATACGTCCACGAAACAGTCCGAATTTCAGTTTGAAGTTTATCTCAGTTTCCTATAAATGGATAATCTATCCTGTACTTAATTAATGGTTTAAGCTTCGTTTTAATTTCATAGAGGTGTTAATAACCCTTTCGATACTAAAGACGTATATATACGTCCACGAAACAATCAAAATTTCAATTTCCTATAAACGGATAGTCCACCCCGTACTTAATTAATGGTTTAAGCTTCGTTTTAATTTCATTCGACGCGTTAATAACCGTTTCGCTACTAAAGACGTATATATACGTCCACGAAACAGTCCGAATTTCAGTTTGAAGTTTATCTCAGTTTCCTATAAATGGATAGCTTATCCTGTACTTAGACAATGCTATTAGCGAAGCGCAGTCGGTGAATATCGCACGACGCACACGGTGCGTCGTGCTCTATTCGGTTTGTTGCGCGTTCGAACGCGTCTCACAAATAGTGCATACATGGAGCAATTTCTTTTGTCCACAGGAAATTCCTTTAAGAAGGTGAAATCAAATTTCAAAGGTTTTAACGATTGTTCTATTTTTCTTTTTTTTTTTTTAATGCAATCGTTTCTGCGACTCATTTGCAAACGGAATAGTAGACTATTAAGAGGTGAACATTTTTTACGTGAAAAGTTTTGCTCCATTTTGCAACATTACGAAGTTTCACTTGAAAGATCGAATAGAAAATGGCACCGTAAAAAACTGTTTGCAGCTTATTTCACGCAATTAGAGAGCCTATAAAGGCTTCCATTTTCTTTGTAACTTAGCAATGATACCAGATAGAGGACAATTTTCGCACAAAATATGTTCAGCTTTTATAGTGCTCTATCGCTGAACTGTGGAAAAAAAAGTGGCCAAAAATATTGCATTAAAAACGAATGAAAAATCGTCGAATCTTCGCCGACTCAATTTTATCCCCTGAAGAACATTTTTTCTTTTTTGTCGAGAGAAAAAAAAATTGCGCCACACGCAGCCTATTACACTTCACTTGTACGCAAAACTTTCATTAAAATCAGACTTACAGGTTACGCGGGGAATAATTTCTTTACAAAACGCAGCGTACGAATACTTTCTCGTCAGCCGCTGACATTATACGCTAAAAATTTCATAAGCAGATCGTATCTTTATCTCGCCACCGAACTGCCCAAAAATATATTATATATATATATGTATTCGGTTCGACACCACTGGATTTAGAGTAAAACAGATAAAACAAAAGAAGAGAAAAAAAACAAAAAAAAAAAGATTCTTCGCAACTTTCGCGTGTTTCAGGAGTCTCTCTCATCGTTAATTACAACAGAGGATTTTTGTTTTTTCCAAGCCCCGGGATGTGACTAGTTTTGCCGCGTCCAATTTTACGCGTACAACAACAACATTTTACAAAAACACCACTTCTTTCCTCGCGCGGCTAACGAACGAATAGTTCGTGTTTTTCGGTAGAGATTCGAGAATAATATCCGCAGAGAAAAAAAAAAAAACAAAAGAAGAAGAAGAAGAGAAACAGGAGAGAAGGAAGCGGGAAACGGTTGGCTTTCAGAATTAGAAGCGATGGATCTAGTAGTAGACTCTGTTCAGACTTGTAATGTATTCTCCTCTGACCATTCTTTTTTGCCAATCACGTGTTTCTCGGGTATCGATGCGTGCGCGTTCAATAATGTCTCGTATTCGCCGTCATCAAATACCGTGCCCACATTGTATCCAACAATTTACAACATACTTTTTTCGGGTTTTTTTTTCCGTTGTTTGTTTGTTTGTTTGTTTTTTTTTTTTTTTTTTTTTTTTTTAATCGTTTAACAACTTTCTAGTTACTCCCAAAAGCTGCAGTTTTTGTCCACAGACGCGACTATAATACAAAGCAAGGGCACTTGATAAAATAACTTAATCTTCTATTCCATAATTATCTATATATAACGTGTACATATATATATAAAACAAATTATGAATAAAGAGAGAAAAAAAAAAAAAAAAAAAAAAAAAAGAAAAAATATAGTAATCAGGTCGGGTACAGTATATTATGAATCTTACCTTACAAATTGTATTTTTTTTTACTTTACTTTACTTTACTTTACTTTACTTTTAATTTACTTTTCATTTCATTTCATTTCATTTCATTTCATTTCATTTCATTTCATTTCTTCTCATTTTTCAATTTCTTTTCTTTTCATTCTTTCTTTCTTTCTTTCTTTCTTTCTTTAATGCCTGATTTATTCGAATACGAATCGTTACGTGTGGTGTGTCATTATTTTATTTACTGTATATCTCTCTCTCTCTCTCCCCCCTCTCTCTGTGTGTGTTCTCGTTCGTATTGTGCGCGTGTGCGTGCATACGTGTGTATATATATATATATATATACATGCGTAAATATACATACATATATATATACATGCGTAAATATATATACATACATATATTTGTAAATACACACACGCACACGCACCCATATACATGTATATATATTTATAGATATATATATATGTATATATATCTATATATGCCTGGCGTGAAAAAAAAAAAAAAACAGTTACCGCGTTTCTTCTTTCTTTTTCTTTTCCACAAGTCCACTCTCGCGAAACGTAAAAAAGAGAAGAAAAAAAAAAAGAAAAAGAAGAAGAAGAATTAGTCGTCATTCTAATAGAAAAATTCTGGATATTAAAAATGTACAACGTGTGCATAGTATTAAACTGCGGGGGGGTGTGTGATGGTAGGGGTGGACTAACGTTTTATCTTTTTGCCTTTCTCTTTCTTTTTTATCCCCCCCATTTTTTTCTTTCTCTTTCTGGTTCATCGTTTTTGGGAGCATCGCTTTTCGTGTTTTCTTTTTTTTCCCGTCGCACCTCTCGAAACCATTTCTTCGCGTTCTTTTCTTCTTCTCTCTCTCTCTCTCTTTCTTTCGCTCTTTCTCTCTCTCTCTCTCTCTCTCTCTCTCGTCGACCAAATCGCGCGCAATCCGGTACAGAGATTTAAAAAGCCCACTCGATTCTCAGAATAGGAACAACCAACCAAATCTCCTCGTGTTTTGTGTAATGTTAATCGTTATTAGTCATGATATAAGTAATAATGTTAATATTTGAATAAAGTAACATGATGCGCGGTCAAATATTCATGGAATACCTGGCCGCACGGAGGTCATGCGAGGATCCACCACAGTTTTCTTTTTTTTCCCCCTTTTTTCTCTCGTCTTCCCACTGTCAAAGAGATGCTGAAGTCCTGTACGTGTGCGTGTGTATTCGTGTTTGTGTGTGTGTGTGTGTGTTTGTATGTTTGTTTCATTTTTTTCCTGCATTTTTTTTGTTTTTGTTTCCTTCTTTACACCATATATATATATTATATCGGATTTTATTAGTATATATATATATATAGTATAAATATATACACGCATGCTAAGTTTTAACAATCTTTCGTCTCTCGCACTCATTCATGCATACACACACGATTTGTTTATTTCTTGTATTTTTTTTTTTTCTTTTTATATATATATCATCTCCGTTTTTAACTTCAGAAGAGAGGAACGTCTTCCGTTAAAAGCAAAGTCCCATCTAGACACATCGCCGCCGCCGCCGCCGCTGCTTCTGCTGCTGCTTCTGCTGCTTCTGCTTCTGCTTCTGCTGCTGCTGCCGCTGCCGCTGCTGCTGCTGCTTCGCTTTGCTCTCGCATTCGGATTAATCTTTTGCTCTCTCTTTTTCTTCGTCTACTTCTTCTTCTTCTTCTTCTACCCATTTTACTCTTTATTCGTTTTTTTCCGTTTTATATTCCTCACCGAGTAAATTTGAATTTTTTTCATCGCTTACGATATATATATATATATACGATTTCTCTCTCCCCAAGAGTGTCGTGTCGTCGTCTGGCGCCATTTTATTTCTTTTCCCCTTCATTTTCTCCACTTCGCCATTTCTTTATTTTCGTTTCTTTTTTCTTTTTTATTACATTATTTGAACATCTTCGCTTGTTTCCCCTATTTTCATTTGTTTCGTTTCGCCCGGCGTTTTCCTTTCCCTTCTAACTATTTTCCACGTTTCTCCTCCCAATTTCCATTTCTCTCTCTCTCTCTCTCTCTCTCACTCGCTCGCTCGCTCGCTCGCTCGCTCGCTCGCTCTCTATATATCCGTTTTCAGAGGCTCATTTTAAATTCACTTAACGACTCTTATCACATGTTTATATCTGTTTTCAACACTATTATTCAAAGTCAGCCCACTGTGTGTCTGTTTTTTTTTTCTTTTCTTTTCGTATTTTTTTTTTTTCTTTTTTGATACAAGGAACGATAATACAATTGAATATTTATTATTTTTTTTTTCTTTTTCTTTCTTAGTTACGAACACAACATTCTTTTCCTGCCGTTGTTGTGGTTGTAATTCTTGTTGTTCTTGTTGTTGTTGTTGTTGATGTTGTTGTTATTGTTTTTTATTGTTGTTGTTGTAGTTGTTGTTGTTGTTGTCATGCTGAATAATGTTTCTTTCTCGTTTTTTAACTTTTTCCTAGCTTGTATTTCGTAGAAAGACGCAAGCTCCTGGACTTGCGGCGACCAGTCTCGCACCTCTCTTACAATGTCCTATGTTTGTAGGTAGTAGTAGTAGTAGTAGTAGTAGGTAGTAGTAGTAGTAGTAGTAGTAGTAATAGTAGTAGTAGTAGTAGTAGTAGTCGGCCTGTAAGTATAGTTGTAGAGGTGTGGTGGAAGTGGTAGAGTGATGGTGGTAGTGGTACGTGGAGTGGTAGGTGGTAAATTCGTGGCGTTGGTGGTTGTGGTGGTGGTGGTAGTGGTGGTAGTGGTAGTGGTGGTGGTGGTGGTGGTGGTGGCGATGGTGGTGATACTATCCGGCTTTTTTTTTTCTTTAGTATTTACAATTGGTTATAGCAATATCGCTATCTTTATGTCCCTAAGATGACAGATGGTGTGTGTGTGTGTGTGTTGTTTCCGTGTGTGTGTATCTGTGTTTCCGCGCGCGCGCGTGTGTGTGTACATTTATATTTACGCGCGGTGGTGTGTGTCTCTCTCTGTGTGTACGTACGTGTATATATATATAATATGTGCGCGCGTGTGTGTGTGTGTTGTGTGTGTACACATATGTACGTATGCGTGAGCGTGTGTGTGTGTTTATGTGTTTGTTTGTGTGTGTACAATTTGAATGTTCAAGATTTGGCATGTATTAGCATATTTAAAATTTTGTCTTTAGTTTTCTTTCACTACGAACTGCTCGACGCGTTCATACCACTAAACATGCCAATACTAAACGAGGTTTGTTGCTGTTGCTGTATCTGTTGCTGCTGTTGTTGTTGCTGTTGATTATTCGCTTGACGGCCGTGCTTTGGCACTGGGGGTTGTAGATACTCGTGTCTAGCTAACGTCAACACATCTATGCGCTCCTCTTTCCTATACGCTAGGCAACTTCTTATAAAACTCTGCAACAATCGGAGACAGAACGAGGGAAGAACAAGAAACACAATTATTAGGCCCGATTAAAAGCTGTCGAAGCTAAGATTACCATTTCAATGGCAATGTTTTGGCGACTGATATTCACGCGCGACGACGAGTATACTCGTCGCGAAACGCGCGAAATATTGCCATTTTTTTTTTGTTTTTTTTCTAATACGACACAAGGTGCAAAAAAAATCGTGCGTTAAACGAGAAGGTTCGCGCCTGTTTTTATTAATCTAATTGATAATTTCCGTTATTAATTTGTCGAATTAATTCTGGTACCTTTGCTTCGTTGCTAACAGTTGGTTTATTTGCGAATTGAACTTCCGTAGCTTTCAGTATTGTGTTCTCTTCTAAAATTGTAGCTTGAGACTGATTATGTCCGAATGGCTGCAAACAGATCATATTTCAATCGTGTTAGTCCGACGTTGCAACGCGACGTAATTAAGATGTTGAATTTATTTATAAACGGGGGGGGGGGGGGGGGGGGGGGAAAAAACCCCGATTAGCATACACGGACAAAAAATTGATCGTGCACGGAAATAATATAATATTCTCGAAATATATTCTTCTTTCTCAGAAATTGCCGAAAGAAATTTTCTAAACCATCTTTTATCTTATATTCGCATAGTAAACACGCGCGTTTTACATTTACATTTATATTCGCAGGCGGCAACTAAAATTATCCTAAACCAATATTAATTCCTTCTTATATTCTTATATTCTTTTACGACGAAATTTCCTCTGCTAACACCGCGCGTAGATTTCAAGAAAAAAAAAGAGGAATATTCGAAAACGACTGTTGAGACGCGCTTATTCGACGAGGAATTTTCCCTTTACTTTTCGTTTCGCGGCGTTGGTCGATTCGGCGATTGACCTCTTAGGCACTATGCGCCACTATAGTGGCTTTCGCGGATGTCATCTTTCTGAACGACGCGCCACTATAGTGGCTTTCGCGGATGTCATCTTTCTGAACGACGCGCCACTATAGTGGCTTTCGCGGATGTCATCTTTCTGTGCGACGCACCACTATAGTGGCTTTCGCGGATGCCATCTCTGTGAACGACGCGCCACTATAGTGTCTTTCGCGGATCTAATAATTATTAATTATTAGAATAAATTGTTAAAGTTAAAATGCGTGTATCGTATCTTTAAGAAAAATTATAATTTAATCATCAAAAACACTTCATTCCAATGTACTCGTGTAAAGAACAGCATTATCCGTCACACATTGCAGTGCCGTGTATCATTTACGCGTAATTCGCGTTGAACTCTGCCGTACAGAGAAACAAGCCCCGCGCAAAATTCAGCAGTGCCTAAGAGGTTAACGATAATCAATTTTATTGATAATAGCGTGTACTACCTTTTTGCCGTATAGACATTGGTAAAATATAACTCCTACGCTCCACACGTCGACCTTCGACGATATTTTCGGAGGATTTTTACCAATAACAAAACACTCCGGCGGAAGGTACCTTAAACGTAAAACGAAATATTCATCATTATTATTATTATTATTCGCAACAGTGCCTGCCGATTAACGATCCGTAATATTTCGCGAACGCGGCAGAAAATGACGACGCGTAAAGAAAGAAAAGCAACGTCATTTTTGACCGATTCGCGATCGTTTTATTAAGCGATCGCAAAAACGTACGCGCCAATAATTATGAAATTGGTCGAAGCGATGCAAATATTCCTCGTTTCGAGATATTAGACCGCTTTCGCGATTAACGTTGAACAAATACCGTGTAACACGTTGCACATTGTATTGTATTTTTAGTTTACAAAATAACGCGAGACGCGAAATAACTGATAAAACTCATTTATTTCTTTTTCTTCTAATTTTTACTTTAGACCAGTTTCTTAATTACGGGCGCATATATATATCGTTCTTCGGTACAAGCACTAAAAAAATACTTCGATTATTATTATTATTTAAATTTATATTCGAAACGGGTGATTTATCGAGAGTTCGATAAAGTGAAAAATTGAAATTACCACACCACTTCAAATAATACGCGATATATATGTTTTGTTTTGCTTTTTTTTTGTACGTAAAAGAAGTTGCGAGAATCGAGAAAGTTTAGGAAACGGCTGTGTATTTTTTTGTTTTGTTTTTGTCGCTCTCTTCGGCTACGAGAAAATCCGATAGTAATAAAATTGCGATCGTATTCGAATTTTTGTTGGATAAGAGTATGGTTGAACACGTACCAATAGGTACCAGCTCCTTGGGACGTTAAATCCATTCCGTGGTCTGGATTATAATTTTCCTCGTCCATCACTTTACTTAATCCGAAATCTGTAATTTTTATCTCGCCGCAAACGTTCCCTTCCGTTAGTAATATGTTACCTGCAACGAATACAAAACACGATAACGAAACAATTCTCCGTACCAATTTCTTTCCAACTTCTATCGGGTTGTGACTGTTATTAAAAGAGGCCGTGAAAATTGTTGTTACGTAGATTAGTAGGCTTCGAGGAACGCACGGGTGCGAAGAGGAACCTTTATTCCGAATGCAAAAAAAAAAAGAGAGAAAAATGTTCACAAATAAAAGAGAGATCCGTTGAAAAATATTACCACGAGAAAGTTCCGAAACTAGATTTTTACGTTAACGCGAGACGTTCTAAAATAATGAAATAAAGTCACTCCTAAAGATATTCGATTCTTTCAACGCAATTTCTGTTCGTTAAAATTCGATGATTTTAAAACCCTTTCGCTGCGAACGACGTGAAAGGTTTGACAACTGTTCATTAAAAGTATCCGTATATATTGTTTCCCTTCGGTGTCGCATATTACTTTTGATTTTATTCCAACGATAATATTAGCACCATAAATAATATCGACGATAAAAAAACAAAGAGGCGTTCAATTTCCCATGGTAATAAAAATGATTGTATTTATTTAGTTTCCATTCTTCGAAAGCCGCAGCGAAAGGGTTAATTCGATCGGGAATAATACAGCGTGTAACTTGCAATCATTACCGTATTTTACTTTTAAATACCATCGAATTGTAGCACATTAAGCGAGAATAAGATTTCATTCGCTGTTTTAACCACTTGTGCCCTTATAATCGCGAGTCGCACTCGTGGTGTAAATTATAATCTAAATAGAATGAATATTCGCGGTGTTTATAACCAAAATTTCACTCGACTCCAGTAATTTCTCTCTCAAACGTTTAAAGATTTAATACAAAGGAAAACCAAGCGTCGTTATATTTCGCATCCGGTGTAAAGTTCGAAGCAGTGAATATTGTTCTCGTCGACACGCGTAGCCACGGAAAAATTCGTAAAAGTCGAGGCGTTAAAGGAAACGAAACGAATGGAAAAAGGTCAAAGAGTACCAGGAGATGTTAATAAAAAAAAGGTTCTCGGGTAATTTGGAATAACGATCCGCGAAAAATCGTCGAGCACGTAACGAAACTTACCTGGCTTTAAATCGTAATGTATGACTGGGGGTTTTATTTCATTGAGGTACTTTAATGCGGATACGACTTGCATGACGATAGATCTTGCTTCTCTTTCAGGTATAGTCTTATGCTGAAATCGAGAGAATCACTTCTATTAATAGAAAGAAATATACGAATCGCATCGACGACGCGTAAAACAAACTATTCGATTTTTATTCGAAATAATCGGTATACGCAATATCGAATACGTTACATAAGTCGGTAAAAAGAAAACAGCGGCGCGAATTTTAAAACACGATTGGGGAATTCGTGAATAAATACAGCCGCGAATGATTTGTTTCCGATATTAATCGATCTATAAAAGCTAAAGTTGTTGTAGTTAACTTTTCTATGTAACTCGAGAATTTTATTTACGTTTATCTCTACGAACGAAACGCGCGTAATTAATTTTAACAACTTCGAGACGCGGTCGAATTCTCTTATAATTCTTAAACGCAGAACCATTCTTCGATCGAATTTATACAACATTGGAAAACGATAATTTTCGTTCGCTTCGCGTCTAAAAACGCGTGTTTTCTTTTTATAGGAAATGTATTTTCACGACGTTGAAGGGAACTTCGAGTATATAACGTTCATTGCATTTTTTCGATCGTATCGCGCGCGAGTAAACAATAATAATAACACGCGTAGAACAGTTTTCTCAAGTAATCCCGATATATTTCTATATTTATTCGCGAGACGTTCGAGAATTCTTTTGCATTGAAATATTATACGCGGACTGAAAGAGAGAGAGAGAGAAAAAAAAAAGAAACGTGTGTGATTAAAATACGCACCTGTTTGAGGTAAAAATCTAAATCATGGCCATCACAATATTCCAAGACAGTACAAAAAGAATTGGCGTCGATTTCAAACACATCGTACAATTTCACAACCCGAGGATGATCAAGAGCTTTATGTATATTGTATTCTCGTAACGCATGCCTAAATCAGAAACAGAAAAACGTGCACATGTAAATAATATACAACGATCCTTACTATATATATATATATTAACCCTTTTTGCCTTATTACAACGAGTTCGAACACGCTGCGCATTCTTTGATAAAAAAAACTTTTAATTTTAGTCCGTCGAGAAAGTTTTTGCGAGATCGAAAAGATCGCTATAAAGTACGAATTACGAGGTACGAATATTTCCGTTCAAACGCACGGTTGTTACGGTAGAAAATATAGTCGAACGTTTAAAACGACGTGGAACCGAAGAAGTATGCGTAAATCATAATTCATTGTGATGTAACGTAAATCGTATTTTACCGTAACGAAAAAAAAAATATATATATATATATACTATGGATTTAGCCGCGAATTGTCCAACTATTCGTATACAGTGACGATCGTAAATATTGGCACGCTTTGGCCGAAAACTTTGTCAATTTCTGAATCGTCGCTGTATAACTTCGTAAAAAAAAAGAAAAAGAAAGAAAAGTAAGTGTCTTACGTTTAATTAAAATGGCGAACTCGTCTCTCTTATTTATAGCAGATCGATCCTAGTATAATTACGGCAAATAAACGACGGTATTCAACCGTTTCCGCGAGGCTTAACGTGAAAATTGAATTTAAATAAAAAAAAAAAAGAAAAAAACAGAGATGTTAAAAGTTAACTCGTGAAAAATAATTGAACGAAGTTCAAGCTTAAAGAGCGGCAAGTTAATTAAAAATACGTCTATATCGTTGATGTATTAGCTGAAAGTTGAACTCAGACACTTGGAAATTTCGTGTTGCTTTATAATTACAGCGATTGAGACGAAGAGAGCACGGAGAAAAGAAAGCCAAGCGAAACAATAAACGTACCGTTTATTAACTTATTACGGTCGAGTTCATCTAAATTCACGGATAAAGGCAGAAGTTCGTTTAAACTAGTTTCTAAGAGAAAAATTTTGTATAACTTACAGTCTACTGTTAAGCATGGGGGTAGGTCGATAATGTTGTGGGGATCCATGGGAGCTGCATGGACCAGGAAAGCTTCGTGTTATTCACGGGATCGTGGACCACAGAGAATAAATATTTACAGATTTCAAAGAGAGAGTTCGCCTGATACCGGACGGGGTTTTTATCTATACGAGTGAAATCGGTAACGATTTACGGAACGCGACAATTAGGACGGCGATATTTTAGGAATCGTGGTCCTTCGCGTAAAGAAAGAAACGATGTTAATTGCCGCAGTGTCTACAGCGAGTGTATCGCACGTAACTTATGTTAAAAGTTTTGTAATTAAAAATATATATATATATATACGGGGCTGTTGTTATATTTGACGATATTAAGTTACGATATCCATGTCGATTAGTTCCTCGTAAATGGTGAAATTGTAAAGAACGGGCTGCGACTGAAGCGTGTGCAAATATAGCGCAACGTTAAGAAAACTACGCATGAGATCGCTGCAAATTCGTTCAAATTTTTCGCAAGCTACACGACGAATGTTTGTTGCGTCCGGTAACAAGTATAGCCCATCGCTGCTTCTCAATTTTAAACCAATGTTTAAAAGTTAATCGAAGTTGATATTATGACAATGCGTTGCTTCGGTTTTGTTCAGCTCTAATAACGTCGATTCGAAGTTAATGGAAAATAAAATAATTAAAACGTCGTCTTTTTCTCGTTCATTTCGTGAAATGCTGAAGCGCCCGGTAATAGGCGAACTCATCATCCTAGTTATAGAAAAATTCGGCTCGTAATGTTCGATTGCGATTGATTCATTTTCCAACTTAACGTAAATAGATTCTGCTTCTTTTTCTTATGAATTTGGATGACGCTCAATGAAGTTGAATAAAAATAACTTTATCTTTCTCGTTTCGAATTCTTTGCTTGCATCAGTATTATACAATCGCTTTGTAAAGCATGAAAATGTGAGTGTCTGAGTTTTACCATCGACGAAGCATAAGATAGACTATTCATTCTTATAGAGTATCAATCTTGTATCACCATTTTTAACATCGACGAAGCATAGAATAGACTATCCGTTCTTATACGAGGTACCCAAAACTAAAATAAAACAACAGCGATTTTTAAAACGATAGAAATTCTAAATAAACACTACGCCGATTAATTCTTACCGATATAATCGATCTGTAATAGGTAGATTTATAGTAACGTGTATAAGAAGTATATAATTCGTATGTATTGGACTTCTATCATTTAATCTTCTGTAACCCGAATTTCATTTACTTTTATCGTACGAACAAACGTGTAATTATATTCAGTACATGAATAGAGGATTAAAATTATGAACATTGATGATAGGATTCTCGTGTAATTCTTAAACAAGCCATTCTAAATCACGAGGGGCGTAAAAAGAAACCCTTATCTACGCAATCCGACTTTCATTTTGAAATTAATGATGTTTCCTATAAATGGATAGTTTATCCTGTACTTAGTCAATGGTTTAAGCTTCGTTTTAATTTCATTGCCGCGTTAATAACCGTTTCGCTACTAAAGACGTATATATACGTCCACGAAACAATCCGAATTTCAGTTTGAAGTTTATTTCAATTTCCCATAAATGGATAGTTTATCCTGTACTCAGTCAATGGTTTAAGTTTCGTTTTAATTTCATTGCCGCGTTAATAACCGCTTCCGCTACTAAAGACGTATATATACGTCCACGAAACAATCCGAATTTCAGTTTCCTATAAACGTATAGTCTATCCTGTACCACTGTCAATGGTAGTATACACGACGGCGACTTCGAAAAAAAGCTCGTAAATAAAACCCGCGTAATTCGAGGTCCAACCTCTCAAGGTGTTCTTTTTATGGATAAATTCCGTTATAGTAAGAAGTTGCAATGGTGTTACCGAATAAATTATAAATGTCCTACTTTGACAATGAATACACACCAATGATGCATAAGGAAATAATAATCAAAGACACCGTACGAAACATTTCAAATCGATAGAAATCTATTTGCAACGTTGTCTAATATATAGAATAAATAATCTCTACGGGGGTTCAACCTTGTAACCCGTTAACGTAAATATTACAATAATACAGGGTAGATGTATGATTTTATTTATCAACATTTTTGTTAATGTTCTACGATCGATTGAAAATTAATAGAACAAAATCCAACGTTCCTATTATTACTCTTCCGTCACTCGAAAATTTTTCCATACATTTATAAACGTATCTCGCCGTTTACTGAATTATCACGCGTCCCATCATTTCTAATCACATTGATCACAGTTTTAATCGTTCGACACGGTACAATTATCGTCTCCTAATCTTTCGATTTAAATATTAAAACGTAAACGAGCAGAAATTTTAGTATAAAAATTTCGTTTATTTACATTTCGTTCATTTCTTCGTATTTACGTTGCTTTACGATCGAATGAAATAATTCCAGCGTCGGCGTTATAGAGACGCTAACAGTAATTGGGGACATCTACCCTCTATTATATAGTTGTTAATTTAAACGCGTTTCTTTAGAGTTCTTGGCCGACGAAAATCTACATATTCCACGCGATTCCATCGTTTCGCTGATAAACACACGACGATTCGACGGGTTTCTGTAATTATGCCCGGAGAAACACGCGAAAAGTTTCACTCGGATTCGCGATCTAATTAGCACAGCCGGTAAAAAAACATTTTAACAATTTAGCACCGCTGTTAGATTATCAATAAAAAGTTACACAATATCTCGAGAAGTATGCATTCTTTTTTCTTCAACATCGTGCCCTAATATAATAATACTTCCTTAAGCGAAACACGATACGAGGAATCGCGGAATGCTTTCAACGTATTAACTGCGAACGACGAGAATTAAATTCGTCTTACATTAAGTTATTTAGTTATTTAGTTATTAATGTTTCGGACGTGTACTATACAATTCTTCTATCTCGGAAATTTTCTAAAAAAAAAACATCTTTATACTCGTATCGGAAAAACAAGTTACACTTTACTATTAATACATTCGTACTCGCGGCGACTAAAATCACCCTAAACCAATATTAATTCCTTCTCGTATACATTTTTATACGTCCCCGCGTGCGCCAAGAGAAATTCCCGCGGCTAACAGAGGTTAGAAACAAAAAAAAAGTTCCATCGCGGTTCCGTTTGAAAAATCAAAATTTGCAGTCGGACGATTGATTATTCCCCGGTTAGATCCCGTATTCTTTTCGTTCCCCGTTTACGGAATAATGTTTTGTATATACTTACTTAATATAGTTAGCCTTCTTATCCTCTTTCCAGTCTTTATTCAGTTGATGCACTTTACAAGCGACGTATCGTTGCTCTTTTAAGTCAAATGCCTGGAAAAAAAGGAAGAAAAAAACAGGAGAGAAATTACTTGGAAAACTATCGTGAATCGATAAGCAAGAAACATTATCACGTTAACCCCCCCCCCCCCCCCCCTCCTTCTTTAACACGATTTACGCGAAAAATTTGTTCACCCGAAAGATCAATGTTCTTTACAACGACAATACGCATGGTAATTACGCGTGCTACGTTTGTTTCTGTATTTATTGTTGTTGCCGGTACGCATAATTAACACATATTGCTCGATTTCTTTGCTTCGTTCTGCGCGTACCGATGTTTCTTTCTTTTTTAATTATATTTTCTACCCCCCGTTGCTTCGATTTGTATTTAACCACTTGCGCTGCGATAACGTGTTACACACACACGCACGTCGATTAGTAGTTATCGGATCTACTAAAAGAACGGTGAATATTTCACGAATTAAAAGATACGCAACAAAAATCCACGGTGAAATTGTTCTAGAAATAATTTCGAGTATCAAACTCGCTGCAAATCAGTATAAATGGGTTTACCACAGGTAGGTACTCGTTAAACAATTGCCAGCGCAAGTGATTAAACAGCGGAGGCAAGCCACCGCAGCTCTGGGTCAAAAATGACTCCGGCATAGTGCGGCGAGGATTAAACGGCGCAACTTTTGTTTTTGTTTTTGTTCCCCCCTTCCCTTACCTTATGCACTTCACTGAAGCCACCTTTCCCTAACAACATTAGTAGAAGGTAACGTTCGTTCAATACAGGATGAGAATTGAATCTCGATTGGTCCTCGTTGTGAATACGTTTCAGTTCTCTGATGTGCAAATTTCTCTCTCTTTCCAGCTTCTCCATTTCTAGTTGCAGATCTGCGTCTTCTTTCTTCAACGCGCTTTGCCTTAACTGAAAGCAATACGACACACACGTTTTCGTAAGGGACAGGAATCGAAGAAAATAACCGTCTATCGAATTGCGCAATTCTTAAACACGGGATCGCGAAATTTTACGAATCGCACGGAGGTAGAAATACAAAAGAACCATTGCTGCGCGTCTTTCGTCTATCCCGAATTATTACAGTTTAATAAAGTCTCGCGTGTAACGGTGAAATGGCGCGCAGCCTCTTAAAATCGTTCCGCGGGTTAAACGTGATAAAACGTTTAAAATAGTTACGAGTTATACGCGAGCTGAACAGTTAAACGCGAACCGTAAAGTGGCAGTACGCGGTGCGGTACCCTATTCGAAAAGGGATTTCATTGTTATTCATTTTTGTCGCAGTATAAATTAAGTACATCTGTTCGCTATTCTTACACGCTTCGTACCTTGAGTATTTCATCGGCTTCGTAATACTCCTGCCACGTGTAAGATCCAGGTACCGCGTCTGGCTTCAAGAACGTAGCTTCCGTGCCGTTATGCAACGAAGGTTGAGGCTGGCTACGTTTCCTGCCTGTCTCGCTGTTCGACGGCCTCTTTTTCAGCAGCAGCTTCTTTTGCTTGTCGATCTCTTCCCGTTCGGTCGCGATCTCCTCTTGCCGCCGTGCCAACTCTTGAAACGCGTAACCGTCTGTCCAGTTCTCTTGAAACGTCGCGCCCACCCTCTGTGTCACGAACTGGCCCAACCTCAGTCTATTTTGCATACACTTTTGCCTAGCCTCCTTTTTTTCTATGTTTGATTTTTCTTTTAATAGCTTTTTTACAACGTCTATACACTTATTTATATGAGATTTGTGCTGTTCAATTAGTTTCTGTTGATTAGCCATTTGATGCCTAAGTTCGTCCGTTGTCTGCGAAAACCGGAAACCAGAGAACACCCAGTGAAAAAGAATTCAAATATATGTGTATGTATATTTATATATATATATATATGTGTGTGTTATGATAATATTTTATGGCTACGGCAAAGGTCGTGGATCGTGTTAATATAGAAAATTCTAACGTTACACGCCACGAAAATTGTACGCGGCTCTCGAGAAACGATAGAAACGCGGTTGTTAATTTATATATAGCAGAAAGCCGCGCTTGCTCTTTGTATCGGTGTATTGGCAACTTTCTTAAGGTTAAAGCTACGATAAATCGCATCTCTATCGTTTCTCGAGACTCGAAATCAAGTCCTCCTCCTCCTCTGTTTCGAACAATTTTCCTGCCGTATAAAAAAAACGACTAAATTCTCGACCGACTCGATTTTCATTATCTCGCACTATTCGCGCAAGAATTCGCAAAATAGCAAATGCAAGGATATTACTCGTCTCTTTCCTTTCTCGAAAAATGAAAAAGGCTTTTTCGTTGTATATTTATTATTATACTTACTCTATTTAATTCATCGATTTTATTGTTACGTAATTCTAAATCTGAAGAGGCTTGAGTTTCAAATTCTTGTATCCTCTGGCAAGTAAGTTCTGTCTGAAATGTAAAGAAAAAAAAAAATAACACGTTTCACGATTAAATAAGCACGAGCCCAAGCTACTGTAACATCTGTGATGCATTTGTCGGCATATAGTTCGACGCACCTTGTCGCACCCGAGATTTTCCCGAGATCATGCAGAGATATTACAAACATTTTCATCAATTCCCATTTAAAGTGCAACGAAACGGCAACGAATTGACAATCGATCGATAAAGATCTCCCCCCCCCCCCTACCCTCGATCTCTCGCTTCAAAGTAAAACAACCCAAACGTATAGATAAAAAAAAAAAAACAGAATCACCATACACAGGCAGCAAGGAAAACACCAAAAATGTACGCATGATTCAAGGTATGCATGTATATAGAAATATTAAACGATAAACATAGTGTTGGCCTGATGGCCAAACATGCACACCCCATCGTTAAAAAACTATTAAATGAAACCGAAAACGGAGAGGAGAAAAAAAAGAAAAAACCAAGAAAGAAAGAAAGAAAGAAAGAAAGAACGACACAACGGGTGAAATAAGTTACTTCAAAGAATTTTGAAAGAAGGAGTGATACGCTCTTTTTCTTTTCTTGTTTATCCAAGGTAGCCTGCGCGCACTCCTATGACAACAAATGGATACAGTGCTACAGTCTGAGTCGGGAAGTTCGCTGCAAACATTCGACAAGAAATCGGCCATCGCGGGGGAGAGGAATCAGAGAAACGCGGGCACGATCGTTTTAACGTCTCGTGTGGATATCTATAAAGCGAATCATCGAATCGTACAAAGAAAAACAAAAACGCGCATGGATCGTTTCTTATGAAATGCTTGCAGGAGTTAGCCGTCCACTTCTTTTGCTTACATTTGGGGTGTTAGTCTTCGCTTGCCTGACCTGGCTTGTCCTACTGAGGTTGGTAGGCCTTACCTGCACCTGCTTGCTGACCATCGAGCCTGCAGGTTGTGTCGAGGCTGGCGGAGGAGGAGGCGGCGGTTGAGGATGAGGTCTTGGCGGCTGCATCAGTGAAGAAAATTCTGCCACTGAAGAATTGGGTGTTGTTACTTGCGGTGAAAGGAGTTGTTGAGGCGACGGCGGATACTGTTGACAGATACAATCACACGGCGATGTATGAGAAACCATGGCAGAAATGCGACATAGTAGAGAAGTCGACGAACACGGACAAATTATTAATCGCAGCACCTCTCGGCCCGCGAATATATATATATATATATATATATGTTTATAGATAAGCTTAACGATCCTTCGCGGTGTTATTCACGGGATCGCGGGGACCGTAGAATAAATATTTACAGATTTCACAGACAGTTCTCGCCTGATACCGGACGTGGTAGCTTGTACGAGTGAAATCGGTAACGATTTACGGAACGCGACAATTAGGATGGCGATATTTTAGGAATCGTGTCCTTCGCGTAAAGAAAGAAACGATGTTATCGCCGCAGTGTCGACAGCGAGAGTATCGCACGTAACTTATGTTAAAAGTTTTGTAATTAAAAATATATATATATATGTATATACGGGGCTGTTGTTATATTTGACGATATTAAGTTACGATATCCATGTCGATTAGTTCTCGTAAATGGTGAAATTGTAAAGAACGGGCTGCAACTGAAGCGTGTGCAAATATAGCGCAGCGTTAAGAAAACTACGCATGAGATCGCTGCAAATTCGTTCAAATTTTTCGTAAACTACACGACGAATGTTTGTTGCGTCCGGTAACAAGTATAGCTCATCGCTGCTTCTGAATTTTAAACCAATGTTTAAAGTTAATCGAAGTTGATATTATGACAATGCGTTGCTTCGTTTCGTTCAGCTCTAATAACGTCGATTCGAAGTTAACGGAAAATAAAATAATTAAAACGTCGTCTTTTTCTCGTTTATTTCGAGAAATGCTCAAGCGTCCGGTAATAGGCGAACTCATCATCCTACTTATAGAAAAATTCGGCTCGTTATGTTCGATTGCGATTGATTCATTTTCTAACTTAACGTAAATAGATTCTGCTTCTTTTTCTTATGAATTTGGATGACGCTCAATGAAGTTGAATAAAAATAACTTTATCTTTCTCGTTTCGAATTCTTTGCTTGCATTAGTATTACACAATCGCTTTGTACAGCATGAAAATGTGAGTGTCCGAGTTTTACCATCGACGAAGCATAGGATAGACCATTCATTCTTATAGAGTATCGATCTTGTATCACCATTTTAACATCGACGAAGTATAGAATAGACTATCCGTTCTTATACGAAGTACCCAAACTAAAATAAAGCAACAGCGATTTTTAAAACGATAGAAATTGTAAATGAACACTACGCCGATTAATTGTTTCCGATATAATCGATCTGTAATAGGTAGATTTATAATAACGCGTATAAGAAGTATATAATTCGTATGTATTGGACTTCTATCATTTAATCTTCTGTAACCCGAATTTCATTTACTTTTATCGTACGAACAAACGTACAATTATATTTAGTACACGGATAGAGGATCAACTTTATGAACTTTGATGATAGGATTTTCGTGTAATTCTTAAACAAGCCATTCTAAATCACGAGGGGCGTAAAACACCTCTGCTCACTTTTACACACGCCGAATTTCAGTTTGAAATTTATCTCAGTTTCCTATAAATGGGATAATCTATCTTGTACTTGGTCAATGGCTTAACCTTCGTTTTAATTTCATCGCCGTGATAATGAACCTTTCTCTACTAACGACGTATATATACGTCCACGAAACAATCCGAATTTCGGTTTGAAATTTATCTCAGTTTCCTATAAATGGATAATCTATCCTGTGCTTTAATTAATGGTTTAAGCTTCGTTTTCATTTCATCGCCGTGTTAATAACCCTTTCCCTACTAAAGACGTATATATACGTCCACGAAAATGTTGGGCGATCCGTTTGGCTAAAAATAAACGTATTCGTTTTGTACGAACACGATACACCATTTTCACTACGATCTTGTACTTATTCCACCGTAATTAATTATCCTAAATGTTGCAAATATTTACAGCCGTACTGTTTTCGCGATAATAAAAGTAATCCCCATCTGTGCATCGAGAATGTTTCGCCATTTTAGTGCGCCGCGACGAAAGGGTTAATATGCGCAAAGTAATCGGTTTGCATATCGAATTAACGAAACGACAATGTAATACAATGTAACCCTGGCATAACGCGGTACTTCGAGAACACGATTTTCCTGCAACACTTTAATAATAATAATAATAACAATGAAGAAAATTTTGTCTTATCAAACGACGAAGACTTCAATATTATTAAGAGAATGAAAATGATTTTGACATTTTTGGGACGCGAAGTGAAGACGAAAATGAGTAGAAATTTTGAAACTTTTTTACGGGTAAGAAATACAATTTTTCCGAAGTCAATATCTTATTTTCACACCATTATTAAATGTGACAGGTAAACGAGGGTTACTTGTACACGGATTAAGTAAATATTGGAACACGTGCCAAGCGTAAATTTATGCACAATTTCCACAATTCGATGTAGACGAGTTGTATAGACTACAGATGAAAACGCGATAATCGTTTTCTTTTTATCATTCAAGCACTGCGCTTAATCGTATTTAATCGTGGCGAAACTTTCTATTGCTCGCGACTACGTTTCAAGAATTTGGTACGCTTGAATCGAACTAAGTAAAATACAGGCGGTGCACGAATTACTTATTGTGTATAACTCAATACTTGGATTCTCTACGATTTCGATAACGTAAACGCATAAAGATTCGCAATCTATTCACGAGATACACACACGGATTTTCCATATATTACGGCTGTCCCTAAAAGTAAAGCGACGCGGTTTCGAAATTCGGGCAATCGAAAATTCCCACGTACGCGTGTTTCTATTAACAAGATCGATGAAGCGAAACTGAAACAAAAGATCGCTCCTCGCCCATTTAAATGCTGCGCTTTAAGTATCTCAGGACACATTTTCGCGTATTCCCACGTGTTGCGTGTGAATTTTTTTTTTAACACTCAAGCGTAAAAGTTAAACGTTAAAGAGGCGAAATCTTTTTTCTTTTTTTTTTTTTGAACATTCAATGTTATTCAGCGTTATTCGAGAACATCTGCAAGCCTTTCGAAAATGTTCGAATATCGCAAAAATCGAGTAAACGGATCTTAAGGTAAATAAATGTCCCGAATACAAATTTTCTTCGTCCCTTAAATATTACACAATTTACTGCATTCGTTCGAAACATCCGAAAATGCATAATGCATAAAGATCCTGCAATGTGTTCGATACGTATACCGTGTGCTTGTATATTATTTAATTTCGCAGCGATCGAATACGGGCAAGTAAACATTCGACGTTCGCCTGAACAGAGAAATATCCTTCGAATATTACATCGTACGCTTTGGATATTCTATACATATTTCTGCAACGTATTCTACGCATTTTCAACGCACAAGGCTCGCTTCGTAATTTTCGTAACTCGTCGACTACTTGGAGGGACAGCCGAACAGAAATTCTGTGGCCACAGGTTTTATCCGCATTCGAAATTCGATATTTACCATAGGATATCCTTGTTGAGGCGAAGGACTTTTAGCACCCCCATGCCGAATGGGGCTATTACCCAAATGATGCTTTGGAAAATAGTCGTTAATCTTCTTGTTCTCGAGAGCAGCGACGGATCTGGACCCCTTGCTTCCCACGGGCCCACCGGTAACTCCTCCACCTCCGTCGTCAGCTTTACGTTTCCTTTTCCTTTCCGAAGGAGTTCTCGGTACCTTTTCTGGAGTGTTCGGATCTACCTCCTTATCGCTATGTGATGAGCCTGCAAATCGTCCATCGTTGTAATCAACTCCTACTACACCTGCTGTTACACCGCAGCGAAACACGGTCTCTCTCATTGACAAGCCGAACTCACCAGTGCTCATGTTCGAGTCTTGACTATGAACCGACTGACCAGAGTTTACAGTTGATTGAGGTGCCATCTGAATTTGTGACCCAGCAGACATCTGAAATGCACAGAGAGGAGAAAAGGTAACGATAAGATTAACAAGGTCCTGCGTATCAGATCCTTATGCGAGTGCTAAGAGAGACGATCGCCGAATATGCGATTGAAAGATTCATCGAGAATAACGCGGGCAGAGAGCGGATTTTACGTATGTGGACAAATTTCATACAAGCCTGCTGCTACACGGAACGCAACATGGAGAAAAATATCTCGCGCGGACGACACACGGCCGTAACGAGAGAACCTTTCATCAGCGAGGTTACACACCGGCGTACGGACAAATCGCGTGTTATCGGGGGCTGAAGAATGAGGGGAGGGGGGGAGCACAAAATTTCTCATTACAGCCGGGGAAACTTAACAAATACACGGGGAAGAAATGAGAATAAGAGAGAAAAACGAAAAAGTCCGTGTGTGTGCAAAGAGGCGAGGGTAAAGTAAGAGACAGAGAGAGCAAGAAAGAGAGAGAGAGAAAAGAGAAGACACAGTACAAGAGAAAAAGAGAGAGAAGTGACACCTTCCAGGAGAGCCTATGGTGGAGCCCCATAGTCGTATTTGCTATTTGAGCTGATAAACAGTATGTCAACCATAGGCACGGTTTCGCGCACAATTTCGACGTAAATGTCAATAGGAGCGTACGAAGGAAATGTGCAATATATGTTTAGAGCTAGAGGAATCACGACAAAATGGAGGACCCTAGCAGAGGGGGACGACGGAAGGGAGTTACGGGGATATAGAAGAGGCAAAGAGGGAAGGCGACGGAAAATTGCGGAAGAGGGGGGGGGTGGAAGTAGAGAAACACACGGAGAGAGAATGGGAGATACTCGGAGAAGAGGAAGAGGGAAGGAGAAGAGACGGGGGGAGGGGGGGGTAGGAGGTAAGAACTCGATGGCAGAGGAGTGGTTAGATTGGGAACCACGGACGCGCTCCGCAAGGGGGCAGTTTTACTCACTGTTTCACATCTGAACTCTCTGGTCGGGATAGTTAACCGTGGCTTTCCTCCTATCGTGCATACTTTTTTATTCCTACCGTCTGCCTCTGTGTGTACGTGTATATATACGTATGTATATATATACCGTGTAAGCGTACACGTCAAATCGCGGCAGCAGCTATACAGGCTTCGCGACTGGCTGTTCGAATTAACGACACAACCGATAACCGCGGGTACGACGGCGGCGGCGACGACGACGACGACGTCTACGTCATTCGCGGATCGGTGACGTCGCGATTCGCGACGATAAATTACGCACTCCTTCTTTATTATTATTATCATCGGCGGCGCGGCGTGTCAGCCACGTTTACTCCGCCGCGCGCGGTTAAGAACCCGGATTAATGGTAAGTTCTCATGGACGCGGTCACGCGTTTGCGCGTTTGCCAGGCGGAACGCACACGTTCGAATTCCATCCTCTGTGTCACTGACGTCCGCCGCACAACACACCGCACCGCGCTTTGCTTTACGATTAAAGCATCGGTCGCAAATATAGACGGAGGAGCCCGTTTAAAAAGTCACACTTTCGGCGTAACGTCGCGGCCGCGGTTGCACGCGTGTCGCGTAGGTAATAACGTGCGGCTGCTCTTTTTCGTATTTTCCTTTTTTTTTTTTTCTTTACGGTAGAACACACACACCGGTGGTTTGAGAACGATATTATTCTAAAGGAATTTGTTTTGTGCCGCGTGTCGTTTCGTTGCAACAAGCAGCAGGCTGCACACGAAGATCGAGGCTTGATATTCGAAATGTTTCGAGCGGCACACACCGTATGCGTTCCACTGGCCACCGAAAAGTTAAATTGATCGTGCCCTCGTGTAAATTGGAATACGTTTTCGCGCAGGAAAAAAAAAAGAAAGAAAAAGGCAGCGGGCGACGGGGAAATATTAGTACAGCACTGGATTTAAGTACTATTTAATTAGGTCTAATTGTACGGCAAATTTGTATCCCCCGTATGACCGATCAAATATTTCTCGACGTTCCCCGTTAATCGAAACGCGATTCTCGTAGAAGAGTGTTTCGTCGACTTAATTTTCTCCGCTCTTTAAAAAAAAAGAAAAACAATTCGTATGCTAAAATATTACGATCCCGAGTAATCTCGTCGGATCTAATTAGGCCGCGAATTAAACGGGGGGGGGGGGGGGGGAACGTGTTTACGAAAACGTTTCACCGCGAACTCGGAAGCCCGTCGAAAGATAACCTAACAAACAACGCGCATTCAATAAAGGACGAGCTCGCTGAACGTGAGACGGACGACTTCGGCGGCTCCCGTCGGATTAGAAGAAAAATAATGATTTACGGTGATACGCGCGCGGCGAACACACCGTTTTGCCCACCCTTAAACCATAAATACCGGGAACGGAGATAGAAATGAAACCCCCTCGGCGGAGTAACGAAAATACGAGATGAATGCACGGGCGACGATTCAAGTGTCGCGGTGCGCGATATCACGGCCAAACATGGAAAAGAGTAAATATCCGGAGCTGTACGGTGAAAACACGGGGATAGGTTCGAAGCCCGTACACCCCGTGATGATCTCGATTATAGAATGAATCACGTACGGGAAGGATTATTTCGGTTTGGGCTTACTGGGAGTGATCGGTTTCACTTTTTCCTGCATTTTACTGAACATGCCAAAAGAATAGGGAACTTCCTTATCGATGGATCAAAGTGGAACTGGGCTAGAGGGCCGGGGAATCGTTTCTCCAGCAGCGATTTGCCTGTAACTTAGGCTTTGCTATGTGCGCTTGCGTGTATATGTGTGTGTATGCGCGCATTCTCTGCGCATGTATGTGTGTGTGTCTGTGTGTAAGCAGGGAGGTTACACGGGGAAGTGGTGTGTACATGTAGGACGTCGTACGAACCTAGTGAATCGGGACATGCGGATTTTACCAGTACACTCCTTTATTCCTCACGACTTGACCCTTCTTCTACCAGCAGCATAATCACCCACCATAGTCGTATCGAACCGAAACGGAATATGCCCCACACGTAACACACACAACACACGCGCACGTTAAGCGAGAGAGAGAGAGAGAGAAAGACGCGCGCGCACACACAGACACAACACGACGCACTCACACGCACACAAATATATATATATATGTATAAAGAGAGAGAGAGAGAGAAAGAGATATATATATCCTTCCTTTGGAAACACACTACTGTGGACACGACGGACGAAGTCGGTTCACTTCGTATCTCGCTGAACTGTGCAGTTCCACTTGTAAAAGCGGCGTGCGGTTAGCAGCGCGCCGGGTAAACAGCAACAGCACCAGCAGCACCGAGTGCCGTCAATGGCCACGATAAACGGCATTACGCGTACGTTTCACGGGCCACACGAGCGAGAGCCAAAAAGCCCGGCGTAGGAGCGAGTCTCGCCTAATCGAAACGGAACTGGAACTGTCCGCCGACCACCGTACTCCTCTCTGTGTTCGCATACTACTACTACTACTACTACCTAGCCGCCCGCCGGAGGTGTGCGAAGCGCGTTTCTCTTTCTCTCTTTCTTCGGGCTCCTCTCCTCCATCACTCTCTCTCTCTCTCTCTCGCGTGCGGCTCCCTCCTCCTCCTCCTCTACAGCCTGTGTCTCTCCTTCTCTCTCTCTCTATCCTATGTACGGCAAATGAGCAACGCGCGAGATTCCGAGATGCGGCAAAAGGTGCAACCTCCACCTCCCCGCGGCGGCGCTACTGCCCTGCGATCACAACAGAGAGACAGAGAAGAGAGGAATCGAAGGGAGAGAGACAGGGAGCAGGCGGGGGAGGGGGGGGGGGAGAGTGGGCAAGCAGAAGTTGGCGAGGTTGGTGTGGCAGAATAGGACGCAGCGATCGGTTGGAATGAGAGAGCTAACTCTCAGCGACGAAGAGGTTTTGCAGGGGTAGGGCCAGGAGGAGGGGGAGAGGGGGGGAGAGAAAAAGGGAGTCGGAGGGAGGCATATGAGACATTCCTTCAGTGAACGGGTCGACCGAGTGTGAGTGCAAGCGAGCCGGTAAAATCGATGTGGCGAAGTGTGGCTGTGCCACTACGGTGTGCAAAGGGTGTGCTGCTGTACCCTCTACTACTCTACGTGATCAGTAATCTGCCTTCCTTCTGCCGTTATCCTCTACACACATACACACACATATATATACACATACGGTGCACTACACACACGTCGTCACTATATTTGGACATGAATTTTATTTTCTTCCTTTTTTTCACCCCCTCCCGTTGCCGTTTTTGGGGGATGGGAAGAAAGGGGGTTGGTTCGATTTTTGATTCGTCCCCGGTGAAATAACCGTGCGAATAATAAGATGATTCGATTTTGTTGGGTATTTTCTATTAATAATTTTTCGCCTCGTCGCTCCGTTTGTACGGCACTGCGGTGTTGACCTCTACACACGTTCCTTTTTTTTTTTTTCCTTTTCGGTCGTCGGCGAAATAACGCGGAACGCGGTGTTAATGTTAATTTGGATTAATAGTTTTCAAGCATTACCGGCGCGGCGCTATGCGTGCGTGGATTTTCTTTGACGATCAGCGAAGTGAAATGCAGCCAACCCACGTATTTCCATTGATAATTTCAATGTTATCGGGGGAAGTACTCCATTTGCCCCGTGCAATGTTTTTTTTTTTTTTTTCCTCAATGTTGTGATTTAGTTTTAAGCCCTACTCCGTGCAGCACCGTTAATTACGCGACGCCTAATTTCTTCGTTGTCGATGAAACAGAGTATGCACGGAGATCGAAATGTGCGCACGATAGCCATATTTGGATTAACCCTTTGCCTTGTAACAACGAGCTACACTCGTGGTTTAGCCTATGGACCAATTGCGATAAAAACATGCTGTATTTTTGTAATCGATTTGAATTCGTAAGATCGCGAGATCGACGATTTTGCTAGGTAAAAAAATTGTGTATAATATTTTAGTGTTTTGCATTCGATACAGCGTTACAGTAACAAGTAGTGTTAAAAACATTTTAGTGGATAATCTTTTGCAAAAATTCGTAAGCCAACGGGTTAATAGTTTGAATCCGTTGTACGGCACTGCGTGTGTCTGACCCCTTCGTTCTTTTGGTTATCGGCGTAACATCGTTTAGGGTAGGGTAAATGATCCGCGTACTGTCACTGTTCCCATAACCTGCCACTTGAATTCTTTTACTTAACAACGGATTAACCGTATAAAGGAATCGTATGGCGAACAAATTTTGCATGCTAAATTTTAAGCTTCGGTTTTACGTAACAACAACGCGTACACGTTGTGTATTCGTTTACTATTATTAACTTAATATTTGCAACGAAATATTAGGTGGTATAAACGTGCCGCTGTTCAACGTTAAAACGTAACAAATATAATTATCAAAATACGAAACGTGTACATAATTCGGTAAACGCAAATTTTATATCTGTTACACGCGTAAAACTGACGCGTGTTAATATATTATAGGTACGTATTATATGTAAAAACGTGCGTCTCGATTCGAATGAAAAGTTTTCAAGTGGACTTCGTTGTACATCTTCAATCGCGTAGCGAACGTAATTCATTGCATCGAACGTGTAACAAAAAAAATGTTCTTAAATAAAAGGGACGTCTCGAAACTGCAACGGCTTTTTAGGTTAACGACGTTCGAAAATAGTTAAACAATAGGTTTACGAACATTACGCGCATAATTTGACTGGCTTCCGGAAAAATACGTAAACCGCCATAAAAATATTCGAACGTAGAACGACGTTGAGGATGAAATGCAAAATGCGAGAGAAATCGATGATTAATCAGACGATGAAAGAATTGTTATAAAGTTGAAATACAATGCGAATAAATCGCGCATAGGATGACTAATTACGTAATTAATGTACCTAATACGACTAATATCGTGTATGTATATATATATATGTGTGATTTTGTGTAACAAAAATACACCGTATCAAAATAGTTTCCATACACGTTTATCATCACGATGCAACGGTATTTATAAGCACAATTTTCTTTCTACTGATCACGATGAACAAAGATTTCGATATATATTATTTTTCTTTCGCGGTGTTCAAACTGGAAGAATAGAATTCCCGCGAAATTAGATAAATGAAAAATTAATCTTACCAACGTAGACATCTCTTCTTGGAACGCGCTATCGTGATTTCCTTCTTTTTTTTTTCAAATGACATTCTTACAGTTTCTCCGGTGCAACGTTTGCGCTACAACAATTATTCTCGATCTCGTTTCGTCGACGTTGGTTGCTGCTGCAGCAGCAGCAGCAGCAGCAGCAGCAGCAGAGCAGCAGCAGCCATTTTTCGATTTTCTCGGAATCGATTGCAACTTTCCTCGAAGCTTCTTACAATTCTTTGCAACACCTTTTTTTTTTGTTTTTATATAATAAATCGAGAATTGCGTTTTGCGCGTGATTCGTCGACCGGTTTTGCCTATTTTTTCCCCGAACGATAAGCCACTGATATTGATTTATCAATCGAACGATAATTCGTTCGCATTATTTCTTGTTAAAAGTACACCTCGTATTAATTATTACGGAATCAATTCGCGTTTCTTCGTACGACAATGAATTACAGGCGTGTTGCGGAGAAGACGTGTTTCTTGTTTTTCGTCGCTAGAGTCTTTTTCGATTTTACCCGACGAACAGTAGACGATACGTTGGATTACTTTTAACGTTCGCAGCTATACTATTTTTATAAATTATAAGTGATAACAGAGAGAGAGACGTGCGATAAGAGAACGTTACAATATACCTTTAATACCATAATTTAACAGATACAGTGTACGGAAACTCGTTTTTCGATCCAGTTGCAAGTGGAAACTTTTCGTCGACTTTTGATATTCCCATTTGACAATTTTAATCTTTTCGCTGGACTGCAAATTTGTTTAACTTTCACGCGAAATATAGTAGAACGCGCGAAATATACGATAATTGTACGAAGTATCGCGAGCAAAACGTAAGTTACGATATTTAAGACGGAAAAGAAATCTGAAGGAATCCAAGTTGCATCCTTTTTAATCGTGTACAAAAAATATAAATTTCCACCGTATTTTCACCCGTACGTTTCTTTATTATTATCAGCGAAGCAATAACACGGTGGCTAGAAAAAAAAAGAAAAAAAAGAAGTATTTGTACATCGTTGAATTTATTTCGATATTTTTGAATTAATGTATATTAATAAATTAATTGGGCCCAATTGTGTTAAGTCCTCTGCCTAATTTAACATTAGGGTAAACGTGTCCCAATTTCTGCCGGTTTCCCTGTAACCGACAGTTGGATTCGTTTCATTTAACAGCAAAGTAACGTACAAAGAATCGTTGAGTAAAGAAAATTTTCCAACTAAATTTCCACTTCGGGATTTTCGCGACAACGCGCATAGAAACATCGTGTATCAGTCGTTTACACTTAATATTTGTAAATAAATATTAGGAGGCGAACTTGCCGTTGAACATTGAAACGTGACCAATGTAATTATAAAGTATGGCGGCACGTGTCATAATTCAGTATCCGTTACACAAAACTGACGCGTGTAAAAACGTGTTTCTATTTCAATTGAGAACTACGCGTTTTCAAGTGACCAGTACGAAGTACATTGGACTTTGTTATTTATTATATAACAATATGAACGGTATGATATATATTATATTAGCAATGAATTCATTGTATTCAACGTATAAGGGAAAAAAAGAAAACGTTCGTAAATAAAAGAGCGGTTGAACGATATCACGACGAGAAACTGGAACGATGTTCGTGTGTTAATCGACGTAACTAAAATAATCGAACAAAGTTACGTATTAAAGCGATAACCTTAAAGTGACAGTACGCGGTTACATCTACCCTGTATATAATCATTAAGGCCCACCTGGCCCCCTCGCAATTTTACCCGTTATATTCGACGTTACTAGTTTTAGAACTAGAATAAGACAGCAGCAGCGTCTTTCGAAACGATGCGAGCGAATTAATTTCGAATCGTTTCCGGTATAAATCGATCAGTAACATAACGCGTACAAAAGTATTTTCACTTACTGTTACTAGTATTAACTGTATCAAACTTCGTTTCGTTCGATTAACTGTATCAAACTTCGACGCGGTCGGATATCCGTGTAATTCTCCAAAACCGCAATCGAGCATGAAAAAAAAAAACGAAGACGCGAAATTCATTATTTCGTTCCCCTATAAATGTGTATAATCGTGCTTCGATTTTCAATTTTCCCGCCGCGGTTCTCCACCGAAGCGCGTCTACGCTAAACCCCGCCGTTGTTCGCGACAACAAAAAGAAAAAAAAAAGAAAACACGAGCAGCGGTAAGAGGGCAGAGGAGAAAAGAGAATGGGCACCTGCCTCGGTATCGAAAGCCAGAAGAGAGCGCCCTCGCGGTGTTTCCCCTAGTTACGCTCCTGTAAATACACCGTGTCGACGTCTCGTGTGCGCCTTCAGCCAGTGCGAGGGCGTATTAGCGAGATGTGGCGGCGGCAAGCTCGCGGTAGTGGAGGTGGTGATACTGGCGAAGGGGGGGGGGGGGGGTAGAAAGAAGCGAGCGTACGAGACGACGACGAGCCGTGCACGAACGCGAACATAACTGGTCAGACCGGCGCGGCGAGCAAGTGCCGAGGCGTAGAGAGCCACACACGTCAAGTTCACGTCGAAATCCACGCAACAGCGGCGGGGCTTCTCAGCATTTTCCAAACGAAAAAAACGCAAGTGTGGCGCGGGCAGCAGAGTTTTCTCGGGCCAGTGCAGTAGTGCGCGCGCGTGTTCGTAAAGGTTTCTCTGCGATTCTTCTCCAACGCCGGGGGACCCGATATCTCCGATTACTACTCTCCCCGTTCTTCTATCCACCTTTAGGCGCACACATTCGCGATTGGTTGACAATCGACGACGACCGTCCGTCGCGTTGTGTTGTTGCGTGTGCGACGATATTTTTAGTGCTCGCAGGAGGCTTAGAGGAACGTCTAGAAGAAATTACTGGCGGCGTCGTGTTCTTTTCTTCTCCTAAATGTGCGTGCGTGTGTGTGTGTTTTATTATATTTACGCGCTGCGGTGTGGCGGAACGACGCGGCACTCTTCGTTTTTTTTTTTTTTTTATCCTTCTCCCCCTTGCCCCGTTTCTTTACTGTTACTGAGGCGACGCGACGCGATCGTGCATTTTATGCCACGCAACGACACCGCACCACGCACCCGTGAACGCCGAGCATTTTATCCCGTGCGAGCATTTCCATCTTGAGAGAGAAGAGCACGCACTCGTTGGATTTCCGTCGCTTTTAGTAGCATCGTTCTTCTTTTAGGCGTTTCTCGGCGATCCGCGGCGCGCGCGGAAGAGCTCGAAGAGAATTAGGGTCACCGATGATAGAAAAAAGAGAAAATAGAAAAAGACACTGGCGGTGGAAGGAAGAGAGACACGCGCACACACGATAGGCGCAGAGGATACGTATTTCGCACGCGTGATTTCACTTTTCTGACGGGCGGTCGCGCACGCATACACACGCACACAGAAGAAACGGAGAAAGAAAGAGAGAGAGAGAGGTTTGAAGCCAGACGAGACGGAATAGAAGTACACCTTATGCTATCGATGCGATACTCACAACAGAAGGAGCAACGTTGCAATATTTCGGATGCTGTGACAACATCGCATCATACATACACACACACACACACACAACACTGTCTTTCCATTTCCCTCAATGGACGACGACGTGGTTTGGCGTGTTTAGTAGAGGCTCCCTGAGCGGGGCTCTCGGAAAGTTCGCTCTGTCCCTTTCCGCCAATATACGAACGCGCGTTGTAACTTGTACAAGCCCCGTTTTCGCTGGCTAACTACTACAGGATTTAGGACTATCCATTTATAGGGGGGAATTACGCGTCGTGTAAATTTTAAAACTGAAATTCGGATCGTTTCGTGGACGTATATATACGTCTTTATTAACGCGGCAATGATACGAAAACGAAGCTTAAACCCGTTGACTAAATACAGGATATAGACTGTGCATTTATAGAAAATTGAAATTCGGATTGTTTCGTGGACGTATATGTACGTCTTTAATAACGAAACGGTTATTAAACGCGGCAATGAAATGAAAACGAAGCTTAAACCCGCTTACTAAATACAGGATAGATTATGCATTTATAGAAAATTGAAATAAATTTGAAATTGAAATTCGGATTGTTTCGTGGACGTATATGTATGTACGTCTTTAATAACGAAAGGGTTATTAAACGCGGCAATTAAATGAAAACGAAGCTTAAACCTGTTTACTAAATACAGGATAGATTATGCATTTATAGAAAATTGAAATAAATTTGAAATTGAAATTCGGATTGTTTCGTGGACGTATATGTACGTCTTTAATAACGAAACGGTTATTAACGCGGCAATGAGAAATGAAAACGAAGCTTAAACCATTGGACCCCGAAAAGGTTGAGGAATTCTTCTTAATACTTTTGCAGAGACATTTCACGGTGTTACCTTAACGAATAAGATAATTTCATGCCTGATGGATATTCAATTTCGTATTAACGAATACATATTATGCATACTTCGTGCGTATGATTGCGTTCAAAATTAAGGTTAGAAAGAAATGAGATTCGTATCGTTGCCCGGTTATTAGGACGTTTAAACGTTGTTCTAACAAATTCTGTGTACCGTACGCGTTATATTCGTAATGGTTTTCCATGTTAAACCGTGCGAATACATTCGTCGGTCACTGTATATTCCTTTAATTATCACACGCTAGAAAATTCTGCTACATCAATATTGACTTGCGATTTCGATGCCTTTGAATACCGAGTCGCCAGGTAAAATTATCGTAATTTACTTGCGCGTAAAACTTTCATTGAAATCGGACTTATAGGTTAGGGGAATATCTTTGTAACGTAGCCTATCCCCCCCCCCCCCACAATAAAATGGCGTCCTCGCGCGCAATAAATGAAACAAGAAAAATTGTAAAAAGGTACACTGAGGATTTAGTAGAACTCGACGAATCCAGGAACGCGATAAATTTAAACGAACCACCGATAAAAATCGATAACTGTCCATTTAAACGTCGCAACGAATCGGAAAAGAAATACTTTTTTTTTTAATCGTCAAGCCTTGAAAATAATCAAACAAATTTCGCTTGCTTTTATCTTGATTCTTTATACGTTTCTTTTATTTCATTCCAATCGAACGGCTTCAGTTTCTTTATACCTGATTTTCATCACAAATCGCGGATTTCTTATCTTGGTCTAGTCCAGTATCGCGATATGCGTTTGCTTTCAACTGTTAACGCAACATAAACGTAACTAAAAGCGACGAATAAACGATTCTGCATCCAGCTTTTAAACTAGCAGCCCTAAAAACCGTGAAAACGCTATCGCGATCCCGAGCCTCAAATTTCTCTGTCCTTAAGTAATTAATGCTTGCGTATTTGGTTATGCTTCGATATTTCTTCGCGAGAAACATTCTAAATCGTGTAAGAAGCGTAAAAAATCGTCTGCTCTTCTCGCAGCGCTGCAAATCTCTCATTTCGAAATTAATCCGAATTTCCTATAAATGGATATTATATAGTCTATCGCCTAAACGCGTTATAATATTGTAGCTCAGGGTAAACGACCCGCGTATTGTCACTCTTCCTATAACCGCCATTTTAATTATCTTATTTAACAGTTTTCGTAATAAATTCGAACAACTTCGATTTACGTAACAACGCGCAGGACATTGTATATTCGTTCGCACTTAATATTAGCAAGTAAATGTGCTGTTGTTGAACATCGCAACATTCGCCGATGCAATTATAAAGTATCGAACGTGCCATAATACAGTATATATCGGATCTTACATATATCAGTTACACGCAACAAAACTGACACACGCGTTAATATTGCACGCACGTAAAAATTGTTTTCAACCGACACGTGGACTTTGTTGTATAATACAATTTATCGTATCGAACGTATAAAAAAAAAGATACGTTTCATAAATAAATTCGACTAAAGTATTACTTATAAACTTGCTTCGAGAATGAAATTTTATATTACATATATATATGTACATATGTAATGCAAAACAAAATCTCTCCGATTCACGCGAATACAATTTACTCATCTCTGAAATTCACTTCAACGTTTTGTTCCTCTATACAACGCGGCTACGAATTAATCCGATTCGTATTAATTCCCGATAGCACCCGGGTTCCGTGTAACGCGGGTTACGAATTAATCGCGTTACAGCAAGAGTTCATTGTAACACCCTTCCCGAAGCGTCGATTTCATTTTTTTTCCAAAGTTCTCTCTCTTTCCGTATTCGCCATCGCTAATTGCCCATATTCCATTCTCGATTCGATCGCGACGAGAAACAAACGCCGCTGCGCTGGGGGACGAGACACGACGCAACAAAACACAGTCACCGCGAGGAACGTTCATGCGACGGCAACACGGCAATATCGCTACCCCCACTCCTTCCGCCTAGCGATCCTCCCCCCCCCCCGCCGAGCCTATGTCAGATTCGCCCCCCACCGTCGAGCTTTCCCCCACCGCGACCCTCGCAATAGGTCGCACACTCATTAGCCCAGTCGCGCGCAATTCTCCCCCCCCCTCCAGGCGATCTAGTCGCATGTCTCGGGCCGATCAGCTGGCCGGCCACGCGGCGTTGCCTCCGCTTGCGCTCTCTCCGCTCTCTCGACGGTGTGTTCGCAGAGAAGAGCGAGCCAGCCACGCGGTCTTCTGTGTACAACGTTTCGGGAAAGGTTAGGTACGTTCCGGTGGTGGCACACCGTGTTGTATAGTAGTTATATGCGCGCGGCGTGTGCGCGCGAGCTACGACCTCTCTGCTTTTGCGTGCGCGTGTGAGTGTGTGTGATACATACTCCGCGAGTTTAACGCGTGTGTGCAGGATAGATGTAGATGAATAATTGCCACTTTAAGGTTATCGGTTAATAAGTCACTATTTTAGAACGTATTTTGACGATAAAAATTTGTTGCAGTTCGTCTCGTTATAATATTGTTCTTCAACGGTCTCCTTTTTTTCTTTTTTTTTTAGTTACGCGCGTGTTTTCTTTTTGTACGTTGAACGTAATCGAATTGATTACCTAAATCATATCGGAGATGTACAGAAGAAAGTCTGATGTACTTACTTATCGGTGTCATTTTAAAACTTTTCATTTGAATAGAAACGCAAACTTTTACGTATATTAAAGATACTCAAATCCAAATTTCGCCTTAATATTAATAAAAGAAAATTCGATTACACTTGTATTCTTATTTTTCGTCAACAGCACGTTTACCTCCTGATATTTATTTGTAAATATTTTGTAAATATACTTGAAAACTTTTCGTTTGAATAGAAACACAATTTTTTACGTACAAAAGATACTCAAATCCAAATTCCGCCTTAATATTAATAAAAGAAAATTCGATTACACTCGTATTCTTATTTTTAGTCAACAGCACGTTTATTTGTAAATATTAAACGTAAACGAATATACGAAATTTGGTATGAAAATTTCTTTACTTACGATCCTATATACGTTACTTTGCCTATCGAACAAAACGAATAAAAAGTGGCAGTTTATTAATGGAACAATTGTGTATAATTGTAAATACCTATAATATGTAATACTGAATATGATACCAGAAATTATATCGCGTTACAAAAAGAATATAAGTATTTATCGTTCACGATTCCTGAAGGCGTATAAAGTTATCTAAAATAGACTGTAAGAACACCTGCCTTCACTTTTTTTTCTTTCCCTTTTCCGCTTCACCCTTTTCTAATCTGTTCTCTTCTATTTCTATTATCTTCGTTCGTTCTCGTTTTCAATTTCTATTCTTTTCACCTCTATTTTACTAACAAACATGGCGTTCGACAGATATTCCGATTCAACATCCTAAAGGTGAACTTTTGCATAACCCTATATTATATTTTACTTTCACGGAAAATTCCGTATTCTCTAAAATATTTTCTCTTTATATTTTGCCCTGTATCGAAGACACGTTACTTTGCGTTCATATTCGCGCGGCAACGAAACACGTTACTCGTAAACAATATTAACCCTTCGCGGACGACAAATAGTAAAACTGAAAGAGTATTTTAACTTCGAATTCCAAGCCTTTTAAATTTCTAAGCTTTCGAATTGCAGGTCAACAAATTCTCAAAATATTGAACCGTTTATCAACGATATTAATTTAAACTTTCTGTTTTAACAGCGAACGCATACGTACGTCCAGAAAACCAGAAAAGTGGCGATTATTTGCAGACAATCGTCCGCAAAGGGTTAACCCGCTGACGTACGAATTTTTCCAAGATCATTCGCTGCAACGCGAAACAACTAATTAATATTTCACACTGCGTGAAATACGAAACATTGAAATATACACGTCCATAGTAGCGCGAAAGGGTTAAAATAATCTCTACTGGATCGCAACGTATGTTCGTCCCGGTTTTAAGATCGCTTAGTTGTAAATTCGGAAGTGAGTTTAATTTAATCACGTAGGCGCCACATCGCGACAAATGATTTTCTTTAGTAAACGAATCGCGGTTTTTTTCTCTCGGTAGAATTTCTGCAATTCAAAGAAAACGGGACGAATTTTCTCGACGCTTCGAAGAATACCGGCGAACCCGATTTTACGATCAAAACTTTTAACGAAGCTTGCGGGAAAATTTACAACGCCCAATCGAACGCGCGGATCGATCGACGAATAAAGCCGGTATCATTTTGGTATTCGCTAGGCGGTCGAATAATCGCTCGCGCGCGCGCCTTTATCGTATATTTAATTGCATCCACGCCATCGATTTGCGTTTCGATAAGTCGTCGAATTGATCGTTCGACGCCTAAAATTCGAAAAAGGAAAAAAAACCGTGCTTCGCATCCGTTGTCGCTTTCGAATGAAAAAATTGATCCACCGTAAAAAAGAAGCGACGAATGTTTTCCTTTTAATGGGGGAATAATCGAATGTTAAAAAAATGCGGCGATGAACGATTCTCCGTTTTTTTTTTCGAACGGTGTCGCGCAAAGATCCCGGCTGAAACGAAGCAACTCCGGCTGCTGGTGTTACCTAATACACATCGGGGGAGGGGGGAGGGGGGGGGGGGACTCGAAATGAAACTTAGGGTGGGGCTGAAGTTATACGGAACCACAAGCAAACACTTAACGTTAGGTAGATCAGTAACGATCGAATGCTCTAGTTCCTCTACGTGGCACTAGGTGGTCGCTGCTGGCGACCATTTTTATTACTAGACTGGCGGATCCCTCGTACCACACTGGCTAACGTGTAAGTATGTACGCGCAGGAGGATAGGGATACACCATCCGTATTTTTATAGGAAACTGAATTCATCGACGAAACACAACAGCAACAACAACAACAACAGAAGGAGGAACAGACTAATCCATATTCTTATATCGAAATCGTGGCACGACGATTAATAAAATAAAACAAACAACAGCGTGTCTTTGAAACGCGATGGGGGGGGGGGGGGATTGTAAACGAATGCGATGCGCGAATTAATTTGTTTCCGATGTATAATATCGATCTTTTTAACGCGACGCATTTAGAAGTACGTGCCGTTGAACTTTTATCGTTTAATCGTTTTTTTGGTTCACCTTTTTTATCCGTACGAACGAATCTTTCCATAGTTTCCGTTTCCATTTCGTAGATTTCGTAAATTTTCGTTTCGAAATGCGTGAACATCCGCAGTCCAGCTATCGGAATCGTGTCGGTCGCGAAAAAGGAAAGGAAAAAAACGCTTTACGTAAAATTCGATCGAAACGGAAACGGTTTAACGTTGCCGATTAGAAATCGATTGATTAAAAATTTAAATTAAAAACGAAACGTTAGAACGAATGAAGAAGTTCGAGAAGCGGCAAGCGTACACGGCTTAGCGCAAGAATACGAAGGTCTCGAAGTGAGAGAAACTTGATAAGCTACGTATTCGTAAGTTTAGAGGGGAGCAATTTTAAAGTTCGAAAGCGTTTTGAATCGATGCCGCATATTTATAAAACTATAAAAATTTCGATACTTTGCTTCCGCTGTTTATTCAATGGTCTTCCCCCCCCCCCCCTCCTCTTGTTGTTAACAATTTTACGCGGTCAAAAGGGAAAACCTGACATCGTCGCTTTTTCCATCGAAGTTCAGACGAATCTAAACGAGGTCGATATTAAGTATAGTATCCGAGCATCCCTCTTTGTTTTTAAATCCCAGTAAATGCATCGGCGGTAACTTTCAAATGGAAAGAAGAATCGTTGCATTTCACGGAGCTTCTTACATATTAATTATTAAACATTAAAACGAAAGGAATGTATTGTTACTATTACCGTCGCTCGAAAACGTTTTCTCATTCGAATACAATAGAAACACGTTTCCCCGTGCAATTCAGCACGTCAGTTTTTGCGTAACCGGATACACAATTCGGCATAGTAAAACGCGTATCGCGTTTACGAAATTATCAACGGCGTCCCATACTTTCTAATTACATCGATCCCGTTTCAACGGTTCGAACAACACACGGTTCGCAACACCTCCCCTATTAATCCCTAATAATTACGTACGTTTATTAAATCCCCGTGGAAATTTGGCGTAAAAAATTTGTTTCCTCGCGATTCTTTCTACGGTTACCTTTTGCCGTTAAATGAAACGAATTCGAGTGTCATAGGTACGCGTTTCGTTACAAGTACACCGACAGTACGCTGCTTATTCTTCATCGCGGTTAGACACCGTATTTTGCATCACCAGTGCCTAACACCTCGTCGTCGTTATACGCAAAAACGCGTTAATAAAAAAGAATGCTCCCCCTTTTAGTTCTAACTTGCAAAGTTTCCCGGCTAACGAAATGGCGAAACTCTCTCTCACCGATTAGCATCGCGAAAACAGAAGCGTTAACTATCTCGCTACGAAATAAGAGAAGCTTGTCGAGCGCTCGCGCGTCTATATGTGTGTGTGTGTGTGTGTGAGAGAGGCTCGTAAAGAATACGTGTTACGATACCAGTTTGGCAGAGCGCGGAGAGACAATGCAGCAGATAGGGCGGTGCACGCGGTGATCGAAGAAGAAAACTGCAAAAACCACTAGAGTCCACGATAGAGGAAAGGAGTTTACAAGGCTTTTACAGCAGAAGCAGCAGCAGCAGCAGTAGCAGACTCGAAAAGGTTCTAGGAACGCGGTCGCCGGGCACGAGCCCCCGCCCGTACGTGTTTAGTTCCCAAGGTTGGTAGTTAGGTATGTATAAACCTTCCCGTACAATGTGCGTAGTACCCACTTACTATCGAAAGGATCAATACGGGGGACATGCACCACCGGCGACTTGCTTGTGCTTTCATGAATCTCCCCCTGGGCTAAGACTGTAGGTCACGCAACGACGCCGACGACGACGGCGACACGTATGTATGTATGTATGTATGTATGTAACTCGTTAACCATTGACGAAGCGTCGAATAAGACTTATCCCCCCCCCCCCTCAGCCATTCTTGCATGAAATCATCAGAAAGAGGGGGGAGGGTTACCGGTAAATTGAAACAACAGCGTGCGTTTGTTGAAACACGATGGGAAATCGTAAATAAAATAATGCTCGCGATGGGAATTAACTGTTTAACGGTGTTATGATCGATCTATCGTGACTAGATTTACGATAACTCGTATGGGGAAGTATGTATATATATCTTCTTCGTATTGCGTTCGAATTTCTATCGTTTTAATCTTCTACAAGCCGAATTTCGTTTACTTTTATTTCATCATACGGACAAACGTATAATGGATAACGGATGATGGTTAAACTTTGATGAACTTTGCTGGTAGGATTGAATAGAATTCTTATCGATGATAATCATTGTAAATCGCGACGGGGCGTGAAGGAAAAAAAAAACTCTGCTTTTTTTACACACGACGAATTTCATTTTGAAATTTATGATGTTTCCTACAAATCGATGGTTTATCCTGATACTTGGTTAATAGCTTAAGCTGCGTTTTAATTGCATTGATATGTTAATAACCGTTTCGCTACTGAAGACGTATATATACGTCCACGAAACAATCCGAATCTAAGTTTGAAATTTAATTCAGTTTCCTATAAATGTATAATCTATTCTGTACTTAGTTAATGATTTAAACTTCGTTTCAATTTCATTGCCGTGTGAATAACCCTTTCGCTACTAAAGACGTATATATACGTCAACGAAACAATCCGAATTCTAGTTTGAAATTTAGTTCAGTTTCCTATAAATGTATAATCTATCCTGTACTTAGTTAATGGTTTAAGCTTCGTTTCAATTTCATTGCCGTGTTAATAACCCTTTCGCTACTGAAGACGTATATATACGTCCACGTAACAATCCCAATTTCAGTATGAAATTTATCTCAGTTTCTTATAAATTGATAGTTTATCCTGTACTTAGTTAATGGTTTAAGCTTCGTTTCAATTTCATTGCCGTGTTAATAACCCTTTCGCTACTGAAGACGTATATATACGTCCACGAAACAAACCGAAATTCAGGTTGAAGTTTATAATAATAATATAATAGAATCGATGCAATAATTTGTTCCAATAGCGTGTATCACTATAGTGCCATCCCGTGTAGCGTTCCCGAATTTATTTCTTCATTTTGGTTTACTTCGGTGGTGTACTCAAGTCGCGTGGGTACACAATTCACGAATCAGTCGACGCTTTGGAAAACGATTATACGAAAGAAAATGTATTCGTAATTGTGCAATTTAGGGTTAATATACTTAAGTTTCATTTATTTCCTCCGCGGCTATGCTTCGCGTTCGATTAAAAAATTGTATCGCTGCTTTTTTTACGTAACAGCTTAAAGTTTCGCCGGCTGCGTCTCCGATGATAAATAACGAATCTTCGTGCAACTTCGGGCATTTCGTTCGACGAAATTAAATGAGACGCGTTGAAACGTGAATTATGTCGTCGAGATTAAAGAAACGCGTCTTGCATTGACATCTTTGTGGCTAAAATTAAGAGAACGCGTCGAAATTTGCACTATTATTGCCGATATGAAAGAGATTCGCACGATTTGAATATTCGGACGACGCAGCGTGTGCGTCATCGCTATTCGCCAGCTGGGTGAATTTTTCGTTCAACTTGAGATGAGATTTGGAATATTTGAAACTTTCAACGGATGGAATTTCGGGAAGTTCGAAGTTTTAAAGTTTGAAATTTGGGAGGGACTTTTGAATTTCGAAGATTCGGAATTTGGGAGCTTCCGATGTTTTAAAGGTAAAGAGAATCACGAAGCTTTCAAATTTCGAGGCTCTGAATTGTACAAGTTTTTTGACATTCGCAAGGCTTGCTTTCTTTTCTATCGATTTCGAAGCACTTCGTCTTGCGTGCTGTGAAATTCTCAATGATTCGCATTCGTTAAGCTGTAAATTCGCACGAACCGAACACACAATACGCATATTATACTATATACTCACTCTATTATATTATATTTAATATTATATTCATATTAATATTGATACTAAAATGATTAATATTATGTTAATATTAATATTGAGATGAAAATGATTAATATTACATTAATGTTAATATTGATACTAAAGTGATTAATATTATATTAATATTAATATTGACATTAAGGTGATTAATATTATATTAATAGTGGTACTGATATTAAAATGATTAATATTATGTCAATAATAATATTGCTATTAAATTGATTAATATTATATTAATATTGAAATTAAAATGATTAATATTATGTTAATATTAATATTGATACTAAAGTGATTAATATTATATTAATATTAATATTGACATTAAGGTGATTAATATTATATTGATATTGATACTAAAATGATTAATATCATGTTAATATTAATATTGATACTAAAGTGATTAATATTATATTAATATTAATATTGACATTAAGGTGATTAATATTATATTGATATTGATACTAAAATGATTAATATTATGTTAATATTAATATTGAGATTAAAATGATTAATATTATATTAATATTAATATTGATACTAAAATGATGAATATTATGTTAATATTAATATTCATACTAAATTGATTAATATTATATTAATATTAATATTGATACTTAAATGATTAATATTATATTAATATTAATATTGATACTAAAATGATTAATATTATGTTAATATTAATATTGACATTAAGGTGATTAATATTATATTAATATTGATACTAAAATGATTAATATTATATTAATAGTGGTACTGATATTAAAATGATTAATATTATGTTAATATTAATATTGATATTAAATTGATTAATATTATATTAATATTGAAATTAAAATGATTAATATTATGTTAATATTAATATTGATACTAAAATGATTAATATTATGTTAATATTAATATTGATACTAAATTGATTAATATTATATTAATATTAATATTGATACTAAATTGATTAATATTATATTAATATTAATATTGATACTAAAATGATTAATATTATGTTAATATTAATATTGATACTAAATTGATTAATATTATATTAATATTAATATTGAGATTGATACTAAAATGATTAATATTACATTAATGTTAATATTGATACTAAATTGATTAATATTATGTTAATATTAATATTGAGATTAAAATGATTAATATTATATTAATATTAATATTGAGATTCAAAAATGATCAATATTATATTAATATTGACACTAAAATGATAAATATTAATATTAAAATATTATATAATATTTATTTCATCTAATTATCCGTAAAAGAAAAAAGAAACGAGGGGCAAATTACCGGTACAAATTTCTATTACCATTTTTTTTCGGAATTTACCGTTGGTGCACCGGTAAATCAATCAACCGGTATTATTAATCTTCTACATTCCATTTTTTCCGCGATACCATTGGCCGAAGTACAGGATAGACCGTCCATTTATAGAAAACATCATAAACTTCGAACCGAAATGCGAATTTCGTAAAAAAAAAAAAAAGCAGAGGTTCCTCGAGCCCTTCGACGATTTAGAAATGGTTCGCTCAAGAATTAACGTTCACAATTCGACCGCATCGAAGTCGATAAAGTGTAAACATTCCGTCCCGTGTATCGAATATAATTCGTTTAAACCGGAGGCTTTCCCAAACTTTTCCCGCAACGGAACATTTCGCAAAGCCGAGAATTTTAACCGAACGCTTAGCTTATTTTTCAGGTTGGGTAATTTGCTACTGGCGAAAGTTAAAAAAAAGAAAAGAAATGTTATTAAAACAAGTCTGTTTACATTTTGTGATTATTTTTAAACGTAAAACTATAATATAATAAAAATATGAATAAATAAAGCACTTTAACGACTTCGATGATTTCGAGTCTTTGAATTGCACGTCGCGTGAACTTATTGAGGTTCACGCGAACCCTTTGGCGTTCAGCTGAACGCGGTTTTGGGAAAGCCTGGTTTAAACGCGTTCGCGTTCGTATACGTAAAAGTTGAACGAAATTCGTTTCGCGGAAGATTGAAACGATAGGGTATAATTCTTGTAACTGCCACTTTAAATTCGTTTATTCAACAGCGACGTATAATTGTATAAAGAAACTAAATTTGAACTTGCCTTCCGCGTAGCAACGCAACCGGCAATTGTATTATTCGGGTACGTTTAATATTCGTAAATGAACATTAAGAGGTGAACGTGTTGTCGAACATTAAAACGTGGCCAATGTAATTATAAATTACGAAACGTGTCGCATAATTCGATGGCAATACTTTTATCCGTCACTTCGAACTGACGTTTCGAATGCACGTCAGAATTCTTTCCAATTCAAAATGAAAAGTTTCCAAGCGACGGCAACGAGGAATGAAAAACGCGTGAATAAGAAAAGATGTTCGTAAAATAAACTGGACGTTGAACAATATTATGCCGCGAACTTGGAAACGCGATCTTTACGTTAACGACGTTTTAAAATGTTAGTTAAATAAAGTTACTTAAAAGCGCGAACCTAAAACGTTGCAGTAAATGGTATTTACATCTTACCCTAGAAGTCGAACAATAAATACGAAGATATACTTCTAGAGATGTACCCGCGTACTGTCACTCTAAGCTTCGCGCTTTAAGCAACTTTGTTCGACTATTTTGGTCGTTACTTTAACCTAAAAATCGCGCCCCAATTTCGAGCAAAATTATTGTTCTTCAACGGATCTCTTTTATTTACGAGCAATTTTGTTGTACGTTGATCGTAACGAATTAACGTGCAAGTTAAACTCGCGGATGAAATGAAGTTTCTTTATTAGAGAATTGTTATAATTGCCTATGTATATATATACGTATATAATTTTCGCGTAAACGCGACGACGGTGTGCATTCTTAGATTTTTTCGTTCACCGAGGACACGTTTGCACATTTCCATATTTCCATTAATAGAAACTACGCGTGTTCGTATCGTAATTCGGACAATTTAGTTTCTTTCGATTCCCGCTACCACATTTCGTATTCGTTTACAAGTGAAACGAAAAATTGTTGCATTCCACGATTATTGCTTCACGTATAAACGCGATATATTAGGGTAGAACGTGAACCAATTACTGCCACTTTAAGCAACATTGTTCAATTGTTTTTAGAAATTATTTAACCCTATCTCGCCTATGGCCGTCGAAATGAACGAAATCAACCCGCTATCCATCCGTTAAATATAATTGTACGCGTTTCTTAATACGATAAAAGTAAATGGAAAAATTCCGCTTACAGAAGATTAACTAATAGAAGTCCAATATACATAAGAAGATATACGCGCTTTACTATAAATTTTAAATAGTACTTCTCTATACACGCGTTACTATAAATCTTGAATAGTACTTTTCTATACAAGCGTTACTATAAATCTTGAATAGTACTTCTCAATGCACGCGTTACTATAAATCTTGAATAGTACTTCTCTATGCACGCGTTACTATAAATTTTAAATAGTACTTCTCTATACACGCGTTACTATAAATCTTGAATATTACTTCTCTACGCGCGCGTTATTACGAATCGATTATATTTCGGAGAAACAATGAAATTCGCCCATTGGTTTATTTACAATTCCCGTAAGTAACGCCGCTGTTTTATTTTAGTATAAACGTGATGGAGGGGGGAGGGGGGGAGGAATGATGATGATTTCGTATAAGGATCGGATCAGTCTATTATACGATGCGCTTCGTCAACGGCGGTACAATAAAATTGCGTTACCTCAAACATGCTGCCCCGGTTCCTCTCTTGAACGTCGTCGCGTTCTGTTTCTTAACGAATTGGGAGACGGTCGTGTGACGACCACCACAACTGGCCGCGCCGCCGTGGTGATACAAATGGAAGATACCTTGGCCGAATTGCGATCCCTAACTGCACGAGACGAACGTGTGACATACGATGTCATCGTCGGGGGGGAATGGGGGAAGAAGATATCTTGAACTATGAAAAGCTCTGCGAAAAGAAAGCGAACGGTGTGGAGGAATTAATGAAACGGGGAAAAGAGAAATGTAGTCGTTGTGTTTGCGTGCGTGCGTGTATATATGTTAACGTGTGTGTTTGTTGTTTGTTTGTTTGTTGTGTGTGTGTGCACGGCGTGAAACGTTTTGCTTCGTTATAAACATTATTACACGTTGAAGAAGAAGAAGAAGAAGAAGAAGAAATAGAAGAAGTAGAAGAAGTAGAAGAATTTAGGCAAGTTGAGGACGCGAGTCCGATCGTTGGTGGAGGAATTTCGTCAGCCATATTTCCTTTTTTTTTTCCCTTTTTTTCTTTAGAGGTATTTTGTCACACGTTCAACGCAAGATACGTCGTCGTTGCATACACATCTGATAACAAAATACACGCGCACAGACGCAGGACATAGAGACAGGGGACACGACGAACGAATGGTAGAGTTTAAAATTGTACTGGGAAAAAAAGAAGAGATTTCGTCGAACAAATATAATACACATTTTATACGATTGAGGTTAGGTGATTCTCAGGCGTAACGACCATTGACGAAGTGTACAGAATAAGACTATCCATCCATTGTTACGCGAAATCCTACCTTACCCCCTCCCCCCCACCCCTTTGCTAAAATAAAACAAGCGCAACGTGTTTATAAAACGAATGGGAATGGTAAATAATAAATAATGGCGCGAATCGATTTACAATGACGCGCGCGTAAATGTATTATACTTACGATATATACTTTTTCGTCAATATATACCGCTTCTAAGAGCTTCTCGATCTTCTACTACCAACCCGTTTAATTTCATTTACTTTATTTTTAGCGTATTTAGTGTATTATACGAACAAACGCAGATTTCATGGCTCCGATGGCCGAAATAAAGTTTATAATTCTAATTTTAATAAAACGCGTAATTGTACAATATTTAACGCACCGGTGGAGGAATTTTCGAATTTTCATCCGCGTATAATTCTCGAAACGAACCATTCTAAATCGTAAAATACGGGAGGGGGGTATAAAATGAACTTACTGCTTATTACACCGTACAATTACTCACGGAATCGAGCGTACACCTTGAAACTCGATGAAAAAGATGGCTAAAGAATGGTTAATTTTCAGCGTACTCGAACTGTTAACCTAATCGAACGAAATCTTGATAAAAATTGAAATCCAAAATGATTAATTACACGTGTTTACGGATAGAGAAGATTTCGAAATGAGATTGAAAGAAGAATAGGACAATGTTTCACATCTTCTTTATGGAAAATTAATCAATTCTACGCCATGAATATTAAAGGTGGGCTTAACGAAATAATAATCTACAAGTATCATACGTATTACAACAATGATGCGTCGGCAAAAAAAGTTATACTATTACGTTTCTTATTAAGTACGTATAACCTTTATCCGAAGAATTTTGCAAGTACTGTCTGCCGGAATACGCGAAATATACATCGAGTTTCTACTTTTTGAACACGCGCGTGTATATTCACTTTTTACTTATTTCTCATCGGCAACATAAAGGTGTACGCTGAATTTTTCTGAGTAACCGTACATACGTACGACGAATTTCGGTTTTACATTTACACGATGCTCTCCGTAAATGGATGGTCTATCCTGTACTTGGTCAATGCTACACATCGATCGACATCGAAACTTCGAGGAGGTACGCGTGAATATATATATTTCTCGCATCTTAAATGCGTTTATTAACACTTTGCGGACGAGCGTCGACAAATAGTCGCCTAATCATTTTTTGGCTTTCCGAACCCATGTCGTCTTTTAAAGCACAAAACATAATGTAACGAATACTTAAAGTCTATAATAAATACTTGAAATCGTTGGAAATTAAATGGTTTGGGACTCAAAAGTCTGAAAACTCAAAGTCGTAGAATTCAAAACTTAAGTACTTCCATAAGTTTCATTACTTCTCGTCCGCAAAGGGTTAACACACTTTGCGGACGAGTATCTACAAATAGTCGCCTAATCATTTTTTAAGTTTCGTGGACGCACGTCGATATTAAAGCAGAAAATTTAAATTAATATCGTTAATAAACGTTTCAGAGTTTCGGGAATGTAACGGTCTGGAATTCAAAATCAAAATACTCCCTTAAGTGTTATTATTCATCGTCCGCAAAGGGTTAATTACTGCCACCTGAACTGATCAACTTGTGACTACTCTTCGTTGCGCTATTTTTGTATTATTTATCAAAATCACAGCGTTCTTTTCTTTCCCTTGTCCGTTGCGAAATACGGCGCGTCTCCACCGTGAGAAAACGAAGAATAATAATAATAAGACACTCAGTACCGCTATTATTTTCTTTACAAATTCGATACGTCAACGAAAACAACGCGCGCGAGCTAATACTATGATCTTTAATTCGCGTACTATTTTATTGGCCGCGTTTTTTTCCCCCCGTTTCGTAGCAGCAAAAACCGATGGACCGAACAAGATTATGGGACAATAAAACAGGGCCAATAACAAAGTAGAGAGGCGGTCTAATAAATTTAGTAAAGGCGCTGTTATCATCGACTGCATCCGCAGAGACCGATTATTAATTTCGTTCGCAACTATGTTGATTCGTTAAAATATTATCGTTGCTTCGAAGGCGCGTCTCGTCGAAATCCGCAAAATCGTCGTTAATTTACGAATTCGAACTAATTGTAAGCACAGTTTCAATCCGTCATTCCGCCAATGGTGAAGAATATTAACCGGGATCAATTTCACCGAAGAATTAACCCTTTGCGGACGAGACGTAATAACACCTATCGGAGTACTTTAGTTTTGAATTCTACATCTTCGAATTTTCAGGCTTTCGAGTTCCAAATCATATAATTACTAACGATTTCAAATGTTTATCATTGTGTTAAGTATTCATTACGTTAAGTTTTCCGCTTTAAAAGTCGACATGGGTTCGGAAAGCCAAAAAATGATTAGGCGACTATTTGTCGACACTCGTCCGCAAAGGGTTAAAGATAGGCAGAGATACGTTGCACTTCACTGCCACTTCTATGGTTCGCGTTTTAGGAAGTAACTTTCGTCAAAACGATTTTAGAACGTCGTTATTAATTATTATTAATAATTACGACGTAATTAATTGTTACGTAATTATTAACGTAAAGATCGTGTGTTCCAGTTTCTCTCTTATTTGTAAACATCTTTTTCATACGTTGAATTTGAATCAATTCATTACTACGTAATTATACTTGTATATACTTATATATGTATATATATTGAATTTTAATAAATTCAATATAATAATAAATTTATCAAATAACATTATTAATAATAAATTCATCAAATAATATTATTAATAATGAATTCATCAAATAACATTATTAATAATAAATTCAATATAATCATAAATTCATCGAATAACATTATTAATAATAAATTCAATATAATAATAAATTCATCGAATAACATTATTAATAATAGATTCAATATAATCATAAATTCATCAAATAACATTATTAATAATAAATTCAATATAATAATAAATTCATCAAATGATATTATTAATAATAAATTCAATATAATCATAAATTCATCAAATAACATTATTAATAATAAATTCAATATAATAATAAATTCATCAAATGATATTATTAATAATAAATTCAATATAATCATAAATTCATCAAATAACATTATTAATAATAAATTCAATATAATAATAAATTCATCGAATAACATTATTAATAATAAATTCATCGAATAACATTATTAATAATAAATTCATCAAATACCATTATTAATAATAAATTCATCAAATAACATTATTAATAATAAATTCAATATAATAATAAATTCATCAAATAACATTATTAATAATAAATTCAATATAATCATAAATTCAATATAATCATAAATTCATCGAATAACATTATTAATAATAAATTCAATATAATCATAAATTCATCGAATAACATTATTAATAATAAATTCAATATAATAATAAATTCATCGAATAACATTATTAATAATAAATTCAATATAATCATAAATTCATCAAATAACATTATTAATAATAAATTCAATATAATAATAAATTCATCAAATGATATTATTAATAATAAATTCAATATAATCATAAAGTCATCAAATAACATTATTAATAATAAATTCAATATAATCATAAATTCATCGAATAACATTATTAATAATAAATTCAATATAATCATAAATTCAATATAATCATAAATTCATCGAATAACATTATTAATAATAAATTCAATATAATAATAAATTCATCGAATAACATTATTAATAATAAATTCAATATAATCATAAATTCATCGAATAACATTATTAATAATAAATTCAATATAATCATAAATTCATCAAATAATATTATTAATAATAAATTCAATATAATAATAAATTCATCAAATAACATTATTAATAATAAATTCATCGAATAACATTATTAATAATAAATTCATCGAATAACATTATTAATAATAAATTTATCAAATAACATTATTAATAATAAATTCAATATAATCATAAATTCATCGAATAACATTATTAATAATAAATTCAATATAATCATAAATTCATCAAATAATATTATTAATAATAAATTCAATATAATAATAAATTCATCAAATAACATTATTAATAATAAATTCATCGAATAACATTATTCATAATAAATTCAATATACTAATAAATTCATCGAATAACATGATTAATAAATTATAAACAACAATATTAATAAATATGTTACTAATGATTACGATTCCTTTTCATTAATTTGAAACGCCGCGTGCGAAGAAGATTCCAACAAATCGTAAGAAATTCACCGTTTAACAGGTTAATATTTCGCGTCGCTCGATTGATTCCGTGCATTTTTGCTACATTGTTGCGTATCCCTCGGCGTACGCTTATAAAACGCGCGACATTATTCCTTCTGAACAATCGAACATTGTCGCAACATTTTCAATCGATTCGCGATAAATATATTGCATTGAACGTACGCGTGTAAAAAGGATACGTTCGGAAAATAAAAAAAAGGGATCGGTCGAAGAATATTACAACGAGAAACTGGAACCGATTTTCAGGCCTGAACACTGAGTTTCAAAACTGAGTGTTTGAAGTGGCAGTGATCAGCACATCTTACGATTTATCCCTGGTATCGTGTTTCTTTCGTAACAAATAAGTCCGAGGACAAAGCTACGGGTTCAAGATGGCCGACGGTAAACGACGAATGCGAATATCTTCGAGCTTTCAGAAAGGTCAGCGTTGGTCACTGCCAGGATTCAAGGTAACAAAGACACGGGGTTTAAAATCCCTACGCGAAAAACCCGCAAATATTCCGTGTCGAATTCCGATTCGAAAACGCCGGTGAATTCTGAAAAGTTTCGAGAAACGATGCGGTGAAATTTCGGGGCGACGTCGCGAAATTTTCGTAATTTACAGGCCGCGGAATGGGGGAAAAGAATCGAAATCAAATTTATACAGCCAAGCTTCGTCCCCGTGTCGAATTCCCTACAATTGAGCGAGAAGAAATCTGCGTTACCGAGCCGGAGAAAGAAGAAACCTTGAGAGGGAAAATCGAGCAACGCGGCGAACACCGCTACTTTTATCTATTTAGTTCGAAACTCTGCGATTATTATCCTGCTGTTATTCGTTATACTGTACGTATATTAGATATTCAATTTTGATTGGAACGGAAACATTAATAATACGCAATATCTCGTTTCAATTGTTTCAAAATATGGTTAACGTGTTATCTTTATTTTCCTTGCTTCTCTCTTCTTTTCTTCCTTTTCTTTTTCTAAGGGACGCTAAATATTTTCTTCCGCACCCGGGCCCCGATCAGTCTTAATCCGCTACTGTTGCTATATGCGTTTAATTCACATTTACTAACCCAACGTTTCCCCAAACTTTTTCAATTCGGGGACCAGTATTTTCCGTACAATTTTTACGCGGACCTCTTTTACGTAAAAAAAAAAAAACCCATCGTATTATTCAAAGCGCTAATTTAAATAGTTGATAAATGGGTTAATAAAAAAATCAGGTTACCTATAAATAAATAGACATTATTAAACTCGATAAATTGCACGTTTCGATATAAATTTGAATAATTTTTAACAACGACGATAATTTAAGTGGCAAATTTTGTTTATACATATTTCAGCGCGAGGGCGAAGGATAACGTTGTTCGCAATCGCGTAACAATTGCGAATTAGGAGAGAAAGATGTTAATTTTATTCCCGAATCTCGAATTTTCGTCAAATTACGCCGAAAGAAATGTTTTCCTTTTTCTTTCATTTATCCCGAGGACCGGCGTTTCTTTTTTTTTTCCGCGCGCTGGTACTTCGCCTCGAATCACAGTTTTGGAAACGCTGTATTAGCCCCTTGCCCTACAACAACGAGCTACGCTCCTGATGAACGTTATAATTTAATATAACGAATATTATATCACGACATTAGGTTTCAATCGCAATTTCTGTTTCGATACGCGAGCATAGAGGATCGTCAAGACTGCATTAATCCTAATATTTCGTTGTCCTATATTCGACACGGTATTATAGTAATACCCAGCTAATGTTACAAAGTGTGATCCATGAAAAATTCGTAGGGCAATAAAATCGAGGAAAGAAAGGAACTGTTACAACTGCCGCGAATAATTAGATTCAGGGCACAAGTTGTACCTCGACACTTTCTTTTCTAAAAACTATAAATACCGCATCGAAAGGTGGAAGCTTAAAGAAAATAGGGAAGAACGTTGCAAACGTATGATAGTACGATAAAAGTAAATGTGAAATTCGGCTTGCGGATGATTAAACCGTATAAGTGCGACACGTACGAAGACATGAGCCGTTTTATTTTTTGAAAGTGGTTGTATAAGTCCACTTTTGGAGAAAAAAATGAGTTAATGGTAATTTTAGTAAGATATAGATATGCTCTTTTTATTCCCTTAAATATTTCGACGTATGAAAAAATGGACTTACACCACTTTCAAAAATAACGTATCGTAATCGTATTCTAAACACGTTATTATGGATCGATCATAAAGGAAACCAATGCATTCGCGCCGGTATTTATTTACCATTCCTATAAATAAAAAAAGGTTTCGAAAACGCTGTTTGTTTTATTTCAGTAAGAAGTCGATTGTCTTATGTAAGAATTGATAGTTTATTCTATACTTCGTCAATAGTTGAATCGATTCACCTGAAGCGAAGTATAATAGCCAGCAGACTTTTATCAAAGAAACGAATCTTGAACTTCGAAAGGGGGGGGGGGGGGGGAAGAAAACGAAAAATTCGAATACACGTTGAATATTCCCTGTACAATTTCTATTTAGTTGTAAACGTGCATCGTTGGTTGTAACTCGTTGCGTATAGTAACATAGTCTCTCGAAGAAGTATTTAGAGATAACGTAGCGATAAGCAAACACCGCGCGGACGAGTTACAGGATAGACTCGATCATCTTATAGGACTTCGTTTCACAGTTTCTGAAATACCGATAACCTAAAAATTCACACTTCTCGTAAGAATATCTTTCCCGTTTCATTATCCGGCGAAGAATGCAAACGCTTCTAAAGTATTTTAACGTACAATACGGTAAGAGGAAACGAGAAAGTTGTACATTTTAGACAGTCGAAAAGGTAAAAATGGAAACGGATTTTGGGACTCGTGAGCCACGAATCCGCGCGACGAAAGTAAAGCATTGGATAAGTGGTCTATCCTATTCTTAGTCAATGCTAACCCATCCGTGGAACGTCGATAAATTACCGACAGCGAATAACGTTCACCGAGATTACGATTTTAATGTACAAATGTAATCGCACAAATATGATTATGCGCATAGAAAACGATTGAAACGACGATTGATCATTGATCCAAGGATAGGATAGGCCACTTATAATACCAGGAAATTATAAATAAATATCAAGCTGAACTTCCGCTCGAAATTCCCATAAACGTGGGTAAAACAATATCCCTAATTTTAACCTTTCTTTTTTCTTTTTTTCCTTAGCGTTCCAATGGAATCCGGTGAATATAATCACGCGTAATGTTATTACAATCGGTCGATCCCAAAATAAAAACGCTCCGTATAAAATTGATTAGAAAAAAGAGAAAAGAATTACAATATTCGTTCGATCCTCCAAACGTTCGCACCACGCCGTATTTATCGCTTTAAATATTTCGCACCGCGTTCTTTTACGTTTATCGCACCGTGGATACTGTTTCATTTTGCCGATTTAAATTTCCCGTAAATGGCGTCAATATCGACTGCTTACGATTAGTCGGCTAACTCGTAACAAAGTGTAATAATGAATAATAAACAAACGAAATAACGCGAGTTATTCTTATCGAAAATTGCGCGCCCGAAAAAGCGAATGCTGATTTAAATTTCCCGTAAACGGCGTCAAAATCGACAGCTTGGTAAACCGCTCGAAAAATTGTAACATCATTGACTAAGGACAGGATAGAAGACCACTTATCCATTGCTTCTTTTTGTCACCTGGATTTAGGGGGGGGAGGCTCATGAGTCATCCAAATCCGTTTTCATTCGTACCCCCTTTTTCGATTGTCTAAAACGTGTAACCTTTTCGTTTCCTCTTACCCCGTTTTCTATATTAACCCTTTGCACTCGAAACTAGTTTTAATAATACGACAGGACACAGCAGCTTCTGATTATCGTGAGAACTTAACCCTTTGCGGACGAGAAGTAATAACAATTGTGAGAGTAACTTTAGTTTCGAATTCCACGACTTTGAGTTTTCACGCTTTTCAGTTCCGAACCATTTAATTTCCAACGATTTCAAATGTTTATTATTACGTTAAGTAGTCATTGCTTTAAGTTCTGTGCTTTAAACGTCGACATGGGATCGGAAAACCAAACAAATGATTAGGCGACTATTTGTCGACGCTCGTCCGCAATGGGTTAATAAGTTACGCATTTTGGAATGGAGAAATTTGCCTTGATTTCGGAAGAAATGGTTAAATCGAATTGGTTAATATAGAATCGAAGAAACGCGAACCTTGACTTTTTGATACAATTTACGAATGTCTCCATAGCGAGGAGCCAACCGAGTGCAAAGGGTTAAAATGCCTTAAGAAGTGTTTACGATAAAGACGTAAAGACGATAAAACGATATAGATATTCTTGAGAAAAGTCCCGAATTTTTAGGTTATCCGTATTTCAATGCGTGCGACGCGGCGAAGAGTCCCATAAGATGATGGGGTCTATCCTGTACCTCGTCCCGCGGTAACGTAACTCTATTCGGTTAACGCGGTACGCGTATGTATCACTTGTTATCGAGTTCTTCACTTTTTTTCTTCTCACCGGTCTTCGCGTATTCCTCGTGCGAAGTTTTATTGCACGCTCGCCGTTCACTCGAATTCTTAATTATTTCACGTTTCTTCGTTACAACAACTGATAACCGTTATCTGTTTCCGTTTCGACGGCATTATCATAGGTCTGAACGCATCGAATATAAATAGCATTACAAAAAATATTGCCAAGAAAGAGAGAGAGAGATTTTGTTTTGATCGTTAGCCTTGATATATCTTACGATAGGGGCACAATGAAAAATATCTCGATAATAAAACGTGCATCCATCGACGAACCATGGAATAGAATAAATCGTCGTCGCGCCGGTTACTAAAATATTAAAACGAGCAAGCGTGTTTTTCAGCACGATTCGTATTGCAAATAAATTAATCGTAAATCGTTGCGCGACGATACAATGGATATAAAGGGTTATCCGAAAGTACCTTCAGGATGTTGAATGAGAATATCTGTCAAACGCCATGTTCGTTAGTGGAATAGAGGTGAGAAGAAATGAAAATTGTAAACGAGAACGAACGAAGATAATAGAAATAAAAAATTAGAAAAGGGTAAAGCGGAAAGGGAAAGAAAGAAAAAGCGAAGGTTCGCGTTCCTATAGACTATTTTGGATAACCCTTTACGTATCGCGCTCTAAACGCAATAAAAATGCGCCGTACAGGTGGGCCCCCTACAACACGGTACCTTTACAACGCGGTTTTCGCTACGAAACACCGATTGGAAAAATGCGCAACGTTTCCTACGACGCCGGTCTTTTTTACGAAACGTGCAACGTTTCGTAGAATGTCACAATTCTATGGCGTATTTTCAAGGAACTCTCCGAATACTTTCAAGGAACGTATCTCTTTACCGCGTTGCAGGAAGCCCATCTGTAAGTTGCGATAAATTTTCGATTTCAACTGCAACGCGATAATTTCAGTTCGTAAGAAACCAACGATCATCGAGTACGCGTTACGTTAATAACAGTTCGGTGTTTTGCACGCAATAGAATACAGTTGTTACAACAATGAACAGCTAACGCTGCGAAGTATAATTTTTAAACAATTCGTAAGGCAACGGGGTTAATTGGTAGCTATTCGCTAGAAATTTGCAACTTTGTCCAACTCTTATCGAACAGAGAGACAGTTAAAAGAAAACAGTGAGATACGAGTTTCGTTTATTTCGTACGTTTAATATTCGTTTAATGGGATTAGTATAACGTAGCGTGTAAGTATTTATTCGATGAAACTGAAAGATCGTTAGTCGTGAATTATTATTTTACAAAAGCAACGCGTGCGAGAGAAACAGCCGGGAAATATTACGAAAAAATTTCGTTAACGGAATATTTCATTGTTTCTTTTTTGTTACTTATATATCGCGATAATGCGTCGCGTTACAATAACGAATAACACGGTTTCGATTTAAACGAAACACGTTTAAACTCGTGGAGAGAAAAATTTGTTGCAAAGATTGTAATTTGAACAAAAGAAAAAATTTGTCTTCACAACATTCAACGTTAAGCTTGCCTTTCTAGCTTCTCCTCTTTCTCTTTACTCTATTCGCGCGTATTTTCTAAGAATCCTTCCGACGCAACTCGTGCAAAAAAGATAAGACGCGTGCTTCGGTTAAAAAAAAGGAAAAGTAAATTTTTCAATGAAAAAGGTTCGTTTAGCACGAATTTTGTAATAATTGTAGTATAATTCATTTGGTAATCGATTTTATTCGATAGAGTAGTTTTGGGATTCACCGATTAGAATGATTTCACGCGCGATTATATTAACCGCATTCCAATGCGACACGCTAAAATAATTAACCATTTCCGGACGAGTGGCGGCAAATAACCACACTATTTGTCAAACTATCAACGCGTATCGATATTTAAGCCTACGATTTAACCTAATTCCGTTAATAAATACTTGGCTTGATTATTAGGGAAAAGTTTCTTCTCGTTTTTAGAACGTAATCATTAATACCGAACCCACGATGCTACTATGTTCAAACGTTTCCGTCCGGAAACAGTTAAGATCCGAATTGGGGCGTTCTTTTACCCACCGATTATTCCAACTCGCGCATTTTTAACTTCCGTTACTTTTTGCACGTATCCTTTCCATTAAAGGTTAAAAAACGCGCAAACATCCGCGGTCTATCGGAATTTGTCGGCCGCGAAAAAAAAAGAAAAGAAGAAAAAACGCTTTGCATAAAAAATTCGATCGAAACGGATAACGTCGTTGCCGACGAATTTGGAAGGGATTAAGAGAAACCGAGAAGAAATAATTGAAGAACGTTCAGGTGGCTCATTTAACCCCTATTTTATCGCTCGCACCGATCACCTCCTCCCAAGGATTTCCCAATTTTTTCTCCGAACGTTACACGAACGAAAACTCGAGAAATAAACGGACGCAAAGGTGACGTATAGAATTTTCCAAACGCGATTCACTCGGCGTTGCTTCATTTGCAACCTGCGAATTATCAGCCTTGGCACGCATTCTTTTTTTTTTCTCAATCGAAACGGCCGTACGCCGCGTTTTTATTATCCGATCATTGATTAAGAACAGGATAGACCACTTATCCAATGCTCTCCTCTGTCACCCGGATTTGGGGCTCACGAGCCCCAAATCCGTTTTCATTTTTATCTGTACGATTGTCCAAAATGTATAAACTTTGCGTTTGCTCTTACCGTTTTGTATATTAAAATACTTTAGAAGCGTTTGCATTCTTCGTCGGATAATGAAACGGTAAAGATATTCTTACGAGAAGTGTGAATTTTTAGGTTATCGGTATTTCAGAGCACGTGACGCGAAGTCCCATAAGATGATCGGGTCTATCCTGTACCTCGTCCTATGTCCGGTGGTCCCATAGGTGTGCCGGTAAAGAAGAAATCTACTACAGCGCCACGTTTGCCTATCTCTTTCGCGTTAGCCCGGATTTCAACGCGCGCGCGGACGACGGAGTCGCAAAAATTAGAGAGAGACCCGGGAGAATTGTTATAAACGAGAGGGGGTTGTTTAAACAAGGAAAATGTATGTACCAGATCCTTCACCGCGGAAAGAAATAGTCGCGCGGCGTGTTTACATTCGCGCAGCGTCTCAAGCCAATAGCGATCGTTGCCCGTGTTCCGATAGGCCAATCAGCGAACCAACAGCGAGAGTGGGAATGTAAACACGCTCCCCGTGCCTTCTTTTCCGTGTGCGCGGAACAATAGTGGTAAGCTTTCGTCCCCGTTTACCAATGGTTTCCCAGTCGACTATTATTCCTTCTTTACTATTTACACGAAAAGTGTTAAGACTCGCGAATGGCGGCGCGATTAAGAGATAAATAATATGTATCGTTCTTTCTACGCGCGATTCGCACGTTTTGCGACGGCGACTAAGTACAGGATAGGCGAAAAGAATTAGGGGGGGGGCTGGGGAGAGAAACGAGAAGCGTACGGGAGAAACAGCTCACCCTTGCTCCGAGAAAGCGGGCCTCCAATAACTCCTGCTTCCTTGGGTCCAGGGTGGCCTGAAAGTGCTCCATCTTGACGCCAGCGCCTTGAAAGAAAACACATACACACACCGTAATCGAACGTCAGTGAAGCTTCGTCCTCGATAAATGCAACCGCGAATTTACGCGCGTAGAGCGGTAAAAGATGTACCGATTACTATAATCGACACCTATTCCTTTTCTTCGTTCAACGCCCAGCGTTTTACGAACATTTCTCGCGCCGTGACCCGCCTAAGATTTTCTAAAATTCTTATCCCCCCCCTCGTATACGTAATTTTTCATTTTCAAATATCGAATCGGTTCGCCGCGGAAATTCAAACGATACGTTTGAAGAAGAAATCGTTTGGAAGATCGTCGATGAAACGCGGCAAGTATACAACTACCGAGTGTTAATTAGGCAAAAAGAAAGGGTTAATGTGCGAATAATCTCGAGTGAAAGAAATTTGTATACCTCGATTTTTGATTCTTGGAAAACTCGATGAAAAAGATGGTTAATAAATGGTTAATATTTAGATCGAACGTATCTTGGGAAAATTGAAATGGAAAATGATAAATTATACTTTTACGGATAGAGAAGATTTCGAAGTGAGATTAAAAGAAGAATAGGAGGGCAATATTTCGCGCCTTCTTTATGGAAAATTAATTAATTCTATACCGTGAATATTAAAAGTTGGGTTAACGAAATAATAATCGACACGTATCGTGCGTATAACAACAACAAAAAGTTATACTTTTACGTTTCTCGTTAAGTGCGTATAATTTTATCCGAAGAAATTTTGCAAGTACCGTCGAAATATATCGAGTTTCTACTTTTCGAACACGCGCGTGTTTAATTATTTCTCATCAACAACATAAGCGTACGTAGCTCAATTTTCCGAGTTACCTTTACGTATATCGGAAGAGCAGCGAACGTGTGCCGTTGTACAATTGAAACGTGACCAATGCAATTATCCCGTCGCTTGTTAAAACGTTCTCATTCGTACGGGAACGATTTTTCCATACATTAGCCGGCACGTAGGTTTTGCGTAACGGATGCAAGATGCGCGTTAGCAAAAGTATCGCCCGCGTCCCCGTGTACTTTATAATCGCATTTGGTCACGTTTACAACGTTCGTCTCCTAATGTTTCGCCTGTAAATATTAACAGTAAACGAGTACAACGATGTCTATAAGCGAAAACGAAGATTTCTTCAACTCACGGATTCGTTCGTACGTATCACGTTTTTTGCTATTTAAGTAAACGAATTCAAGCGTCGTCGTTTATATACAGGGACACTGTAGAATGAGGCTTCTGTTGTAGAACCTTACAAAAATGTCTTCGTAACTCGACTATTGCGATAAAAAATTAACTTTTCCTATTCGATGATAAAACGATCTTTTTAATCGACGCACATTTTGCGCGTAAAGAAAATGACGAAGAATGTTATCGAGCGTTGTTGCCTTTATTTTGTTACATTCGCCGAGCTTAGAATTCAACGCGGTATTAGTTATTGTAATTTCTACTCTTTCTGCACTTTATTAGTACTGCATCACGAGCAGAATCGGGTTTTTATACAGTGGTAAATAGTAGATTTTTTCTCCGCGTATAACGTCGTAGGATTTCGTTGGTATTTTAATAGACAAAGTAGCAGCGATCGGACGAATAAAGGTGACAGTAATCGCGTCATTTATCCTAGTTTACCGAATTCTAATTGCTATTTTTTTTTTGTTTGCTCGCAACGACAAATGCGTTAGCGTAATCTATCGACTGGCGAGCAACAGGATAAACAAACGATTTACAGGGAAAAATCGTACGCAAATTTCGAACTGAAATTCGGCGTGGCGTAAAGGAAAAAGAAGAAAGGCAGAGATATTTTTTTACGCCCCTTCGCGATTTTAAAATGGTTCGATCGTAATAATTACGTTGGTAAAATGGAGGCGAAGAAAATTAAAAATCGGAAACGAAAACGTTAATGAACGAGAAAAAGAAGGAACAGAAATGGAAAATGGTAAAGCGGAAAGGGAAAGGAAAAAAATAGTTAAGGTACGTGTTCCCATAGCCTATTTTGGATTAACCTAAACTATATAATGGTACGTTTGTTCGTACGATAAAAGCGAATGAAATTCGGGGCCAGGAACACACTTTCTACGCGCGTTTATCGCGTAGAATCGATATTAATTTAGGGGGAGGTATTTATTCACGATTCCCAACGTGTGTTTCGAAAACGCGCGGCGTTCGTTTCGTTTTACAGTAGAAACTGTATAGAGAGAGAGAGAGAGAGAGAGAGAAAAAACAAGGCTTCGTCAATGGTAGAACGACGTTTTAACCGTTTGCGGACGAACGTCGGCAAATAATCGCCTAATCATGTTTTTGGCTTTCCGAACCCATGTCGACTATTAAACCGGCAAAACTTAATTGCAATGAATACTTAACGTAATAATAAACATTTGAAATCGTTGGAAATGAACTGGTTTGGTACTCGAAAGCGCGAAATCTCAAAAGTCGTGGGATTAGAAAATAAAGTACTCTCACAAGTGTTACTACTTCTCGCCCGCAAAGGGTTAATAGTTGTGTAACGCGACGCGAAACAGTATCAATTCAATCGCGTCACGAATAAAGAATGCACCGGGTATTCCGTATGCGGTCGTTCGATCGAATGAGACACCGAATGTGTGTATTAGAATCTTATATTCCGCGTGAAACGGTACGAAGGAATATGCTTATTTAGTCGCCTAAATGCATAGACGTGTAAAGGTAAGACGCGTCAATTACCGCGGCTTTTAACACTGCCAGGATTTACGCACGTGTTTCCACGCGTATAATTCGACGAACTCGCGAGTATAAATATTCGAACGTAGAAGCGTGCGTGGACGAAAAGAATCGCGTAGAATACGCATCGTACTCATACTATATCGTGTTGATTAAAGTTAACATAAAGAGTAACGACGAAATAATACGCATATATACGGTCTCTATAATTTTAGGTACGAAATATGAAAAATGCGTGAAAAATTGACGAGTTCCGTGAACCCGGGTGTTAAGCTCACCGCTTTCAGCAAAGTGCTTCGTTTAATTATTTTGAAATGTTAGTCAACCCGCGAATCGTTCGATTCTTTTTCTAGTTTTCTCCGCGCGTTAAACACGGATGCGTTTTAATTATTAATTCGTTGAAAATATAAGAAATAACGCGAAGTGTAATGCAACGTAAAATACGAGAATCTCGATAAATAAGCGATGTCGTTCGAAAAGTTGCCGCTTAAAATGGAAACGATGCTTACGTACTTACGTACGTGCGTATGTAAGTATATTAGTACGTTGAATTTTGTAAATACGACGAATACGTGGATGATAAATCGAGTAACGCGCGTCGCCTTTTTAACGCGTTTGAAAAATTCTCGTACTTTCTTCTACTCGCCGTGCATTAGTCGCGTTTGTTCGCGTCCAAAAGGCGCGATTCGCCTGCTAATAATTATCGTTAAACGTTGAGTATAAACGCGCGTACGACGTGCAGCATCTGCGCTACGTAAGAAACGAAGAAGTGGAAATTTGGCGTTGGAAATTTGTTTAGCCACCATTATTCGCGTGTTCGAATCAAAGTGACGATTATACGGACGCTGACAGTTGCGATTGGGGGCAACAAGTCTACCACCGTATCGGTCGCAATTTTTCCGCGTTTCAGCGGCAAAGAAGCGGATGAAAATTACGAAAAATAATGGCAAGTTAACGATAGACGCGATACGATTATTATTTTCGTTCGCGAATCATGTTCATTCGCCTAAACTGTTAGCTGCGTTTGCGAAGAAAGTTCGCACGGCACCATTGACGAAGCGTAGAATGGATTATCGATTCTTATGTTAAATCATCAGCCACCCCCCCCCCTTTATAATAAAATAAAGCGGCAGCGTGCTTTTAAAACGATAGAAATTGTAAATGAATATAAACGATAATAAAATGATGTAATAATCGATTTATAATAACGCGTGTATAGAGAAGTACTATTCAAGATTTATAGTAACGCGTGTATAGAAAAGTACTATTCAAGATTTATAGTAACGCGTGTATAGAAAAGTACTATTCAAGATTTATAGTAACTAGTGTATAGAGAAGTATTATTCAAGAATTATAGTAACGCGTGTATAGAGAAGTACTACTATTCAAGATTGATAGTAACGCATGTATAGAGAAGTACTATTTAAGATTTATAGTTACGTGTGTATAGAGAAGTACTATTCAAGATTTATAGTAACGCGTGTATAGAGAAGTACTATTCAAGATTTATAGTAACGCGTGTATAGAGAAGTACTATTCAAGATTTATAGTAACGCGTGTATAGAAAAGTACTATTCAAGATTTATAGTAAAGCGTGTATAGAAAAGTACTATTCAAGATTTATAGTAACGCGTGTATAGAGAAGTACTATTCAAGATTTATAGTAAAGCGTGTATAGAGAAGTACTATTTCAGATTTATAGTAACGCGTGTATAGAAAAGTACTATTCAAGATTTATAGTAACGCGTGTATAGAGAAGAACTATTCAAGATTTATAGTAACGCGTGTATAGAGACGTTCTATTCAAGGTTTATAGTAACGCGTGTATAGAAAAGTACTATTCAAGATTTATAGTAACGCGTGTATAGAGAAGTACTATTTAAAATTTATAGTAACGCGTGTATAGAGAAGTATTACTATTTAAAATTGATAGTAACGCGTGAATATCTTCGTATGTATATTGGATTTCTATTAGTTAATCTTCTGTAAGCGGAATTTTTCCATTTACTTTTATCGTATTGAGAAACGCGTACAATTATATTTAACGGATGGATAGCGGGTTGATTTCGTTCATTTCGACGGCCATAGGCGAGATGGGGTTAAATAATTTCTAAAAACAGTTGAACAATGTTGCTTAAAGTGGCAGTAATTGGTTCACGTTCTACCCTAATATATCGCGTTTATACGTGAAGCAATAATCGTGGAATGCAACAATTTTTCGTTTCACTTGTAAACGAATACGAAATGTGATAGCGGGAATCGAAAGAAACTAAATTGTCCGAATTACGATACGAACACGCGTAGTTTCTATTAATGGAAATATGGAAATGTGCAAACGTGTCCTCGGTGAACGAAAAAATCTAAGTATGCACACCGTCGTCGCGTTTACGCGAAAATTATATACGTATATATATACATAGGCAATTATAACAATTCTCTAATAAAGAAACTTCATTTCATCCGCGAGTTTAACTTGCACGTTAATTCGTTACGATCAACGTGCAACAAAATTGCTCGTAAATAAAAGAGATCCGTTGAAGAACAATATTTTGCTCGAAATTGGGGCGCGATTTTTAGGTTAAAGTAACGACCAAAATAGTCGAACAAAGTTGCTTAAAGCGCGAAGGTTAGAGTGGCAGTACGCGGGTACATCTCTGGAAGTATATCTTCGTATTTATTGTTCGACTTCTAGGGTAGGATGTAAATACCATTTACTGCCAACGTTTTAGGTTCGCGCTTTTAAGTAACATTATTTAACAAACATTTTAAAACGTCGTTAACGTAAAGATCGCGTTGCTCAAAGCGCGAAGTTGCTCGGAACGGACCAGTAATCGGTACATCTGTAACCCTTTATAGTTTCCACCGGCGATTACGTACGATCGTTCGCGGAATAGAAATTGCGACTTACCACCACCAGAATTCCAGCAATTATCAGTCATCCCTGTGTTTGTCCATCTGTAAAGTTGCCACGCTACATTATTAACACTGGCATCCGAGATTCGTTCTATCGTAATCACATCACAGCAGATTATCGTTGTCCGAAATGTTCACTATCAATGCACATTAATGGTCACCTTTGAACGGAGCACCTTAGCTTCGTCGAATCTTCTTACACCGTAAATATCACATATCACACACGACACTTTCGATGCAACTTCAAATACATATTCGAGCTGTTATATTGTAGCAGACGAGGATCGCGTTGCTTTCGGGTCATCGAAGAGAAAAAAAAAACGTGTTTTTGTTATTACGTTTAGCAGAGTACAGGCAAAAATGTAATCAACATATATATATATATATATATTTGCAAATCTTGCAAATCTTTCGTATTTTCTTATCCAGTTTTCGTTTGAATCGAGTGTTCCTTAATATATCCTATTTTCCTAATTCATATATAATATATATAGAATAAAATTAAACAATATTATTTAAATTATTACTATATCAAAAATATAATAATGTATATATAATAATTTAATGTTAAAACAATATTATATAATATTAATATATAATATATATTTATATATATATATTATATACTAATTATATATTATATTATTATTTTGCTATTATACAATATTATTTATTATTACTAGTATTATTATTTACCATTATTATGTAATATATTATATATGCATCATTTATACTTTTAACATAACGATTGTTCAATTTTCTTGCATCATTGAATATAACGTAATGATATATATTTATCTTTCATTTAAGCGAGATGAAACGAATGCGAGTTAAACCTATGTACTTTCAACGTAGCGATGGGAAAAAGTGCGGGCAAAATGTTTCGCGAAACGTGATTAAATTATTTATTATAACAAGACGCGTTTTAATTACTAAGTTTACTCGTCTCGAATTTCAGTTTTCATACGGTGAAATTAATATAGAAGACGATGAATCGTGCGTTTAATCTTTCACCACTTTATACCGAACTTTCATCAATGCAATATTTTTCCACGCGATTCTCTTTTCATCTTCACGCTTCTCTACGTTTCGTTGCGTTACGCGTATTTTTCCGGAAGCCTGTCGAATTACGCGCGTAACGTAGCGTTGATTAAGGAAAATGTAACTTTCCACGTTTAGTAACGGGACCATTGACATTCGAAAACGTAATTTTCCGATTTATACGAAAGGAGGAGGCTCGAATGGCGGCGCGGTAAAAATGGGAGTCGACGTTACCGACGAAAATTACGAGAATTTTCGAATCGAAAAGATGAAATACGTTCGGATGATTAAGCATTGCAAGAGTACTGCTGAACGAAATTCGATTCGTCGCGTGTTCATAAATACACGTTCTTCGAAACGGAAACATTTTAGGATAACGTTTCAATTCCTCGCCCTATTATCCATGAAATTAATAACGTTACATTTTACCCCCCCCCCCCCGTTTTCTTCGATCTGGGGCATAAAAAAATATTGCAAGAGACTTTATCCAGTTTTACACGCAACGTTGACGTTTTTCCCTTCGAACGTTTCAAAATTTGACGGAAATTTCCGTCGAGAAGTCAACCGTTTACGAAAGTTTCGCGCGTGAAACTTCTGTGCTTTTGTATTCTTGTAATTCGGCTTTTATACGGTTACAATAAAAGCAAAAGCTTGCCTTTCGTTAACACCGCGTTCAGAGATCTACGCGACGGTTCGATTATTTAAAAAAAAAAAGGAAACGAAATTCGCGAAACACGGATATAAACGTAATTGCGTCCCGCGAGGCGAATACGTATATTTTTCGCGTAACTCTCGTCGGTAACGTCGATTCTCTGCCGTATCGCGTCGCCATTCGACTGTCCAACAGATTCCAGTCGTTTCCGCGTTTCGAATATTTCTCCGCGGGGAAACAAAGAATTTGTATTTTTCTTTTTTTTTTCACGAACTAATTCATATTTTTGTCGATAATTTATTTCTCCCCACTGCTTCGTCGAGGCTCGAAAATTGTCGCGATACGGGTTAAATTATAGTTCCTGAAACAGTCGCGAAGAACGTTTCATTTCGAATGACTGTTACGAAGAAACTTGGAATTTCGGGATTATGCGATCAAGCTTTAAAGTTCAAGCTCTCGCGCACAGAGATGTTATTGTTGTTATTTTTTAGGTTCCATATACACGCAAGTTCTGTTAACGGTTTCGATCGTAAATAATGCGAACGTTTGCCAATTTCGCGATTCTCGACGATCCGATCTCGGATGTTGATTATCGTTAACGAGGCATTCGCAAAAGTTAAAAAGTAAAATAAAGGGGGGAACGTGTAACGAATATTGATGTTAACGTTGCGTCGAGAAAAAGCATCGATACTTCTTTCCGCGTTCCGGAGAGCTTGCGACGCGAATATCAATAAAAACAACGCGCAAGGTTTCCGATCTACGTCCTTTTGCGCGTCTTCGCCGTTTCATTTCTCTTCGTCGAACCACGTAAACGTACTTCTTCGTTTCCTTAACGTATCACCGTTTGCTTCGTTGCGACGTGCAAATTTCGAACCGTTACGCGGCTAAATTCATAATTATAAAACGAACTTCCTATTCGATATAAATTTGCAACCGTTTGGAGCCTAAAAAAGTAACGATTACGGAACCTTTTTCTAGAGCCAACGCAAGAACTCGAACTTAAAGCGGTACAGTTCGAAATTCAGGCTCTTCGAAAAACAGTTTATTCGAACTAAAAGTTCGCTTTGTCTTGCAACTTTCGTACAACGGTTTGAAACAGAAAACCTTCTTATAGGTACAATTTTATTAACCCGCGTCGAATTTATCTTTTTTCTTTTATTCTTTTTGTAGCAAAAAATTTACTCGAACTTCCCAGTTTTGCAATTAAAAGAATTTGACGAGAATCTTCGTCGTTTTATTTCGAAATGAATAAATATCGAATACTATATATTTTGCCCGATATTATACTACGCTTCTATTTTTTTCGTAACGGTGCAACAGCTTTGATTCGTTTAATTTTGTAAATAGTAACGCGCGGTGCAACGTAAACAAACGTATCTTATTTTCTTCCGTTTCAAGCTTTTACCGTCAAATCGTCCTTAAACGCGATTCTTTTTGCTAAAAAAAGAAAAAGAAAAATAGATCGAAACGTCCACTCGTTCGAATCTTGCTTGTGGCTTCAAATCGCTTATCTACTTATCGGCGAAACGCTGTAAATAAATTTACAAAGATACTTCTTGGCCGACCTATGAGTTTCATTCGTACGAAAACGTTTCGACGCGAAGATAATTATTAGAATAATTTTGCCATCGGAAGAACGGCAAGGAACTAACCCTTTGCGGACGAGCGTCGACAAATAGTCGCCTAATCATTTTTTGGCTTTGCAAACCCATGTCGTCTATTAAAGCACAAAACTTAATGCAATGAATACTTAAGCAAAATCGTCGAACGCGAATGAATGAAAAAATAAAAACACGTACCAGTTTTCGTTTAACACGAAATTTTGTATCGCGCAAGCGAAGAAGAAATTATTCAACACAAGCTGACAACGAGGATTTTACGTATCGAAATAATATGCAAATCTCGCGTACAAAAATCATCGTTTATTGTTGCTTCGTTTAAATGCAACGATTCCGCGACATTTCTTCCTTTAATTTGTCGAAAAATTTGAATCTCTTTATTACTATTATTATTATTAACGTGTTGTTGCGCGAAAATCATGATCTCAAAGTATCCGTGTTATACGAGGGCATCGGGAATTTTCAATTCGCGTTATTCGAGGATTTTACTCGTACGAGAAAGAAGGAGAAACTATGCGAAGAAATAACGTGGCGAAAATGCATATTATCTTCTTCTTGAGAACGATAAATACGATCGCTTGTTTACTTATTATAGTCGCAATTTTCACCACCGAATTCCAGAGAAACGACGAGATTCTCAGCCTACAAGAAGCATGTATATATCCTGGCTCTATGTTTATACATATTTTAGAACTTGCGAATCAATTTTCCGCTGCTTTCTTTATGTATACATGTATCTCATAGCATTCTACGTAACCAAAGTCTAAGTAAACCCCCGAATCTTCCTTTGGACTTGTAAAATCAGCGTGCTACAATAATCGTGTAAGATTCTACGGGCTCTAAAGGAGAGTTAATAGTAGCAGAACCTAATCCTGATACAAAAAGGACGCATTCGAATATCTGGGATAACCGATGCAATGGAAGCTTCCTGGAAATCCAAATTCACTTTCAAATTTAGCGAAGAAAGACCGTAGAATGTCTGTAAAGAAAAAGGGGTATCGTAAGACTTGACATTGATCGCTGAAACTTGTAGAGGAAGAATGAAACGAGCGCAAGCATACAGGACAACTTAAAATGGCTAAGGTTAAAAAGCATATCCGCTGTTCAGACTCATTCGTTTCTCCCTATAAAATGCGCAGGACACTGATTAGATCTATTGACAATCGATACAGAAATGCTTTATGCTGCTTCAGCGACGAAACGCTTGCGTACAAAGTTTCATGGGGCACGTTTGAAACTCACGGTGTCATAAAGACGGATAGATACATGATTAGAAGTATCAGGCTTTAGAGTAGACGAAGATGACAACCACCGTTGTACATTGATCTCCAAAATCCAAATCTATACTTAACAACTGTGCGTGGACACAATTGTAAGCCAGCTTGAAAATGTCTCAGATCGGCGTTTAATTTTCTATTCACATTAAACAGCGTCGATAAGCGAGTGAAATGAAATTATTCATCGCGTTGACAAACGTGAATGCAAACTTTCGTTCGGATAAAATTACGAGACCGTCTACTTATCTTTGGTAACTAAAAAGAAATAATACACGTAATGAATGAAAGATGCCCGGTATTTTGATTTACCGTAAACTTTCGTACAATATTTTCCGTCCAAATCCGACCATTCGCGCACGAACGGTCGCCTCGTTGTACTTGGCCAACGTTCGCACGAAACATTTTGCAAAACTATTGTAATCTTTCAACGCGTTGAATACCCGCTAACTCTACGATCCATCGATAAACGAACCGCCGATGCGAAAAGACGGCACGCACCCGAACGAAGGGAGGTTATGGAAATGTCTCTGTAAACAAAGATAATTTCGGGGAGAATCATGGAAAAATATCCGCGCAGCCGGTTTAGGTTAATCTCTAATCGAAGAAGAGCGGAGAAAACAAGCCGAGGACCGGTGTATACGCGTTGTCGCGCGCGCGATACACACAACAGAGGCGAGCTTTAAAAAAAAAAAATCTGGTCACCCTTCGTTCGTTCGTCCAAGTTTGAGGTTACCACCGTGGTGCATACATGTTACACGTATATGTTGTAATCGATAGGAAAATTCGCTATCGCGAGAGAGGATGCAACAGCGGCGAGTGTGAATGCTCCCTGGATTAGAAGCTATTTGGAAACTGGACTTGACATCGACGTACGAACGAACGAACGAACGAACGTACGGTCGAACGAGATTTCTTACGAAAGCCGCTGAGAGAAACACGGTGTGTGTCGTGTGGTGATACGAATAAGGGGGTCTCCGCATTACACACCGATTCCTCCTCCCTCCCACCACCCCCCTTCAAGCTCGACAGCTCCTCCCGTTGCTCTTCCTCGCTCGTTCTTTCTTTCACTATTTCCCTAGATAATCCTATCTTTTTCACGCCGACCAATAAACAAGGTTAAATGCGGCTAAAGTCGATACGATGTGGGGCCCCCCGTTTGTGTTTCCCAGTTTTCCCCAGTGGGATGATTTCCTTTTCGAACGTTGTGTTGCAGGTAAACCTCTCTGTACACGGGTGCGGGGGGGGGGGGGGGGGGGGGGAGCAAAAGCATAATAAAACACGCGCGCACACGCACGGTGATGTTTCCTCTTTTTTTTTTCTGCCTCCCCCCCCCTCCTCCTCGCCCCGCGCTACGGTTTTCGCGTTGTCCGTTTCCTTTCTTCTAACTAATTACCTTCTGGTTTCTTTCTGTTTCACGGCATAGCGCACTCCGCTTATCGAAAGAAAGGGGAAAACTCATCTGGAAAATGGCTGCCGCCAGTTACCAGTTACCCACGATTTATCCCCTTTTTTTCTCGCATCAGGCTGTACGTAGGACGACGTAGGATCGAAGCGCGGACAGGGACGACGAACGATGAGAGAGAGAAAGATGAAAGCCAGGCGTTAAAAAGTTTCGTTGAACACGGCACGGCGACGGTGCGGAGAGGAGATACGTTCACGGGTTGGCTCCGCGAGAAACACGGCGATTTTCACGCGAGAGGCTCACGGGACGGATATTCTAGACGCCGGCACCACATTATACACGTAATATAAATCGCACACACACTCGCTGCTGCTCCCCGGAGAGGATATTATAACGTACTGGGTTCTTTTATCCTTTTTTTTTTTCTTCCTCCGCGAAAATTCTCGCGGGCAACTTTTTCTCTGGCCCGTTTCCTCGAACTAGACACGCGCGAACAAACGTATCATCGTCACCGTTACGATCGCCCGATGTATTTTGTCACTCGAACGGTGCACACCGGTCGCGTTTAAGAGGCACAGCGGAGGCAAGCGTCTTTAATATCACTCTGATTTCCTTTCGCACGTATTCCAACGACAGTGACGTCGCTTCACCATGACACTCGCATGAGTTTCTCTCTCTGTCTCACTCGCATCAATAGACTCTTTCGCCACCTTACAACTTCGGGTATTATCGGTGAACTACGATGTTTATTCGGCACATCGGCTGACCAGTCACGGTTCACACCGAGTTCGTCTCTCTGTTTCTCCTCGTTTACCTATTTGCTCCGCTACTTTCGGATAGCACACCCTTGCCTCGCGTTTACTCGCCGACGCGTTGTGTTGCTTCTGTCGTCGTCGCCGTCGCCTGTCGGAGCGGCTGTCGCTGCTGCTTTGCCGATTCTAATTAACCGAAATTTACGTACGTACGCGCGAGATTTTCTTTCGCCAACGACACGACGGACGTCCGCTTCTTGTTTTGCTCGCCTACGATGTGTATCCCGTTCACCGAGAGCGCAAGCCGTTTCGTAATACGGAATAACAATTATTATTGTGTTACAACCGAGAAAGTTTGTCGAGTGTGAATTTAGCGTCCGCCAATATAATCGAATTAGACGTGTACACTACTGTAAACAAGGTGTGTAGCTTGGTGATCGCAGCCCCCCCCCCTCCCCGCCTCCTCTTCTCTCCCGCCGCGTTTAAATTACGCGTAAAACCTGCGGCCGAATGCGGTAGAAAGTATATCGTGATAAAAAGTCGAATGCATATATACGCGTGAAAGCTTTTAAATTTGTTCGCGCGAGTAAATTCGTTGTTTCCATTAAATCCTATTTGCTTTCGGCCGGAGGAGGAGAGTCGCTCGAATTCTCCTTGACCCCGTTTTCGATAATACGAATATAGAGGAAGTTTCACGAGTATGCATGAATTTTATGCCTGCCAATAATAATCGAATTAGATTTGTGAACTCCGCGTTCGCGAAGCAGGTGCGTAGCTCGACGCCGCGTCGACCCGTGCAAATTTCAATGAAATAAATTTATATACAATTGCGATAACGCGACAATTATTTGCCCACGTATTCTCACCGTAATACCCGTTCGTTCGAGTGTAGTGTGATAATTTATCGTTATCGATGGTGAATATTTCGTGTCTGCCCAATAATCGAATCAAGATGTGTGTACATACATTAACATGTAAATCAGGCGTGTAACTACGCGGTTAAGGGCCTGCGATGCGTAAGCTGCGCGTACGATCGAGAAAAAACGTTTAACGTCGTGGGATTAAACGCAATCGGGATATAACAATTTATTCTTGAAATCTATTCGTTTTCGCCAGATTGTTGCTTTAATTTTTCTTCGACGTTGTTTGATAAGAGGGATAATAATTGTTCTTCGGCACGAATATCGTGCCTAACCGGATAATCGAAACAGATCTGTGTATATTAATAATATGTAAATCAGGCGTGTAACTGTAATACGAAAGTTTCGAGGAAATAAAATAATAATTATCGTGGGAAAATAATTTGTTCATTGAATCTGAAATTATTCCCATCGGCAACGGTCTCGACGATACGAACGACAATTATTATCGTTACGAAGGAAGTTTTTCAAGTTGCAAATGTCATGTCCGTAAATAATCGAATTAGAGATATATATAGATATAAATATGTACGTAAATAAGGCGTGCGTTAACAGTTATAAACAGGTAGAAAGTTTAATCGAAGCGAAACGTACGATGAATTTATTTTGTAAATTTGTCATTTCAAGTCAAAATGTTGCTTTAATTCCCTTCGCTATAGCTTTATAATGGGATTAATATCGATATTATAAATGATAATAGAAATCGCTGCTGTTAAGAAAGTTTCCGTAAGGGTTAAATTTCCGCGTCTAACAAGAATCCGATTAGACGCGTAACACTGGTGTAAATCAGGCGCGTAGCTCGTTACTCGGGAGCCAGTGTGCAAATGGTACAAGAAAGTTTCATGGGAAGAAAATGTAATCGCGATAGAATAAATTATCGCGGGCAATTTATTTATTCAAGTCTATTGTATTGGTCGAAATGTTGTTTCATTTGGTAATACGAATAGGATGCTCTTCTCGAGTACGAATTTCACGTTCGCCGATGTAATCGAATTAGATGCGTACGCTAGTATAAATCAGGCGTGTGACTAGACGCTCGCGGGCCCGTATGCACGAGCAGTGCGAATAATCGAAAGTTCGATAAGAATAAATTTTATATTTTACATCGCGATAATAAAATCGGCGGTGAAAGAAAAACTGGAGAAAAAGGCTACGTATATCTCTGAAACGGTTCGACTTTTTCGTACATCGAAATATTTAAGGGAATAAAAAGAGGATATCATCTATATCTTACTAAAATTACCATTAACTCATTTTTTTCCAAAAGTGGACTTATATCACTTTCCGAAAAAAAAAAAACGGTTCATATCTTCGTACGTGTCGCAATTCTACGGTTTAATCATCCGCAACCCGAATTTCACATTTACTTTTATCGTACTATCATACGTTTGCAGCGTTCTTCCCTATTTCCTTTAAGCTTCCACCTTTCGATGCGGTATTTATAGTTTTTAGAAAAGAAAGTATCGAGGTACACTTGTGCCCTGAACCTAATTATTCGCGGCAGTTGTAACAGTTCCTTTCTTTCCTCGATTTTATTGCCCTACGAATTTTTCATGGATCACACCTCGTAACATTAGCTGGGTATTACTATAATACCGCGTCGAATATAGGACAACGAAATATTAGGATTAATGTAGTCTTCACGATCCTCTATGCTCGCGTATCGAAACAGAAATTGCAATTGAAACCTAATGTCGTGATATAATATTCGTTATATTAAATTATAACGTTCATCAGGAGCGTAGCTCGTTGTTGTAGGGCAAGGGGCTAATACAACGTTTCCAAAACTGTGATTCGAGGCGCAGTACCGGCGCGCGGAAAAAAAAGAAACGCCGGTCCTCGGGATAAATGAAAGAAAAAGGAAAACATTTCTTTCGGCGTAATTTGACGAAAATTCGAGATTCGGGAATAAAATTAACATCTTTCTCTCCTAATTCGCAATTGTTACGCGATTACGAACAACGTTATCATTCGTCCTCGCGCTGAAATATTATATAAACAAAATTTGCCACTTAAATTATCGTCGTTGTTAAAAATTATTCAAATTTATATCGAAACGTGCAATTTATCGAGTTTAATAATGTCTAGTTATTTATAGGTAACCTGATTTTTTTATTAACCCATTTATCAACTATTTAAATTAGCGCTTTAAATGATACGATGTATGTTTTCTTTTTTTTACGTAAAAGAGGGCCGCGTAAAAATTGTACGGAAAATACTGGTCCCCGAATTGAAAAAGTTTGGGGAAACGTTGGGTTGGTAAATGTGAATGAAACGCATATAGCAGCAGTAGCGGATTAAGACTGATCGGGGCCCGGGTGCGGAAGAAAATATTTAGCGTCCCTTAGAAAAAGAAAAGAAAGAAAAGAAGAGAGAAGCAAGGAAAATAAAGATAACACGTTAACCATATTTTGAAACAAATGAAACGAGATATTGCGTATTATTAATGTTTCCGTTCCGATAAAAATTGAATATCTAATATACGTACAGTATAATGAATAACAGCAGAATAATAATCGCAAAGTTTCGAACTAATAGTTGAACATATGAAAGGACATATATAATAGTTGGAATATTAAAATCGTAGAATTTTAATTTAATTATTTACTGTCAGTGTTCCTATATAACCGACACTCGAATTCTTTCGTTTAATAGCAAAGCAATGTATAAGGAATCGTAAGTGAAGAAATTTTTATACTAAATTTGGATACGTAACGAAATATTAGGAGGTAAACGTGCTGTTTGAAGATTAAAACGGGACCGATGTAATTAGAAAGTATTTATGGGATGTGCGATAATTCAGTAAACACGTTACGTTTACCGTACATCTTATATCCGTTGCACAAACGTTGACGTGCTAATATATTTGCAAAAAACGTGTTTCTATTTAAACGAGAACGTTTTCGAGTGACAGTAATAGGAACGTTGCACTTTGTTGTACATTTTCAATGCACGTGGTAATTAATTTATTACATTCAACGCGCAAAAAGATGTTGAACAATATTATGCTCGAATCTGAAACGATTATTAGGTTAAACAATGTCTGTGAAACGATTAAATAAAGCGTTGCTTAAAGCGAGAACCTTAAAAGTGGCATTAATCGATGCATTTACTCTAGCTGTTATAATACTTTGAAATTGTTAATCATCGTCAATCTTTAGAATTATAATCATTTAAAACCAAGTGAACATGTTTACGTTCTACATACGTATGCTCTAATGCAATGCAGAATGTGGAGTATGCGAGTTCGCGTAAGTTTTCAAGCGCGACGGTACGTTTAGGGACATTGCAACTTTGTTGTACATTTTCAATAACGTGTTACAAATTATTGATTATAAATTACAACATTTTTACACAGTATTAACCAGTTAGCTGTGTTGATCCCTTTTTCAAAGTGTTCACCTAAATCGCGTCGCGAATATATTTCAATTTCCACTAAAATTATAATTTAAACAGCCAATGCTAACCATTATAATTAACGAGTAACCCGCGTTACGACGAGTATACTCGTCGCGCGTAAAAATTAGTTACCTCTGGCTATTTAACAAGTTAGCTGCGTTTGACGAGTATACTCGTCACGTAGAAATGGCAATATTTCGCGTGTTACGACGAGTATACTCGTCGCGCGTAAAAATTAGTTACCACTGACTATTTAACAAGTTCGCTGCATTTGACGAGTATACTCGTCACGTAGAAATGTCAATATTTCGCGTGTTACGACCAGTATACTCGTCGCGCGTAAAAATTAGTTACCACTGGCTATTTAACAAGTTAGCTGCGTTCGACGAGTATACTCGTCACGTAGAAATGGCAATATTTCGCGTGTTACGACGAGTATACTCGTCGCGCGTAAAAAATTAGTTATCACTGGCCATTTAAATTGTCATTTTACAGTGAAAACTGAAGTATATAAATTTTAAGACGTTCAAAAGTGTATTTGGAGGCGAAGACGGAAATAAAGGAGTACAAATGATTATTATTAAAAAAAAAAAAAAACTGTAAGCAGTGCGACCGAATAACATTGTTTTTCTCCTTTCCGGGATTCGTGTTTTGTTTCAGCCCATGATAATAAATGGCTCTCGCCTGGCAATAAAAATGGTAATCCTGCGTAACCCTAATTATACATACAAACGTCTCCACGTTAGACCGTGTAACTCATTTTATCCTTTTATAATTTCATCATTATCGGCGCCCGATGTCTTGTGCGCTTTCCCTTTATTACGCGAACATTATACTACGTTTATATTATTAAGGGTAAATAAGGAAATATTAGTCGTGAAATTATTAGTTTTATTTCTATTCAATTCGATATTTCAACAGCGGCACGCTGTTAAATCTGCGATCGACGAGTATACTCGTCGTCGCCTCATTCTTGCGACACTTCCTGCCTTCCTTCCTTCTTTCTTCTTCCTCGTTAACGATGCGGAATTCTTCCTCGAAGTGGAAATTTCGAATCCGAAATTTCATTACTCACGATTACGTTGTTGTTAAAATGAACTTTAATTCTAAAGTATTCATTAAGATTTCCTCTAAATGCATAAACGATCCGCGGGTCTATCGATCGGATACGATTATTGTTCATTCGTAGAAGGTTCTATAATAGTGACTCATTAATTTTATTAATAAAAATGTAAGGTCATACATAGTAACAATCACTACGGTAAATATGTAGCTATTCACCATATGTTCGATATACTTTCATGGTCTGCGTTTACATGATAAATGCTTGCGTGTGTGTATGTATATATGTTTGTATATATATATATATATAATTTCCAAAATTATTTTTTTAATGACAATTTCTATTGTATATATATATATACATATTAATTCATTTAATTTTCATATTATATCCAATATTTTTAACTGTAACAAGGTTAAAATTATTCTATATTAAAATTAATAATATATATATATATATATATGCATTTCATATAAAATGTTTGTTAATCGATTCAAGAGGCCGTTGAGAATTGAAAATATTGGCATAAATTCGATCTACTTCTACGTATTCTACCGTATCAAATAAAATTCAAGTAAGCTTGTTAATTCGAAGGAGGATTTCAAGTTAAGTTACTCGAAATTCAAATCACTTCGATTCGAGTAATTCGATTCATTTTAATACAGCTTTAAGGTGTCCATTATTTCGAGTCAAATTCGTGTAATCTCGATTAATCTGAAGGTGGATTTCAAGTCAAGTTAATCGAATTCGAATCACTTCGATTCGAGTAATTCGGCTGGACTCAATAGTAAGTATTTTAGCTACTTCCACTGTTTCAAATTAAATTCGTGCAACCTTATTAATCCGAATGAGAACGTCAAGACAACTTCACTTGAATTCAGGTAATTTGATTAATCTTAACGAAGCTTTAAGTGTCCATTATTTCCAGTGAAATTCGGGTAATCTTGATTAATCTGATGGAGGATTTCAAGTCGAGTTAATCGAATTCAAATCACTTCGATTCGAGTAATAAAGTTAAGTTTGAAGTTAACAAGGTTGCACGAACGGTTGGAGTGCCTGAAACATTGTTGCGTTCAGCCGAATTACTCGAATTCAAGTAACTCGACTTGAAATCCTCCTTCAGATTAATAAGATCGCTTGAGTTTGACTTGAAATAATGGATGACACCTAAAGCTTCGCTAAGTTTAATCGAATTACTTGAATTCAACTAATAGTTGACTTCGGATTAAAAAAGGTTGCACGAGTTTGACTTGGAACAGTGGAGTACCTGAAACCTTGTTGCGTTCAGCCGACGAATTGCTCGAATCGAAGTAATTTGAATTCAAGTAACTCGACTTGAAATCCTCCTTCAGATTAATAAGATCGCTCGAGTTTGACTTGAAATAATGGACATCAAAAGCTTTCCTAAGATTAATCGAATTACTTGAATTCAACTTAGTTGTGACTTCGAATTAAAAAAAGGTTGCACGAAGTTGACTTGAAGCAGTAGTGTACCTAGAACATCGTCAAGTTCCACTGTTTCGAGTCGAATTACGTTCAACGAACATCGTATTAACCATCGGATCTGTGACCAAGTTCTTTCGCATCGAATTGAAGTAACTTCTAATTCAATGAGAGTAAGAAAATTAACAGAAAATATAGGTAAAAAAATACAGCCGATATTCGCACTTCGATTACGCGGTACAATTGAAATACAATGGAATTCGGCGAGTATGGCGAAGGAAATTGCAAACGTTTACAATAATTATGCGGAATCGATTTGAAGGTTAATTCGAAAACGAAGACTCGAAATCCTATATTCTAAATTGTGTTCGAAAATGAATTAATTTGGCAGTTATCGAGTTTGTATATGCATACATACACACACACACGGAACAAGCGCATAATTGAACACACACACGCACGTTCACTCGTTCATTTGCGCAGAGATTATACATTTCTAGATTACTTCCCGAGTTAATTCTAAACGGAACGCGTAATATTATTACAACTACCTCGTCGATGAAAGCGAACGGAAATTCCAACAACGTGACAATGAGAAATTTCTTCGTCGTTTAAAGGGAAAACAAAGAAAAGGGGGGGGGGGGATTTATGGCACAGATAATACATCAAAATTAGATGCAAGTAAATAAATACGAAATGCATATTGGTATCACATTCGGCAAACCCTGTGTGTGTTTCTCTGTTTTATACATTAATAATAATAATAATAATTAATAATTAATAATCAACAAAGCTCTCTTTTCCTTTCTTTACACGCTTCTAAAAGTGTAAGCAAAATATCACCACGTTTATTGTTTAGGCAAAGATACAAAAACAAATTTTGTTATATTATGTGTGCAACGTATAATACAATATAAATGTGTATATATATATATATTTATATATATGATGACTAGCACGATATTCGAATCCCAGAGCCAAAGTGCAATTAAGTCCATTTTTTTTTTCCTTTCTTTTACGTGACGATTTTTTAAAATTGAAAGTTTTCTTCCTGAAACGAAACGTTTGAAAAATTGCATCGGTTACAGGCGGAAACCGCGCGTAATTTTGCAGGTTTAACATCGATTCTCTTCGATGTACGGCTTCTCTAAAAACGCTGTTTGCTTCGTTTCGTTCAACAGTTCGATCATTTTACGCGACAATGGATAGTTTATCCGGTTTCTCGCCGAATTACCGATCACGTAAATCTACCGTTTTTCGCGGTTTACGTAACAGGAGCTCTACTGTATCGAAGAAGTTTCCGCGCCCCTCTAAAAACTCTCGAGAAGAAACTTTGGCTCCGTAACACGAAATCTCTTAATACGCGTACTTTACGTAGATACGAAAATAATTACATTCGACACTGAGATAAATCGTCTTTCCTTCGTATTACAAATTATATATATATATATATGTATGTATGTATGTAAATCCAACGACGGCCTATTTTGGCACAAATGTGTATAAATAAGTTCACCAATCGCAAACTTCGCGTCGCGGTTTTTCGTTTAAATAAAAATTCGCTACGACTTCTAATAGAATATTTCTAAACTAAAGGACATTTTCACTCGAACATTTTCGATCTATTCAAATCCAAATTTAGCCCGCTGCCGTTGCAATGTTATTAAAGAGAAAAAAGAAACAAATAGTCCTAAAATGCATTTCTTACAAAATGTTCATCGCGAATTCCTGCATTTCAACAAACAAACAAACAAAAATCGCTGATTTTTTGCACGCCACATACGACACGTTAATCGATATAACGTCGTAACGGTAATAAATAATAAATCTTACGTAATGTAAACACTAGACGATGCAAAGCGTGGAATTTAAGTTCGTCACTTTCTACGCGATAACTTGTTACGTATTTACATGTAGCAACACAACGCGCGAACAGTTAGGCCGCGGATTTCTTACGCAAAATTCGAATTCATCGAAAAAACACCTAAATATCGGAACATTCTACAAATTTCACAGCGAGCTTCTTTCTATAACCATAAGCGCGGCGTACAAAAGTATTTTCGGGTTAAAGTCGGGCTTGCCACTATATTAATCGAACGTTGAATTGATTTTAAACGTTAGCGACGGCGTGCGTGAGAAAAAATTCACGGCTGAACTTTACATCGCGGGACGTCGAATTTCGAGCATTCTTTCGCACGCTTTAGCGAAGTTCCACGCGTAGAATGCGCGTATAATACTTATAACGCAAGGAATAATGCGCGCGCGGTGGAATCGAAAAGTTTCGTCGCGTGTTTAAAGATGGTGTAGATTTTTATAGGTTATGACGCGTTCAGAGTTTAAATCAAGAGTCGGTTTAGGTTTACGGCGGTAAATGGCCGAATTACGATTGCACGTATTTATGCATACGAAATATGACAAAATCGAAGACAAGCGCGTCGCGCGTTTTGCGCGAAAATGAATACAGAAAATTGTGATAATTCTGTAAAATGAAGAAAGTTCATTTTTCTGCCGGGTTCAAGTATACAAAATGTTCTTTCGATCTTTACGCGTATGATACCTATCGATCTATCGTTTCATTACGTACGTAACGATATCTTCGATCTTTAGTATAACGAGATATATACTATTGTACGTATATCGTTATCATGACGTCGTACCCGCGAAAAATGCATAAAAATCCGCAGTCCGACGATACCGCGTTCGTTCGTTCGTTTGTTTTCATTTCTGTATCTTATTACGAAGTTATAAAAACCACTAGAATGCCGTTTAACACTAAAACTACCGATCAGGTGAAAACGAAACGATCACGGCGAATATTTTAAACATATCTCGCGTAACAAAATTAAACCCTTTGTTTATTCGTTCGTTTTATACAAAAAGAGAAAAAAAATAAATGATCAGGACGAGAAATTCTTCGAAATTGCATCGCCTACGAATTTTTGTACAACCTTACGACTGGCCTTTGGTAGTTCTAGTGTTAAGTACGTACTTTTCCTTTTCTTGTTTTTTTTTTAACGGAAAAAGTTGTACGATTTTTAGTGGATCAACTTAATACTGACGCAACACATATAAATATGTATGTATGTAAACACAGAATTTAACCATCTCGCGGTTTCTCCATCCTTTATACGAGATACTAAAAATTGCAGGTACGTTTCAATAAAATATTTCGCGACACGCAAAGCAAGCATATAAACGATATTGCTTCTTCTCGTCGACGTTAACAATAATAAAATGGAGATTGTTGAAGGTAAATAATAATCGAATAAATATAGAGAGCGGATTTTTACGCGATTCCTTATCGTTTCCCTTTCTTCTTCTACAAACGCGACGATTGAAACCTGAACGTTTTCGAATCGTTCGTGATCGTTAATCGATAGTAAAGATCTCGCGTCGCTTATTTAACTGTTTACGATCGAGAGCTTTTATTTCATTGAATTAAAATTAAACAGTTTTTTTCATTGAATTAAAACGCAGAGCTTTTTCAATTGATTAAAAAGGAAGAGCTTTTTGGATTCAATTAGCACGAACAGCTTTTTGAATTCAATTAACGTTCAATTAGCTTTCTAAATTGAATTAAAACAAAGAGCTTCTTAATTGAATTAAAATAAGGAGCTTTTTAATCGAATTAAAATACGGAGCTTTTTAAATCGAATTAAAAACGAAGAGCTTTTTTAAAGTGGATCGAAATAAAGAGCTTTTCAATTGGATTAAAAATGAATAACTATTTCAATTGAAATTTAAAATAAGGAGATTCTTTAGATAAGTTAAAATAAAGAGCTTTTCAAAACCAAATTAAAAATAGAGCTTTTCGATGAAGTTAAAATAGAGCTTTGTTAATGAAATCAAAATAGAGATTTTCGATTGAATCGAAATAGAGCTTTTTCAATGAAATTAAAATAAGGAGCTTCTTTAATCGAATTAAAAACAAAGAGCTTCTTTAATCGAATTAAAACAAAGAGCTTTTTAATCGAATAAAAACAAAGAGCTTTTTAATCGAATTCAAATAAATAGGTTTTTAATCGAATTAAAAATAAAGAGCTTCTTAATCAAACTAAAATATTCAGCTTTTTGATCTAATTAAAACAAGGAGCTTTTTTTAAATCGAATTGAAATAAAAAGTATTTTAATCGAATTAAAATGAAGAGCTTTGTTTTAAATTAAATCAAGCAATTCGTTTCGCTCCACGTTTTATCATCGTATATTTATCATTTCCCGCGCGAATCTATAAAAATCCGCAGTCTATTTAATAAATAATATATACTACAGTTGCTCGCAAAATTGCGCGTACACCTGTATGTTGCCAATGTGAAATAGCTAAAACGTACGAAATTCCCGAGGCGAAATAAATCGCGTGAAAATTATACGCGATTTCTTAATAGAACGAAAAAGAGAAAAACCCGTGAAGGTGTAACTTTTTTGCAGACGCGAGGAACAACGTTATTTTACGTTATTACACGCAACGCGATACACGTGTATCACTATTTCTCATCGCGGCGTAGAATTAATTATAATCTCGTCGCGCACGAATCGTTGAATTTCGCTCGAGAAATCTTTCGAAACCGTACGATTCATCATTTCCGCGCGTCAACGTACGATCGTATTTTAGAACGGATTACTTTAACAGTTGATTGAAATTAACCATTCTTTCGGCGGTCTATTATTGATACCGAGTTTCGTGAAAAGAGGTGTACCACGGCTCGCAATTTCGCGAGCAACTTTCTTCCTTCCTCTTCGCAATAGAATAACGTTATCACGCTCGCAAAACACGCGTTCTCACACGCATACACACACGTACACACACATGCACACACCGAAACAGTCCAGGGTAAATGTCCCAATTACTGTCAGTGTTCCCCTAAAACTCTGCCACTTGAAATTCACACGTTTTTATTTAACAGCAACGCAGCGATCGTATAAAGAATCTAAATTTCAGCTTCGGTTCGCGCCGACGTTGCGCATTCGTTCGCGCTTAATATTCGTAACGAAATATTAGCAGGTAAACGTGCCGTTATTGAACGTCGATACGTGTGACCACAATTGTGTAATAATTATTCGCTGTCGGATGTGTTACAGAAAAAAAAGGTGTTTCCCTCTAAATCGAGAACGTTTTCAAGCGACAGTAATATAAGGGAGACATTAGACTTCGTTATATATATATATATATTTTTTTTCAACGAATCGGTAATGAATAATACGAAAAAGTGATCGTAAATAAAAGGAGACGTTTAACCGATGTTGCGTATGCGCGAAAACTGGATTGACTTTTTTAGGTTAATCACGCGTTCTGAAACAGTGAAACGAAGAAGTTACTTTGAGAAGAGGCCGGCAGTAATTGGGCGTACAACATCTACCCCCCTTATTATCCAAATTTTTTGTTATAGCTTCTTCCTCTTACCTGTACTATTATTATTCTCGAACGTCTCTTGCTCTTTTTCCCGCGTACCCCGCTTATTTTCGCGCGAATAGAAACTAGCCTTATTATTCTACCACGCGGCGTTTAAATCGGTAGGTACAATCGTCACCGCTTCCTTCGTATCTTGCCGCTTAGAATGAAAAAAAAAAAAGAATCATCTCCCACCGGTTCGTAGAAGTAGCACTAACGATGTAAACCCGACTCGGTAAATCTCAGCTCTTCTAGGAAGGAAAAGCTAATAAATTAATCCGCGCCCACTGTTAAATCCGCGTTGTTAGCGGGCACGTTCATCTCCTCGTTCTCGATAACGGTTTTGTTCGAAATCGTTTGATTGTCGGCACCACCGGTTTTCCCTTCCTCCGCCGATTGAACCGCCGTCAACGTGGTCCACCAATTGGAGAAAGCTCCTTTAGCTTGCGAGAGGGCGCCACCTGACGAACGAAACAACGAAGAACGCGTCGTTTATTTTAATTCGGCCAAAAAACCACCCCCCAAAATTAATAAATAACAAAAAAGATACCGATCTCTTATTCGTACGATAGAAATGACGGGCAAAGAGAGAAGAAAAAGACGCGAGAATTAGACAGTTTCGATCGACGTGCACAAGTGGCCTGGCTACGCGAGAATGTAAACGACGCTTCTAAAGTATTTCGATATAGAAAACGGTAAGAGGAAACGTAAAGGTTATACATTTTGAGACGATCGAAAAAAGGTAAAAATGAAAACAGATTTTGGTGGCTCGTGAGGCGCAAAATTCGAGTAATAAAGGAAAGCATCGGATAAGTGGCCTATTCCTGTCCTTGGTCAACCATTGAAGCTTACCTACTGCTTTTCCAGTCGTAGCAACCGCTCTTCCGGTCGACGCCATAGCTTGATTCAATTTCCTACCGCTTTCCGTGTTCTGCATCGTACTGAAACACCGTGAACATGTTCATCCCGGCATCGCGCGTTATTGCAACGCGAAACATCGGCGGGAAACAATTCCAAACGATCGTAACGGCTTTTGTTTAACCGTTTTTAGAATGTACCTCTAACCTAAATATCGTTCCACGCCGCAGGCGTATAATAATTGCATCGACGGATCCTCTTCTATTTATGACGTGAAAATCTGTCTATTTTATCGTACGTTGATCTGTAATCGCGGTAGAACTAGATGCTAGAGACGTACACCGATTACCCCCACTCCAAGCTTATCGCTTTAAGCGACATTGTTGAACTTTTGAAATATTATAATCGAAGCGGCAGTGATCGGCACGTCTACCTTACATCGATGTATTCGGCCGAGCGAAACGAAGAATCGAACGAGAGCGTATCGTTCGTAAAGTCGGATACGGAATAGAAAATAATTCCGTAATACTCTCCAATTACATTGGCCGCGTTTCAATGTTAACGAATTAATAGACAACTATACGAATGTGAAAACACACGCTGCTGCTGCTGCGTGCCTTCTTCTTTTCGCGGTAGAACAGTACGAACGTGTCGCGTGAAAAGTTACGCGCTGAATTGGCGGATACTTACTGGGATAATCGTAGCTTCATGTCTTGCACCGACAACTGTCCAGCGAACGGATGGCCGGGCTCTATATTGTTGATCTCCGGCTTGGCGCAGTTGCTCCATAATTTGTAATTGTTGGTGGAACGCCAGGCGACCATGAACGCGGAATTGTAGTGATCGGATTGGCGGGTGTCCTGTTGCATCGACGTCCTCAGCATGCTCAACAGATAGACCCTGAACTGCGTTCTAATCCACTCGTCCCCGCCCTCCCAACCGACGCCGTCCAAGAAGCTGTCCTTGCGCGGCTCCGACACGTGCCTGACGATGTAATCGGCGAATCTCAAATCCTCCGTCGTCAGATGCAGCTGCCTTCTCAAGTCCGGGTCACTGGTCTCTATTCGCGTGTTTTCCACCTTGCAACAACAACGCGCACATTAACGAATTGTTTCGTGGAAACGCGCGAAAACTAGAAAACGAAGATGAACCGGTTCTCTCGGTTTAACGTAATAAATCGATTGATATCGAAGAAATTATCGCGTATATTAGAATCGTAGAGATTTCTCGTCAACTTACCTCTACCAACACGTCGATAAGCTGTTTCTTTTGCTTGAACAAAACATTCGTTGCTCCCACTATGTATCCTCTAACGTTCACGTCCGCGAGAAGGTCCAAATACGGCAGCGACAAGTACGGTAAGCACAGATAGCCCTTGAAACGGAGAAAAAGGAACCGATCGTTACTCGCGACAATTATTCGTCCACCGTAACGCATATGTCCTTGATCGCCCTACGACGTGGACACTCTTCTTTTTGATTATTAACCCCTTGCCCTTATAATAACGAGTTACAGTCGCGGCGTAACGCAGTTACGATTAAAAAAAAAAAAGCACGCAGTACATTTTAACAGACTCCGATCGACTGGTGACGACTGTAAGATTGAGGATTGCCAAGGACAAAACGAGTGCAGTGAACCCTCCTATAACGCGGTGTTCTTATAGCACGGTTCCGTATAACGCGGTACGAATTACTCGCGTTACAGGAGGCTTGACCGTGTAACTTCTTTTAATGTTCCGCATTCGACTCCGGTGTTACAGTGGAAAACAACCAACATTCTAACGGTCAATTGTAAATGATCGTCGAAAAAATTTGTTAGCCAAGGGGTTAACGTAACAGATATCGAATAATATTACGCTCGAAAGTGGAACGATCCCCCCCCCCCCCCCCCTAAAATAGTTAACGCCGCTGCAGGCGACGTAATTAGCAGTTGAAGTTACGGTTAAAACTTTCGCGACTTAAAATAGTTAAACGCGCGTTACTGTAATTAACACAGCCTTGCTTACCTTGGTGAATATGTTCAAAGGCAAACCGCACAGTTCCGGGTTCACGTGAGCGATCTGGGTGATAGTGTTAGTCAAACGCGCGTCGGACAGCGCATCGTTGCTCGTGTCACGCGGCAACGCGTTGTCACCGTCCGTTGTTGTCAACGTGATCGTGTTTATACTGTGCACCCTGTGCACGTTGTCGTTCGGCTTCGACGCGTACACGGAATTGTTCTCCTCCGCGTACGACTCTGTGCACTCCTGCGCCGATTCCACCTCGATCGCTTTCATATTCAAGTTCTCGTTCTCGTTGTTGTTCTTCTGCACGGTCATGTTCTTAAGCTCGTCCTCCGTTAAGCTCCCGACGGCCTTGTTATCGTTTATACATAGGGAGTTTCTATTCGAATTACCATTACTAATATGCTCCTCCTTCCCCGTATCGGTGATATTGTTGTGCTTCGAGCAATTCGTCGTCGTCGTCGTCGTGGTGGTGGTGGATAAATTGTTGTCGACGCTGTTCAAAGATATCTCTTCGTCGTCGAATGTAGGAATCGGGGACATGGGTCTGGAAGGCCTGTCGAAAGAGACGCGAATCGTGAATTATGGCGATGGTTAAACGGCCAGAACGATTAACGTCGGTGTTCCCTACGCACACATAATTGACGCATTAACCCCTTGCCTTATTTATTCATTTATTGTTTCATTTGTTGGAAAGTTCAAGTTGAATATGCATTGTTTTTAACGTATCGCGTGGGCTATGAAATATGAACATATTACAGGCAATTTCGTATACGATACAACTTAACGTTACAATTTGGTAATATAATCAGAGTTGAGATATTACAATCTGATCTACTACTTGAAACACGCTGCGCCGCGTTCGTTGCCTTTAAATTGCAATCTTCGTCGCGAGCTACAACTTCCCGTTATTATACGGCAAGTTATTTTTCGTTTCAACACACCGGTTAACCATTTTCAAAATGTGCACCCCGAATGAGTCGCGAATATGTGTATTAGTTTTACGCTGAAAATAACAATTTCATTAGCCGATGACAACTGCTTTTCATGCACGACGAGTATACTCGTCGTAACACGCGAAATATTGCCATTTCTGAACGACGAGTATACTCGTCGATCGCAGCTAACTGGTTAAATAATTAATGGTAGTTACTTTTAACGCACGACGAGAGTATACTCGTCTGAACACGCGAAATATTGGAATTTCTCAACGACGAGTATACTCGTCAATGACAGGTAACTGGTTAATTACGGGGATTAGCGCGATATGCTGTCGTAACAAAAGAAACACTACGAACGTACCTGACACACGCAGCCTGTTGCAAACCGTGTTCTATCATGCCAGGATACAACGAAAGTAACGTCAATATCGCAGCGCATAACGGCTGCACGGGCGACTGATAGAAAACTATCTTCTTCTCCAGCAACAGTAGCTTAAATAATAATAGAACTTTGTGGCGGAACTGCAATATGAAATCTCTCGCCGATAATCCTGCGAACATTCACGAACCTTCGTTACGCGAAAACGTTTACTCTCGAAGTTAGTCGTTCGATAGGATGAACGTTGGCGGCAGGTTTTAATAGTTACCGACAAATATCTGCGGCGGTATTTGGCTTTCGCCGTTCATACACGAATTAAGGTGATGATACGTGTCCTCTAACAGCGACACTTTGCTGAAGTCACCTTCCTCGAAGTACGCGTGCGTTATCAGTGCCATTTTCACTTGGATGTGACCGTACAGCGGCAAAGTGCTTAGCACGCACACGGATTTCTGAACGGTTCCTCTCGTTATATCCGACGTACGGTTCTTTAATTTCTGAAAACGATCGATTAACACCAAGGGGGGAAACGGAGAATGTTCGGAACGGAAAAGTGGGCGCACGAATTTTTCAGTCGTCTGTCGTGCAATTTCCAAAAGCGAATAGACTTGGGATTTTTAAACTCAAAGAACCAAGCTATAAATGCCGGGTTTCATCGGTCAATTGTAGCGATCACTATAGTTATTCTAGTTAGGTCACTTTAGTTGTTTTATTTAATGGGGAACGAATGTACGTAGAGTTCGAGAATAACGAAATTTCAATGCTAAATTTGAACTTGATTTTTACGTAACAACGCACGTTTGTATGGACGTTGCATGCGTGCTTATATTTAATATCGAAATGTAAATATTAGAAGGTGAATTGTGTCGTTTAAGCATAAACAACGCGTTTAATGTCTATCCTCTACTTGTTAGTCAACGGAATTACATTCTACTCGGATCAATTAGGCAGTCTCTATAATCTCTATCTGCAATTGATCTGCGAAGCCTCAAGTTTGCCGCGATTCTGTCCGTACACGTATACTCGAGAATTTCCATTTATTAAACCTCGCCGTACTATGCCGGGGTCATTTTTGACCCAGAGCTGGAAATTTGTCTTCGCTGTTTGACGAATCGATTCTAAACGCCGTTGAACCAACGGGTTGAAAAATTAAATAAAAAAACATCGGGACACGCAACAAATCGAAGAAAGCGAGCGCGATTTTATTTATGTACCGGCAACGACTACAAATACAGAAACAAATGTAACGCATGTAATTACCATGTAAATATGTAGAGAACATTCAGTTTCGAGTCGACAAATTTTTTGCATAAATTGTAAAGGATAATTGTTAGTTTTTATACACTTGTATCGATCGCGTATATAATTGGCACAATCTCTCCTTAGAAATTCAAAAATAAAAAAAGAGTACGATAAAACGATAACGAGAATAACAACAAAATTTCAATTCGAAATCTTCGTATACGTAAGATCATGGGTCCGCTTGGACCCAACCATGGGCTTTCGCGTGATCGGGGATAGACATAGGGTCGAACTATTACTTCATCGCACTTTACTTTACCGGACATCGAATTTTCGCTGCTTTTTCATCTTGAACGCGAGAAATTGCACGCGTTCAATGCGAAGATAGGCCTTGTAACGCGAGGAACGCATGAAATCGAAAGTTACACGCGTTTAAAATGCTCGATTTTGCGGGTTATGTCGACCACACCATATCGGCTCCTGTCACTGTGCTCGGCCAATAAGAACAGACCGTTGCAGTGACGTCACAGGTACATTGTTTGCGCTCTGTTAATTTTATCGAAATCTTGACATGTTAAAGTTGCTGCCTGCGAACGCGGATGATTCAAAACAACGCGGCTTCGTCGATCAACGATTGATGTATCCGGATGGTTTTAAGGGAAGAATAAGTGAAAAATAATGAAAATACTAACCGACTCTGATTCAAACTCGCGAACACGCGTGTGACATCCACCAGAACGGTCAACGTAACCTATAAAATCGAGTGTCATTCCAACACGTGTACACTTTCGATTCTACGCGTTCCTTGAGGTTACAAATATAATTCTCGCGTCGAACACCATCGAATCGTGCGAGAGAACTCTTAAAATTCCAAGTAGAGTTCTAGGAGCCGAAATTACAGTTGCCCGAATTACACGACAGAAGCGAATTATTCTCTGGAACGACAATTAGATATTAAAGCGATATAAACGTTCCATTACCTCCACGGGTATTTGCCTGAAGCAAGAAATTCCGTATATCGTTCGTTTGGGATCGTTCAAGCTAGGCAAATGAAAGTAAACGGTGTCCTCGTCGTAATTATGAGATCCGTCCGGTAACGCGAGCGTCGGCAAATATTTCCAGCCTAACGGGCATTCGTTCGGAGCTCCGGCCACCAACGCGGGAAACGAATACTCCACCTAACGATGATAACGTGTAAATATCGTGTTACAAAATGCCAGAAATATAAAAATTCATCGTCGCAGTTAACGATACGATTGTAACATATATACAGTACTGCCTTGGATATTAGCCAGGGTTTTGCCGTGGATATTGGCTAGTCGCTATCCCCACCAGTTCTTGGAACTGGCTTCGGAACTGCCCCAGTGACCAAGTACATATGTTCTCACGCCTACCGTGAAACGTCGACAAGCCCTGCTCTGTGTATCTTTATCTCACTCGCTCTCTACGAACGAGGAGACACTCAGGATTTCCCAAAAGATCTACCACCCTTCAACTTTCGCCAGATTCGGTCCCGTACCTCGGCCAATATCCAAGGCAGTACTTTATATACGTATATATATGCCCACGAAACGACGGAAGGATTTACATACTTGGTAGAAGCTACGAAACGACGAAATATATCATGAATACGTTGTAAAAGCGGCGCAAGTAACGTCTCTTTTTTTGTTTTTCTTTTAATCAAAATTACCGAAAACGTATCGGCTACTTACTTGGCATCCTTTTTTGTGATGAAACCCGACGACGATCACATGAAGTATTGGTCCAACTGATTCCGCCATATTTCCACTGATACAGTGTTGCATAAATATTTCCGCAAGCTTGCACGACTCGGTTCGCGCGCGTTTATTTATCCTTTCATTTTAGAGGAGGAAAATATATAATTTCCCGTTAATCGTGCGAGTATATAACAAAACTTACGGTTAACACGCGCTCTTGTCCACCATGTTAGTTTCATGTCTGCCAATTACGTTACTTCAACCGTTATAGTGTATTTGCGATCACCGTTTTGGTACTAGATTTTTAACTACGAAGCATCGACTGTGCTGCAATTACAATACACGTACTTACGTACGTGAGTACATTTGAACGGGAAAATGAAATTCGGCGCGCGTAAAAAAATACGCCGCCAGCGATTTAGAATGGTTCACTTTTAAAAAGACCGCGCGACGAAGTCGAATAAAGTTTTAAACCATTTATCCGCGCGTTAAACGTAATTGTACGTCATCTTGGATGATCGATGCATTCATTCTTTGTTTCGAACATCGTTCATTTCTCGCGTACGACGGCGGATCGACCATGCGGCGCGTTCAGCCTAAACGAAAATATCCGCGCGCGATCTGTCGTAAGGGTTCTCGATGTTTGGAGAAATGCTAGGTAACTGACGACGCACTGTCGAGATGCAGGCGCGAAAGTATCTGCAATTAACGTTGGCAATAATCAAACCGCACGTCGTTAAATCTCCTTTCGTGCTTCAGGTAAGGGAACATAACCTATATCCCGTAGAAAATGTTAATACGTATGCCATAGGGTGTACCGTGAAAAATATACGAGACCCGGTTTTGGAATCGATCGTACAACTTTGAAGAACCGTTTAACATTTTTACCGTATAGCGATATAATAATTAACTCGCGCGACGAACGATAATTTCTCGAGTGACAGTAATAGGGATATTGGACTAATTAACGTATAAAAGAAATGTTTATGGATAAAAGAGACTTTCTAAAAACTTGATTGAATAAAGTTAAGCTTTAAAGTGGCAGTAATTGATGCGTCTACCGTATATAGGGAATTTTTATAACAACGCCGTCGCCGCGTATATTTTGTATATTTTAGCGTTGAACGAAGCGTAGAATAGACTATACATTCTTATACGAAATAATCGGGGATTCACCGTGCAAACGACCGTAAAATAAAACAACAGCGTTTTTCCCCCCCTTAACAAAATAAAACAACGGCGTTTTTCAAACGACGGGAACTGTTTGCGTATATACAAAATACCGCCGCGAATTGTTTCGCGATATAATCGATCTGTGATAGCTGGATTCGTAATAACGCGCATACGATCATTCTCGATCCTTTTTCACCGATTTTCCATTTCAACTTTCGGGATTCCGAGGCGTTCTATCGTGTTATACAACGTAATAAGTTTACGAAAGGGAAACGGCAACTCGTAATTCGTATCGCGAATATTATTTCATCTTAAATTACAGCGAATTGTTCCGCTCTCGTTTCTCGGTGTCGATCTCATGTTTTTGTCCCGTTTACGTTCGCGAAATTACTTTATTATCGCGAGTAATCGGCCTCGCGCGACTTTATAAATAGTATGATTTAAAATCAACGTGTGATCATCACGTTTTGTTACGGTATATAAATACGAGCCTAGCACTTTTGGAATTATTTTCGAAACTCACCGTTCCAAATCGGGCCAAAAAAAGGGGGGTGGGGAGGGCGTGAAAAGCTTTTTTTCGATCGAATCGAATTTCAATTTTCCTATAGATGCATAGTCTATCCTGTGGTACGTGTTACCACTGTAAGCCGACGGCGATATTCAAAGGATTGTTGTGATTTTCAGAAAATACGAGATTTGATAATCGACAATAATTTGAAAATCGTCAGATCACGCAGGACGGTGATTACGCGGGATGAGGCAGAATTATTCTACGCCGAGCACAAGGATAAATTCTTTTACAACCGGCTATTGACGTTCATGTGCAGCGGGCCGTCGGATATTTATATACTGGCCGATCACGACGCCATCGTTAAATGGAGGAAATTAATGGGACCGACGAAAGTATATCAGGCCCAATACACGGCACCCGAAACCATTCGGGGAATGTTTGGCTTATCGGACACGAGAAACGCGACGCATGGTTCCGGTATATATATATATATATTTTTCCCGAAGCTTTAATACACCGGACATCGAATGTTTCCACGTTTCTTTGCGCGATTTCGTAGAGTTCGACGCGTAGAATGGATAAACGTTATTTATAACGCTAGGAACGCACGGAATCGAAAGTTACGCGGTATTCAAAGATGCTCGATTTTATAGGTTACGTTGACCGCTGTCACTTTAATAAAGTTCTTCGTTCAACCATTTTTAGAGATTATTTTAACCTAATAATCGAGCATAATATTGTTCAAAGTCTCTTTCATCGATGAAAATTTTTTTTTATACGTTTAATATAACGAATCGATTGCCGATTAATTGAATATAGTTGAATATGCCGATTAATGTGTGACACGGTCCAATATCCCTATTAATGTCGCTCGAAAACGTTCTCATTTAAATAAGAAACAATGTTTGCATATATTATAGTAAACGTATCGCGTTCAACGAATTATCGCACGTCTCATATACTTTATAATTAACATCGGTCCCGTTTTAACGATCAACAGCACGTTTACCTCTTAACGTTTCGCTTCGAATATTAAGCGTAAACGAGAATACGTCGCTACAGTAAACCTAAGTGCAAAAATTTGTTCATTCCATTTACAGGGACACAACCGTCGGTAATCGCGCGACGTCTACTCTAGATTTTTCTCGCAACAATACGTGGAAGCTTCGCCCCCTTTTATTTATAATCATCACAGATACACGCATTCATTGTTCGTCTCTCTCTCTTAGCGAAACAATTCCTTTTTTCTAGACTCCGTAGCATCCGCCGAGAGGGAGATAGGAATATTTTTCAAGGATTTCAACGTGAAGAAGTGGTACCAACGGGAAGAGAAATATTACAATTTAGGGCAACTGAATTTCGATCCGATAGCTTTCTTGCACACCGTCGATACCAGCTTCACGAAACCCAATGATGAACAAATTCGCTAAGTGAAAACGTATTGCGTTGCGTGCGCGTGCGTATGTAAATAAAGTAGCAAATTATTGTTATCATGCGTTGTATTTAATAACATAGAATTTGATTTATTTTTTGTACAAAAATTATTCGCGTGACACGCGTTAGTACACAGTTATAAATATAATTATTACGTATGTACATATATATATATATATATATATTTATCGCATAGGCGTGTGTGTAATTCGATATTACGAGGCACAGAGAAATACGGGAAACAGTTCAGGAACAAAAAAATTCAGTGTACTATAAATGCAACAAAGTTCGTATTAAGGTTCGTTATTTAAACTTCTCGGTTAGTCGAGTGCGCGTGCACTGGAAAAATTGTTAAACTCGATTTTTTAAAAAAACGGGGCTTCGTACGGAAAAACGTTATTCTTCCTTTTAGTCTTATTTTTGCTCGTAGATTAACTTCCTGTTCGATCGAACCATCTTAATTCACTATCAATCGAAAGTCAAATGCGCGTGCACTGGAAAAATTGTTGAACTCGATTTTCTAAAAAAACGGGGCTTCGTACGAAAAAACGTTATTTTTCTTTTTCGTCTTATTTTTGCTCGTAGATTAACTTCCTGTTCGATCGAACCATCTTAATTCACTGTCAATCGAAAGTCAAGTGCGCGTGCACTGGAAAAATTGTTAAACTCGATTTTCTAAAAAAAGCGGGGCTTCGTACGGAAAAACGTTATTCTTCTTTTTCAATTTATTCCATGCCTGTTCTCGTTCGTTGTTTATTAGTTTGTTACCGTGAAATTCTGTAAAATATTATCCGCGCGTATAAGAAAAAAAAAAAAATAATAACTAATATGTCCGATCGGTATAAATAACGGGGAAATGATTTCGTTTCGTAAAATGTCCATTTGAAAATATAATTTCCCTTAACGAATTTTACAACAAATTGACAAATACCCGAGGAGCGTTTTTCTCTTATTAATTCTCATTTCCCCCCCGAAACGTTTTATTGATTCTCATTTTCATGAATTGTTTCCACCGCGATGATAATGATGATGATGATGATAAAAATAATTTAAGCGTTCATCTTTACGTAAACTTTGGGCCTGGAGAAAACCTTTATCCCTTCCTCCAATTTATTCAACTGCTTCTCTATTTCGATTTTCCGCCGTTGCGCCCTGAGCGTGTCCACTTTTATCGGCATCATGTTCAACTCGTTCACGTAATCTTGGTAATCTGTAACGATAAATGCCAGTTTCAACGATCCGTTCTTAACAGAATGACACGAAATTCATCGGTGGTTTTTTTACCGAAATAAAACGGCGATCAACGCGTTTTTATAAATTCTAAATAAATATACAGCCGGGCGAATTGATGTCTCGTTTACGATCTATAATCGATCTAGGATGGCTAAATTTATAATAACACGCGTACGTCTTTCTATTATTATTCGACTTCCTATCGTTTCATTCGTATTTCGTCGATGGCGATACCATTTTGTTTTTCAAATACGACGGAACGTTTTTTTCGTAATATATATATTTAAAAATGTCACGGAAAAAACGGAAATTAAGCGATCAAAAGACGTTTCTTATAATATCGATGCCACTAGACACCGTGGATTTCTTTTTTTTTTGCATTTTGTAGGCAAAAATATGGAGGAAAAAGTTCAATGTACGTTACGATGAATTTCTGCTACTAAAAATTCCGTTTCTTTAATATCGTTCGCCGAAAATACGAAATACAACGGAATCCGTTTATTAGAATCATTTCGGGACTCGCAACTTTTTTTCTCGACGGTGACGAGGAAAAGAAACAGTTTCTTTTAAATTACAAAATTGTTACGCTTTTGTGAAAACGATCGATCCTGGAAGTTTAACGATACGTACTTTTTCTCAACATGCGCAACGTTTCTTTGCGTTCGGTTTCCGGTAAAGGAACGTGACCGTTTGGACAATTCGGATCGGAATCTTCCGTTTTCGCTTTCTGCGCCTTTTCTTCGGTCTCCTTCCTGCTTTTGATATACCTGTTAGCCGAATAAAGTAACGATCATTTTGCATTTACGTTTCCAGTCTAAGTACTGGCGACCCTCGTATAACACGGTTCTTAACGAACGCGATTCTCGTATAACACGGTTCTTAACGAACGCGATTCTCGTATAACACGGTTCTTAACGAACGCGATTCCCGTATAACACGGTTCTTAACGAATGCGATTCTCGTATAACACGGTTCTTAACGAACGCGATTCCCGTATAACACGGTTCTTAACGAATGCGATTCTCGTATAACACGGTTCTTAACGAACGCGATTCTCGTATAACACGGTTCTTAACGAACGCGATTCTCGTATAACACGGTTCTTAACGAATGCAATTCTCGTATAACACGGTTCTTAACGAACGCGATTCTCGTATAACACGGTTCTTAACGAATGCGATTCTCGTATAACACGGTTCTTAACGAACGCGATTCTCGTATAACACGGTGCTGAAAATGCGGATGCCCTCGTACAACACGGTAACAACAATAATAATAATAAAAGATATTCAAATGTTAGACAAATCAAAGGAAGGAAAGAAATTATAGTAAAATTAAGTAGTAGAACAATTAAAAAAAAAAAACACGAATTGCATATTATTTCGATACGTACACCTTTCGTAAAGATCAGCTTACACGTTGAATAATTTCTTTCGCTTCGATAAAATGCGATGCAAAATTTCGTGTTAAACGAGGCTTATAAATGTAAGGCACTGAAAACTGCTCGACTTGTTAGCATATAATCACATTGTTTCCATTTTTTACGTACTTCGGAATCACGCCCATGCGATAAGTGGGAGGCAAAACGTTGTTGGAACCGCAGTTGTTCAATTGCGTGGACGTTTTGTTCCCCACGCCGCTGTGCTCTTTGTTCAATTTCACGAAATTCGTTTCCTCCTTCGAGGGCGAAAGTTTCGAACTTTTCGTAACGTTTCTGTTGCGCGCGACTTTTTCGACGGTTCGAACGTCTCCTCGGTCGGAAGGAGAGCTCGTCACGTTTCTCGACGGCGCGTCCGATTTTTCGCGAAAACTCGCCGCCTCGGTTGCGTTCGTCGATTCGTTGTCGTTCAAATATTTCTTCGAGGGATACCTGAATATATATGATATATTCTTAATCATACACAGGATTAACGAATTAACAATTAAGAAATTAATAAATGACAAATAACAAATTAACAAATAGCAAGTTAAGAAATAGCAAATTAGCAAGTTAAGAAATAGCAAATTAACAAATTAGCAAGTTAAGAAATAGCAAATTAGCAAGTTAACAAATCACAAATTAGAAAATTAACAAATTAGCAAGTTAACAAAAAGCAAATTGACAAATTAACAAATAGCAAGTTAAGAAATAGCAAATTAACAATTTAGCAAGTTAACAAATAACAAGTTAAGAAATAGCAAATTAACAAATTGACAAATTAACAAATAGCAAGTTAAGAAAGAGCAAATTAACAAATTAGCAAGTTAACAAATAGCAAATTAACAAATTAGCAAGTTAAGAAATAGCAAATTAGCAAGTTAACAAATAACAAATTAACAAATAGCAAATTAGCAAGTTAACAAATAACAAATTAACAAATAGCAAGTTAAGAAATAGCAAAGTAGCAAGTTACCAAATAACAAATAGCAAGTTAAGAAATAGCAAATTAGCAAGTTAATAAATAACAAATTAACAAATAGCAAATTAGCAAGTTAACAAATGACAAATTAACAAATAGCAAGTTAAGAAATAGCAAATTAACAAGTTAGCAAGTTAACAAATTAGCAAATAACAAATTAACAAATAGCAAGTTAAGAAATAGCAAATTAACAAATTAGCAAATAACAAATTAACAAATAGCAAGTTAAGAAATAGCAAATTAACAAATTAGCAAGTTAACAAATAACAAATTAGCAAATAACAAATTAACAAATAGCAAGTTAAGAAATAGCAAATTAACAAATTAGCAAGTTAACAAATAACAAATAAGCAAATAACAAATTAACAAATGGCAAGTTAAAAAATAGCAAATTAACAAAAAGCAAATTAACAAATAGCAAGTTAAGAAATAGCAAATTAACAAATAACAAATTAACAAATAAACAAATAGGAAATTAACAAAGTAACAAATTAGCATATAACAAATTGACAAATAGAAAATTAACAATTAACAGATAACAAATTAACAAATTATGGTATCTGGTAAGAAATAATTTGTTAGTAAAGTGATTTACGAACGTACGAACGAAATAATTCGTTCGCGAATACTATGCATACCTAATGATTCCTTCCGAATATAATTCATCGATTTCCTTTGCGTCCAACGTTTGAATACCTTGACTTTTCACTTTAACCCGCGGCTTTTTATCATCGTCGTCGCTGTCCTCGACCGATTTGAACGAAAAATTCGGATCAGACGAGACTTTCTCTTGCAATTTTTTCGGCGCACACTTATGCGACTCTTTCCGTTTTTCCTTAATCAACGGATTATTGCCCGTCGAGTATATCATCGTTTTCTTCGTCGTTGGAACGTTAATTTTATTCAACGTCGGAGCGCTGGATTTGTTGCGCAACTCTTGTCGTCGCTGCGCTTTGTTATTTACATCGGAGTTCGCAACGTTGACGTCGTTATTCTTTAGTCGCGTGTTCGAGCTCATCTTCGACAGAACATCGCGGGTGTAATTGTTATCGTTCGCCGTTTTCTTTCGCGTTTTCTCCGACTCTTTGCTTGCACCTTTATTCGCGTGCGAATGCTCTATACGTCGAAGATTTTTCACGTTTTCGTGGATGAAATTTTTCCCTTTCACCGGTTCTACGAACAACGCGGGCGTTGTTAATTGCAATTCGATCGAACGAAGTGTTTGTGTGTAATTAAGAATTATCGAGGGAAACGTTGCTGAAAAGTTATATACGACGCCGTTCGAAGCGGAACTATTTAATTGATCTAATATTTCGAACGAGAAACAGAAATATTTATGCATAAATATCTCGATTATGTGTTCTACATAGACGATTATTATTTTGAAATAATCGTTTACTTTCGCATTTAAATTGAAACGCTGTTTCAAATATATATTTTACGGCATGGAACTTTCGATACGTATTTCCTTCGTTGCGCGTGAAATTATTTCAAATTATTAAAAGCGAATATAGATGGTAAATTTTCCACTTATATTTCGGTTAATCAAGAGAAATATATCATCTTAAACGATTCCACTTAACACGATGCACAATTTCGCGTTAAACGAGGCTCGCTAATAATCGTTAGCTGCTTTTCGTCCAATTAAATGTAATTCTCGAAATTGTCTTTCGATCTTTCGCAAAATTTTGAAAGGCTCTTTATCGAAGTTTGAATAGATAATAGTTGCAGTAGTTTTATAGTTACGATAGAAGCATTTTACTACAACGAAAAACTTAACGTGCAACGTTCGTTGGATACACGAGAAACACTCCGTGCGAAATACGATATAAATATACACGCGGCGAATTGAACCGGATTATTTGAACGAGATTACAAAATCATTTTATCTCAGCGCTCACTTGTATCAGGAAAGATGCCTTTCAACGTTGTTGTCATCTCGAACTATCGCTCTCGTTAGCGGCAATGCCCTGAAAGCGATATTTTCCCGTTGCTCGTCGATCCATAAAATGAAACGGTATAATTTACATTTCGATCACGATCCAACGTGTCCTTATATTATCCATACGATCGCGATCTTTTTAACCGAACAATTTTTAACGAATAATTTCACTCCCCTCGCGCTCATCGTCGCCAAACGAACAACGTTTTGTTTACAAATGCGTAATATACTATATAACCGAGTACACTACAGTTTCTTTCACGCGGATTCAATGTTACCAACGTTTCTTCGACCGCAAAGTAACTATATAGTTCAAGGACGAGAGGATCTTTCGCGATTTTACGGCGCTAAATCGAAGAAAAAGAAAGAGAGAGAGAAATGGAAACGTAGGGATAGAGAAATGTGGAGGTCACAGAGAATTTCGTCCCAAATCTGCTAGTGGACTCTCGTCAAGCAGATCCTGCCTCAAATTGGGGATAGTAGTAGTAGTGATTTTCCCTAGGGGGGGGATGGCGTTTCTGAAGGTTGGCATATCTTCATTTTACCCAAGAGGAACCAAAATGGTCGCCACGTACCAATGTTTATACACACATCATTTATACAGCACACGAATCATATTTCCAAAGCAAACGTTCGAGACGCGTTAATCATAATTTTAGCCGCTCCAAATTATGGTTATTTCGAATTCGGTTACGCGTACGGATAATGCCTGTTACTGTAACTTCCGATCGACTCTCGTTAATTCGTTGATTCGTTGATCCGCGGCGATCGATTCAAAATTGCGTCTCGAATATATTATGAATCCCGTCGAGTTCTTCGAATTAATAATTACAGCATTTTACTCGACGATTATTCGGTGACAGGATACGCGAAAAGGAATTCAACATGAAGTGCGTGATTCCAGGAGCAAACGTAAAAAGTACTGAAAAGTAAAAAAGCTTCCTTTTAGGTTATGTTTTTACCGGCGAAACGATCGAAACTTTACTTTTATAACCGGCGGCGAATTTTTGTACGTCCTCTTTGTGGACTTGGAAAATTCGTTCGATCGTTAAGATTATTAATCGCTGTTCGAATAATTTGCCTGGCCAATAACCGATAAAGTCAATCCTCTTATAACGCGATTAATTCGAACCGTGTTATAAGAAACTGGGAATTAATACGAATCGGATTCATTCCTACCGCGTTATACGATGTCCGACTGTAATTGCAACATATTGTTTACCTGTACGATATTATTATTCACCGTCGTTCGCGAAAGAATTCGCCAAACTTTATAGAAAATTCGGAGGAGGGGAATGCAAAATTCTCATGCGGCACTGTTTACAACGACAAAAAGTGTCCTTATTGCTTTGCCAAGAAACGATAGGAAAGTTGTTAAAAAATGAATGGGAACAAACGAGTAATTAGATTTCCTTATAAGAACAAATTTATGATAACATCGTCGAAGCTAGAATGAAGATTTTAATTAGATCATTTCGATCAGCGTCATTTTCCAATTAATTCTTCCATCGTTTCCCATCGTAACTTATCTAACATCCATGAAACTTTGTATAAAGTTTGGCGAACGAATCTAATGCGGCTGGATGATTTTGCCGTACGACTGAGACTAACAACGATTAGTTTAATACGTAGCAAATTATATCAGCGATCGCATCGAATTTGTTTAATTAATACGGAGAAATTTTGGTCAGTTTTAGCGAAAGGAATTCACGCGTTGGCGAAGATCGGCGACGAAATGTATATAGAGCCGCAGGAGAACGTTTTGTCGTTTCGCTCCGTGAACACGGCCAATTCGGCGTACGCCGATTTCACGTTCTTCCACGGTTACTTCTCCTATTACGATTACGGCGATCTTCAAGAGAACGACGCGTTGAAATGTAAAATTTCGATGAGGGTAACAATGAGAGCATTACTTATCGTAGTTTTCTTTTTCAAAGGAACCGAGGCTGGAACTATATATATAGATTAGAATTAAAAATAGGATAACTTGTCGTTTATCGACATACGTAACGTTACCTTTTTATGTTATCCTTCGTTCCAAGCTATTCATTTCGTAAGATGAAGAATATATACAGAACGTTTGCAAATATAATCGCTCCGTTTCTTAACTTTTCGTCGGCGAGAAGTGTATCGTATATTTCTTTTCTTCTTTTTTTTTTACAGAGCGCAATGACAGTTTTCAAGGCGGTGAATTTAATCGACAAGCAAGTGGAAACGTGTCACATCCGACTGGAATCGGAAGCGTCCGAAGTTTTGTTCATATTGAAGTACAAGAACAGCATTACCAAGACACATTTGCTGCCCATATTGGACTGCGAACGATTACAAGTACGTATCCTTTAATCGTCGACTAAATACACGGATAGACCACAGATTTATAGGAAACATCGCAAATTTCAAACCGAAATTCTCCGCGGGTGTGTATAAAAGCCAGAGAGAGAGAAATTTAGTTTTTACGTCCCATTTTGCGATTTTTAGAATGCTTCGTTTTGAAAATAATTCCGCGAGCGTTATCTCGTGTTATATTTATTTGGAAGATTTGCAAAAACTTGCCATTGCAACGGTAATAATTACGCATAATACATATCATATATAATATAATAATATAATAATAATAATAGATAATACAATATCATTATAATAATAATGATTTTAAATCGTACGTAAAAAACCGATTACTCGCAATAATGATGTCATTTCGCGTGCGATATTCTCGCGGAACAAGAACGAGATCGATACCGAAAAGCGAGTGGAACAATTATCCCCCCCCCCCCCCCCCTCTGCTGTAATTTAAGTACGTGGTACATTTACCGTATTTATTCACAATCCTTATCCCCGTTTCAAAAACCGCTGTTCTTCGACTATTCTATGCTCGACGAAAAATTGGTCATGTATGTAAATAATGGTATGTTCGCCATTTGTTTTTTTTTCTCGTAGACCGCGTTCGACAAAGATTCAGCTTCCGTTAAACTGTGCTCTCATCCGCGAGTTCTTGGCGACGCGGTGCACAATTTCCATCAGCATTTGGTCGAGATAACTCTCGAAGTTACCGCGCAGAAGCTTTTGCTGAGGAATTACGTGGACGATACTTCAGGTGAGATTAACTTTTTTACGTAACTTTGTGGTGTATAATATACTTGCTCTTATAACGCGGTGGTTTTATAACGCGGTGTTTTTATAACGCGGTGTTCTTATAACGCGGTGTTCTTATAACGCGGTGTTCTTATAACGCGGTGTTTTTATAACGCGTTGCTCTTATAACGCGTTGCTCTTATAACGCGGTGGTTTTATAATGCTGTGTTCTTATAACGCGGTGTTTTTATAACGCGGTGTTCTTATAACGCGTTGCTCTTATAACGCGTAGCTCTTATAACGCGGTTTCCACGTAACGCGAAGCGAAAATATACGATCCAAAATCAGCGTGTAATTATTACGTAGCAACGGGCAAGTTTTACAAATCTTCCAAATATAATACGAGACCAGCCATTTCGGAATTATTTCGAAAACGAATCGTTCCAAATCGCGTTGCAAAAAAATCTCTGCCGAATTTCAGTACGAAATTTATTTCGCTTTCCTGTAAATGAACGGTTCATCCCTGTACTTACAATTAGTGGAACGGTGTTCAAGTTTCGGCTAAAAAAGACGCGGAAGAATATCCGCGCGTTCTTTTCATTTGCTTTCGACCGAGACGCAAAGCGCGATTAGTAACATTTCGCAACGCGTTGCAATCTCGTTGAATCATCCAAAATTCACGCCACTCGCGAGCGCCACACAGTTTTAATCATTCGATTCCATTTGTCCGCCGCGTGCGATTAGGTCTGTCGAACACGACGCGAACGCAGCTGGCGCTCGGCAAAGGGGAATTCGATCGCTACGAAATGGGCAGCGAAACGTCCATCACGTTCTGCATGAAGGAATTTAAGTCGATCCTAAGCTTCGCGGACGTCATCGGCACTCCTTTCGGCATCTATCTCGAAGGCGCGGGAAGGTGAACAATGAATCTTCACGCAATATACCGAATACAGTGGTGAACCCTCCTATAACGCGGTGCTCTTATAACGCGGTGCTTTTATAACGCGGTGCTCTTATAACGCGGTGTTTTTATAACGCAGTGCTCTTATAACGCGGTGTTTTTATAACGCGGTGCTCTTGAAACGCGGTGTTTTTATAACGTGGTGTTTTTATAACGCGGTACTCTTGAAACGCGGTGTTTTTATAACGCGGTGCTCTTTAAACGCGGTGTTTTTATAACGCGGTGCTCTTGAAACGCGGTGTTTTTTTAACGCGGTGCTTTTATAACGCGGTGCTTTTATAACGTGGTGTTTTTATAACGCGGTGCTCTTGAAACGCGGTGTTCTTATAACGCGGTATCTTTATAACGCGGTGCTCTTGAAACGCGGTGTTTTTATAACGCGGTGCTTTTATAACGCGGTGTTTTTATAACGCGGTGCTCTTTAAACGCGGTGTTTTTATAACGCTGTGCTTTTAAACGCGGTGTTTTTATAACGCGGTGCTCTTGAAACGCGGTGCTCTTATAACGCGGTATTTTTATAACGCGGTGCTCTTGAAACGCGGTGTTTTTATAACGCGGTGTTTTTGTAACGCGGTGTTTTTATAACGCGGTGCTCTTTAAACGCGGTGTTTTTATAACGCTGTGCTTTTAAACGCGGTGTTTTTATAACGCGGTGCTCTTGAAACGCGGTGCTCTTATAACGCGGTATTTTTATAACGCGGTGCTCTTGAAACGCGGTGTTTTTATAACGCTGTGCTTTTATAACGCGGTGCTTTTATAACGCGGTGTTTTTATAACGCGGTCTTTTTATAACACTGTGCTTTTATAACGCGGTGCTTTTATAACACGGTGCTCCTATAACACGGTGCGCTTATAACACGATGCTCTTATAACGCAGTTTCCATATAACGCGAAGCGAAAATTGCGACAACCCTGCTACAACGCGTTTTTCGTGCAAGACAACGTTCCAACAACTTGACCGGCTTGAAAACGTTTATCTGTAGCATTACCTTTCCGACGTATTAATTAACGCGACAGCACGTCGGAGAATCCGAGGGAAAAAAAATATCAAATAAAGCATCGCGTGCGCGTTAATTACGAATCGAATTGCCTCGCAAAATTTCCAAAGCTTATTCGCTGCAACGCAATTAACCAATTACTGTTTTCAAACCGTTGCGAAATGCGAAACGTTGAAATATATTACGATGAATTTGTTATTCGAAAATCCACGATCTTGCGGAAACTGAAGTTTCAATTAGAATCTATATTAATGTTCATATGAATACGCGCAGGGTGTTTTATTATGATTAGATCATAGTAGTAGCGTCGTTGTTGATTATTCGTTTAAGAAGAAAAACGTTGTTAGCTTTGTTTCAGTAGCGCCACGTGTTTTTCGTGTAATTCGCGAGATTATTAAAACGTTTCGTGGAAAGAATCGTTAAAGATATCCGTTCTACGATTCGTCGATTGCGAATACTTTTACCGTTTGCAGGCCGGTGATATTCGCCTTGAAGAACCAATGTTTCGAAGTGAATCTGGTGATGTCCACGTTGAGTTCCGACACGGATAGCCAAACCGATACAACGTTGGCCAGCAGCAAGCCGGAAAGATCGACGAAAAGGGTCACAGCGAGCCGAAAAGGATCGAGAAAAACCGTCAACAGAAGTACCACCGCCTCCGCCGCACGGAAGAACAAATCAGCTTTGGAAAGTTCGAAAACTAACGCCACGCGTTCCAGTTTCACCGAGGAACCAAAGGAAGACGATTCCATCGTACGGGAAACGGAAACGAAGCGAAACGATGGGAATTCCCAGCAGCAGCAGCAGAATTCGCAGCGCGAAACTCGCGACGAATCCGGGAAACATTTTTCCCCTTCCGTTCGAAGCGACGGCAACGGTTCGAAGAAATTGGTCGATTGCGTGTTCTCCTCGATAAGCAAGAGAAAGTCTAGCGGTGACGACGCGAGGAAAAGCGCGGCGCCTGATAAATGCGACGCTTTGGAAGACGAGGTGCCCAGTTCCCCGCCGCCGCCGACCAAAAAGGCGCGGCTGATCTTTCAGAAATGCTTCCAGAGAACTTTCGATCCGAGAACTTTGCCCGGTTACGATGTCATTTTAGCCGAGGACTCGGACGAATCCGGCAGCGGCTGAAAATCAGCTTCCATGAATAGGTTAGCATTTAGAACGTTCCGATTTCCGTCTCATCCCAACTACACCTCGAATTCGTTTTCTTCGGTGGCGAAGAATCGTGTAATGAAAGTGAAATGTGTTCGTACCGAATTTAGACTTTCGTTCAGCCTCCCTAATAGACCTAACGCAACAGACCTAACCGAGTCGAGGACTGAATTGAACTGGAATTGAATTGGACTGGATTGAAACGAAGTCAACGTAACCTATAAAATCGAGCATCTTTGAATACGCGTAACTTTTCATTCCACGCCATTCCTCGCGTTATAAGTATCGTCCGCGTAATCCACGTATCGAACTGTACGAAATCGTGCGAAGAAAGTTCGACAATTTTTCGTCCGGCGAAGCGAAGTTCAGCCGAATATGACGTTTCAACGGGGTAAAGATTGATTCTATGTTTAACCTCTTAGGCATGGCTGAATTTTGCGCGGTGCTGTTGCGCCTGTACGGCAGAGTTCGACGCGAATTACGAAACACTGTTATAAAACGTTGTGAAGGCAAAAAAAGTGTGAAACGAGACATATGGAAACGATCAGTTAATTCAAACGGTGAGCGAGTGAGTCACTAGAGTGAGCCACTATAGTGGCGCGTCGTAATATAAGATGACATCCGCGAAAGCCACTATAGTGGTGCATCGTTCCTAAGAGGTTAAATGAGAAATTCTCGAGTGAATCTTTGTTGTACGTTTTCAATGAATTCGTTGTGCTCTCGACATGCTTATAAATTGAAAGGAACGTTGAAGAATATTACGACGAGAAACTGGAGTGATTAATGTGTTAAACAAAGTTAGAAGTGGCAGTAATCAATGCGTCGACGGTATTGGGAGAAAATCAGCGATGCAACGTTCTTCGCGTGATTCGAGTTGATCGGTTTAATAAAGTATTTCGGCTCGAAATATTAACTGTTTAGTAACGGGAGTTATAATTCAGCGAACGGTGAAAATGGAATATTTATCAACGTGTTTGTATGATAAAATTTTGCTCGGTGAAAAAAGAAAACTATCACGCAATTTCAGTTGATAATTAAACATTCGCCGTTTTATACGCAACAAAAGTTTTTTACGGTGAAATAAAATAATAAAAGGAAGACAAAATCTTGCTGACGCTTTGTAAAACTCGCGTCAATTTCTTCGCTATCTGATAGAAGATTCCTTCGTTCCGACAATATTTGTGCCTTAATTAAGTATCGCGAATATCCATTCCAAGCTTCGTTCGTGCGAATATGTTCCTTAATCCGCGTTGAAAACGTTTGTCGATAAATGTGTGTACATACGAAGCGTAAATATGTTTTTGTGTATGTGTGCGTGTATATATAAATATATATAAAATATAAGCGAGTGTGTGAGAAATGTTCAAGATGCAATTGCTGCGTAAAGTTGAGTGGAAATCCGCGATAGAAATTTCTGGTAAATAAAAGACTTTCTCGGATAGAATTCTTGCGTTTCGTTACACGTCCTATAAAACACGCCAATAGCGCATTTAAAACGACAGTGTTAAATAAGCGTTAATGCAAATTACTCGTAGATTAAAATCGGTACCATTTTAAAAATATTAATTTCTCAGCTCTTGGATGTTCACTTTCGATGAATCAAGGCTCAAATTGCAGCTCAGAGTTCCTACTAACGTAGGCTGTTAACCTTTTTAGGTAATAGGGCGTGCGGATCATTTGTTGTAAACAAATGTTTCGCGTTACGGCGAATTGCTCGTGAACTAACGATTCATACTTCTACAGAGAAATATTAATATCTCGGCTTCTGGGTATCGAATTTCGATTAACCGCGACTCAAATTGAAGGAGAACGTCCGAGGAATACGTTCGATGTACTGTTAAATCGATACCGTGCGCAGTTCTTGAGTTATTCATGAAAAAAGGAAACATTTGTTTGTAACAAAGAAAGTGCATCGTTTAGCGACATAAAATTTATCGGACATTTTAGCGGGAAGTCTCTTCTTTAATTTGAGTCGCGGATGATCCAAATCGGACGTACAGAAGCCGAGAAATTAGCATTCTTCCAAAATCGGTAAAATGAAATTTTCCGACTCGCCATCTAGCGGTAAAAAGGTGGAACTAAACGTGTAATTTAATGGATAATATCTTGTCAAAGAGAAGAATTAATTTCTCGGCTTCTAAGCGTCGGATCGGGACAAACGACGACTTGAATTAAAGGAAATACTTCCGTCCACGAAATAGAGTATGTCTGATCCCGGTAGCACTTCCGGTTCAGATTTTACAAGCGTTTCCGTTCCTCTGATTTAGAACAACTCGCGAATTGCAAACGAGAAATCGTTTTTAAACGTATTCAAGCTTATCTTCCGAGCTTCCGCGCTTTAATTCGAGTCGAAGATTCGTTAGCGTAAATATATTACGATCCTTAAATGCTTATATCGTCGCTTCCAGATGTTCTGTCCTATACCGCGAACGAATGTTAGATAAATTTACAATCTCTATCGCGCAGCACTTTCGTCTACGAATTCTCAAATAAAACGCACCGTTCTATTTTATACGTCGGTTTTTTTTTATTATTTAAACGGTATACGATGTATTTACAAGTACAAAATGCTAACGTTACTCAGGTACGCTTCATGCAGACTTCGTAATATCCAACGACAAGTATAGGAACTTAAATTCGGCTGTAACAGGGTAGACGGTACCAATTAAGCTTCGCGTTTCAAGTAACTTTATTTCGTTATTTATAGAACCTTATTCGATATAAGAAATTGTTCCAGTTTTTCTCGTCGTTCCATCACGCCTGTTTCGTTAACGAACATCCGTTTTATACGTCGTGAATATACGTATAACGAATCAATTACCGATCGATCGAAAATGTACAACGAAATCCGATCGCCTTTTAATTTCCAAATTTTGACAAACCGCGAGTGGAAAGGATTAACGGTCGTTTCCAGTTAACGGGTTCATAATTACGTGGATGCTCTTATAGGTTACGTAACGTAATTTCGAAACGCGAGAACTATACAGTTACCTATTTACAAATATCGTTTTTTTCCTCTTTTTTTCTTTCTATACAGCTTCTATACTATAATACAAGGTAAATATAATAAGTATTAGCTATATACAATACCGTTCCTCTTTTTCTTTCTTAGCTTAACCCTTCGATCACTGTACAACAAACACGTGTTCGAGAAAAGAAAATTGAAAATACTTCGCTCGATGCTTGGGGAAATAAATAAACAATCGTATCGCGACAGAAACGCTGCGCGCTCTTAAAGGGTTGCTTAACCTAACATGCCTTACATTTCGACTGATCGAAGGAAAAAGAAAGAAAAAAAAGAAAGGATCGTGAATTTGTAAAAGTGGTCGAGACGAATATGTAAATATACAATTGCCACTCATCGTCGCGTAAGAAATACAAGTAAAGACGATGATCATAAAATTACAAAGTCGACTGTGAATATATCTCGAAGAATTTGTAATCGAGATAAACCCGGTTTTAAAGTTTTATTACAAGCTGTCGCCTAATTTCCCGTCTTTCGTTTTTACGGTCGAGTATTGCAACAACAACGACAACCAGAAAAAAAAGGCCGTTAAACGTTATTAAATTTCCACCGGGGAACCGGTAAAAAAATTCGAGAACCGCATCACATGAAATGGAAGCCTTTAGCTCGATGATAGCTCATGAAGCAATCGTTCACGCAGAGCCCCGGATTCTCCGGGCATCCGGGGCAATAAATCGTGGTGTAAGTTAAAATGTTCAATTTCGAGCAATTCCGGCAGCGCCGTTGCTTCCGCCTGGATTTCCCTTCGGGTATATCCGGTATCCTCGGGAAATGCGTGCGATTTATGATCGACGGGCTGGCGATCAGTATAGAGCCGATCGGTCGTTCGGTGATGCCGCAAAGATGATCGACTATGGCCAAACGGAAATCGTGCAAATCCACTTTCCGCGAGCCGCTGCTTCTGCGGTACAATATGTAACAATTCAACAGCATCAGCTCGAATATATGGAAGCTCAATTTCTTGTACCACCTGAGCGTTCTACGCGGCACGGAATAATACGAGAGGAACTGATTTATACGATCGATGCCGCGCATATTTTTACCGAACTCCACCAACATTTGAGGCTTCCTGGCGCCCGCCTTGCGACCGCGTCCGGGTACGTTCACCAGATGGCCGGGGAACTCGGACGAGACGATCAAAACGTCGCTGTACTCTTTCCATTTGGTCACGTTGATGCCGTTCGACGACCACCACTGCGCCACCTCGCCCTTCTTCAGTTTCACGCTCGACACGTCCCTCGGATTATTCTTACGCGTCACGCGAAGCGTTCCCGTGACGTGGGTTCGACGACCGAGAAGATACGAGACCAGATCCACGCTGGTGTAATTGTTGTCCATGTAAACGGACCGTCCCTCGTCCAACAATCCCGACATCAGCCTCAGTACGACTTTTCTGGCCAGTTGCGTGTCCCACGCCACCTTGTCGGCCGATCCGCCGGTGTAAATGAGGAACCGATGGATCAGACCGTCCGGCTCCAGCAACAGGTACAACTTTTTGTTCGACACGTACTGGTGGCAGGCGAATCGTCCACGCCAGGAGACGATCGACTCGTCGATGCAGAGATTCTTCGCCGGTACCTGAACCGCTTTCATGTTCTTGTGGAACAGATCGAGAAGCGGTCGGATCTTGAACAGCGGATCCCTCGGCACGGGATGGCCAACGATCGGGTTCCTAGCCAAGTGAAAGGCCTGCTGCAGGATCAGCCAACGGTTCTTCGGCATCCTGGCGCGGAAGTACCTCAGGTCGAACTTCTCGTTACCGTTCCAGTAGTCGGACAATCTGTTCAGCTTGATGATGCCCATGTGGAAGTGAAGGCCGAGGAACGTGCGCATCTCGGCCACCGTTGTGTTCTTCCAGCGGGCCATTCGGGACTTTGGATTCCTCACGCGGCGGAGGAACAGCTCCTCGGCGAAGGCGTTCGTCTCTTCGGCCAACAGCTGGAAGAACTCGTCGGTGAACAGGAGATTGAAGAAATGGTGCGGTTCGGCGCCGATCGGTAGCTCGACGAAGCCCGATCGACCGGAGAAGGTGAAATCCGGGCGGGACGAAGGTGGATCGGTGGACCAATGGATGGAATTAAGCGTGGAATTTTCGTCGGCGAACGGGATCGATGAATCCGACGGGCCCGCGAAATTTGGATCCACCACGGGCACCACGTCTTCCTTCGGCTCGTCGAAATTATCGTCCAAGTATTCGACGTCGGATTCCTCTTCTTCGCTTTCCTCGTCTTCCTCGTCGTAACGGTGTCGTTCCGTTTTGTATTCGCTGCTGTAAACCTCCTCCTCGTATTCGTCGTACTCCTCAATCGGCTCCTGTTTCAGTTGCACTTTTGCGAATTGTGTCTTCATCGCTCCGGAATTGTTCGTACGATACGGATTCTTCTCAATCTTCACTTTTATCCTCTTCGCCGGTGGCTCTGGGCGGAATAGAACAAAAAAACGACGTTTTTATTTTTTTTTTTCGAAAATAAAAAAGCACTTTTTTTTAATAAAAAAGCATTTTTATTCAGATTTTAAATTCCCATTAGAGATACGGGAATTACGAATAAATACTTGCGAGAATTAGTTGTCCCCTATATGATCGATTTGTAGCAACGTATAACGTCGGATTTCATATGATTCTTGAACGAATCTTCCTAACTCGCAACGGGCATTAAAAAACCCTCTGCTTTCTTTGTACACGCCGAATTTCTGTTTGAAATTTATGATACTTTCTATAATTCGATAGTTTAAGCTTCGTTTTAATGTCATTGCCGTGTTAATAACCGTTTCGCTACTAAAGACGTATATATACGTCCACGAAACAATTCGAATTTCAGTTTCCTATAAATGGATAATCTATCTTGTACTTAGTTAACGATTTAACCTTCGTTTTAATTTCGTTGCCGTGTTAATAACCGTTTCGCTACGGAAGACGTATATATACGTCCACAAAACAATCCGAATTTCAGTTTCCTATAAATGGATAATCTATATTGTACTTAGTTAACGATTTAACCTTCGTTTTAATTTCAATGCCGTGTTAATAACCATTTCGCTACTAAAGACGTATATATACGTCCACGAAACAATGCGAATTTCAGTTTCCTATAAGTGAATAATCTATCTTGTACTTAGTTAACGATTTAACCTTCGTTTTAATTTCAATGCCGTGTTAATAACTGTTTCGCTACTAAAGACGTATATATACGTCCACGAAACAATTCGAATTTTAGTCTCCTAAAAAGTCTATCCTATACTTTTCGTTAATTGATTGAATCGATGATCTTGCGAATTAGGCGAAAACAACAAGAAATAATGACGATAAATAAATATATAAAATGCAATTTACCCGTCTGTGAGCTACTGGGAACTGCATCGCTTGCAACTTCTTCCTTCATCTCCGAGATGTGCCCACTGGATCGTTACAATAGTTCCACAAATGCGCAGATCGATCGGAGGAAATATTTTGTTTACGTTGAACCTGAGAACACGATCAATTTCGTAACTTTATTGAAACACTAAAAAAAAAAAAAAAAACAATATGAGTACAAAGTAAAAATGCTCGATTCCGAATCGACTTTTTCTTTTTTTTAAAGCGATTTAGAATGATTTCTTTCGAATCGATTCGTTGATGCGCGATTCTGGCACAAATCTATATATATTTTTTAAACTTGTAAATAAATAAAAAAGAAATATAAAATTAAAATATTCATTGGTAATCAACGCATTATTGAATTAAAACAATTAAATACCTTTTGCTATTAAATAATTTTATAGATTCGTGGAGCATTTCGAGTCTATTCAATCATCGATCAACTTGCAACTAGATATTTGTCGAAACTACTGGAACAATAGCATACAAAAATTTACCCATCTTTTCCATTGTTAACCAGTTAACTGCGATTGACGAGTATACTCGTCATGACGAAATGACGATATATTTTGTGTCACGACGAGTATACTCGTCGTGCGTAAAAAGTAGTTGCCATTGGCAATTTAATTAGTTAGCTGCGATTGACGAGTATACTCGTCAGGGTCGAAATGACAATATATTTTGTGTCATGACGAGTATACGCGTCGAAACGTAAAAAGTAGTTACCATTGGCAATTTAATCAGTTAGCTGCGATTGACGAGTATACTCGTCAGGGTCGAAATGACAATATATTTTGTGTCATGACGAGTATACGCGTCGAAACGTAAAAAGTAGTTACCATTGGCCACTTAAATTGTAATATCAGTGAAAACTAAATTATATTGTGCGTACTTTGGTAAGAAGTCAGCACAACTAACTGGTTAAAACATGAAGTTCATGCAATGTCGATTTTACAGACCTTTCATCAATATCACGGTTTTACAAAAAAAAAGGCTTCAGCTTTGAATAGCTCTAGGAACACGATTTTGGAAAATGTTCCAAAATTCTTCCAAACAGTTCTTCGATTCTTGATTATCTTCGCTTTCCCCGTAAAGATAATTTAAATTCCTTCCGAATAGCTTTCAACCCTATCGTTACCATGGACGTATATATACGTCCTCAAAAACTTCGCCGTCGCCTGTTAAAACACGTCTATACTTCGTTTCGTATCGCAATAATATTTCATTCGTTATCCGGTAGTCGTTTAAAATTCGATCAATAATACCAAGTATCTTAAACATTTACATTTACAAAAATTTCTGAATTGACATACGTAAATTATCCTCGTTTACGCGTTAGAAAGATTTTCGAATTTCACGCTGCCGCAGCGAAAGGGTTAACGATATTTTTATCGAAACCGGCGATACGTGAAAGTGTCAATGGACTTCCGATATATTATCGATATTTATCGATAATATCCGAGTCAATAGTTCAACTCGTCCCGCTGAAATGAACGAAACCCACGTGTGTGCGTCAGTTGAAACAGCCACTCGTCGGCAGTCGGAACGCGAAAACGAAAAAACCGATATGGCGTCAAACTAACCTATAAACTACGCTAAAATCGCACCCATCGCAATTTTCGAATCGATGGGATAGTTAAACATAAAATCGCAATAATCTGATTCCACGCGTCGAATAACCGCTGCAATATGCATAAAAATAAGTAATAAAATTTGCGTAGCTTCGAAAGAAAATTGACCCATGGATGTAATTCTAATTAAAAACGTATCCGCGATCGAATTCGAATAAATCTGCGGCTATAACATAAACTCGGGAACGATTTCGATATTTTCTCTGTCACGTTTTATTCGAGATAAAGATCGTTGTATTTATTACATAGTTTCTTAGACCAGGGACTAATATCTTGCATCGGTATTAAAACGTTCGGACGAAGTCACTTCGTAGTATACCCGATAATAATTATAGTATCAATTTAGCGTTGCTCGAGACAAAAACAAATCTGCCGCACTTATCGAGCATCGCTATAATATTTCAACATCGCCAAGAAGCCACAGAAGTGTCTAAAAAAAAATTGAAAAAAAAAAATACTTACAAAACGTTAAACAAGTATTCGATGCTGGCAAAACTTCGAAATCCCGCTATCGTTTCCTCCGCGTGCCGCAAAAAATAGATACGTCACTTTTCCACGCTTCGAACGGCCTCTTATCTCGCTCTGTTCGTAAACATTTCAACTTGGAACATCCAAATTTGCCCCAAGCATGGGGAATACACTTGCGACGACACTGCCATGAACGATAGGGGCGTGAATGACAGGGCCGTATAATACGGGCGCTTAAAAGGCCGGAGAAGCAGTCCTCGAAATCTGTAACAACAATTTAGGCACAGAGTAACAGCGCAGTGCTTACGCTCCCAATGGAAACTTTACTCAACTGGTTTACTTCGATTTTAATGAGCTTTAATATCGAAAATATTTTTTCGCTGCGTATAATATAAATTGACGGTGGAATGACGTCACAATGCGTGATAAGGCGCGAGTGGGGAGAATCGTTACACGCGGTGCTCATTCGTGTATTATATTTTCAATATCGCTGGCTCTTGTTTCTAACGAAGATCGTACATTTTTGTAGGTAGACAGACTATGGGCCCCTCGTGACGCGTACGAAATATTAAGCAACGTATAATTACTTAATAGTTTTCAAAAAATACCCGTTGACATACTACGCGTACAAGTTGCTTTCCGACAAAATAGTAGTCGCGGTGAAATTGCAACGACACGTGACTTTTATAACGCGGAAGAGCTCGCTAGGTCACGTTTGCGTATTCCTTTAAAACTATTCATCGAGTAACTACGCTTCATATTTTACACGCGTCATTAGGGGGCCCATAGTATTTACCACCTTGCGGAAGCTCATTAAAATCGAAGTCGGACCAGTTGAGAGCCTTGCCTATTTATAAGGAACCCGGGCCCCAGAACCTGCGTATACGCTCCTGTCCTCGACGACGTCACAGACTTTGGTACAGGACGATTGACCGATTATCGTGTCGTATTGGACTTCGCGTCGCGCGTGTTCCGATACACCGATAACCTACAAATTCACAGCCTTCGGTAGTAATACCTTTACTGCTTTATTATCCGACGAAGATTTTATAGTATCTTAAAATACTACTTCTGAAGTATTTTAATATACAAAATGTGAAGGAAAAGGCAAAAGTAAGATACATTTTAGACGATCGAAAAGGTAAAAATCAGCAACCGATCCGCGCGTAACGATACGAAAAGCATTGGATGAGCGGGTCTGTATCCTGTTCTTTGGTGAATGATCGAAATCCCCGCCGTTTGGGGGCGTTAAGATTTACTCCCACTGCGACTCCATTTCCCCTACTTTTCGAGGGGAAAACCCGAAAAGGTCCTCTTAGTCTCTGTTCCGAGGATTCAGTGCATTTTCTACCGTAGTAAACGTCGAATCTCGTTCGCGTAGCGTTTTCTCCCCCCTTTAACCTCTTAGGCACTATGCGCCACTATAGTGGCTTTCGCGGATGTCATCTTTCTGTACGACGCACCACTATAGTGGCTTTAATTGTTAAAGTTAAAATGTGTGTATCATATCTTTAAGAAAAATTAGAATTTAATCATCAAACACTTCATTCCAATGTACTCGTGTAAAGAACAGCATTATATCCGTCACACATTGCAGTGCCGTATCATTTACACGTAATTTACGTTGAACTCTGCCGTACAGAGAAACAGCCCCGCGCGCAAAATTCAGCCGTGCCTAAGAGGTTAAGTTACCTTCGATCAGTTTGTTTACCTTTCGTTTCACAGTCTCGCCGCGATTTCTAATTTACCATTTAATCCTTTGCTCTAATTAATATATTATAGTGTTAGTTTCGAGTGACAGCAAGCGGGTATGGCTTCCACGAGAAAGATCAACCTGTCGATGAAAGAGCGGCTGGACATATTAAAGGACTTGGAGGCGTGCACGGCTGTCTCGATAATAGCGAAACGATACAACGTGCATCCGACGACGATCAGACGTATAAGACGGAACGCGGTGAAAATCGGTGCGTTCGCCGAGAAGGATAACGAGCAAAAGGAACGGAAGAGGATACGAAAGCCTACGTACGAGAAATTGGAGGATCGTTTGCTGCGATGGTTCGCCGAAAGGAAAATGCTCGGCGATCATTTCTCGGACGCCGTTCTATTGGAGAAGGCGAACGAGATAAGGCAAACGATACCGTCTTACGCGAATTTCAAAGTGAGCGTAGGTTGGCTGACGCGATTCAAGAGGCGGAACGGCATTCGATTGGTGCACGCGTATCCCGCGAAGGGAAGCAACGATGGAGAAGCGGCGAGAACGTTCGTGGATAATTTCAACGAGCTGATCGAGGAGCAACGCGTTCACCCGGAGAACATTTACAACATGGACGAGACGGGGCTGATGTGGAAAGCTTTGCCAACCGCGAAAACGTTCGCGGATAAATGCCAGGCTAAAGCAGGCGGGGGTTATAAGCATCGCAAAGAGAGGATAACGATAGCGCTGTGCGCGAACGCGACCGGTAGCAACAAGATCAAACCGTTGGTCGTAAACAAATACAAGAATCCGAGAGCCTTGAAGCACCGTTTCAACGATCTACCGGTCTTCTATTCGTCCCAACCGCACGGCTGGATGGACCGTAACGTGTTCGCCCGATGGTTCGAAACGAACTTCAAGCCGAGCGTGAGAAAATTCCAAACGGATAGGCGGATACGGGGCAAAGTTGTTTTATTGTTGAGCCACTGCAGGGGACGGGAATTTTCGTCGGGCGTACGAAGTAACGATGATTACGAGATCATTCATTTACCGGCGAACACCGGGTCGTTGATACAGCCGATGGATCAGGGCATCGTTCAGAAAACGAAAACGATCTTTCGCCGTAAAATGATGCAGCACGCGTTGAGCTATCGCGGCGGCGTGAGCGAATTCTACGCGTACTACGACATCAGGATGTGCATCATGATACTGGACCAATCGTGGGGCGAGATCACCGCGAACGATGTAAGAAACGCTTGGAAGAAGATCGTCGTGACGAGGAATTTCGCGGAGGAGATCGACGAGGCGTACAAACCTCGCGAGTTTCAAACGATAATGACCAACATCACCGGCGAACATTATACCGAAGACCAAGTCGCGGACTTTTTGTCCGCGTGCGAGAACAACGAGAGGAGAAACTCGAATGGAGAAGAGGAAGAAGATGAAGACGAAGAGATAGAAGCGGAGATAAATATGGAAAGATTAACGCGCAACGGGCCGATAGACGGACACGCCAAAGAATTGAAATATTTATTCAACAGATTAACGTTTTACAGCGCGAAAGCTCCGAAACATATCCGGATAATAGTAGACGGATTGAAACAGTATTTTCTATACGAAAGATAGGTAGGTATACTCATGTATACAGGACCGACAATAAGCTTATTTATTTATTAATTATTTAAGTCAACGATCGTTAATGCCGGCCATTATTTTATACCAATTCGCGCATTGGTTTTGGTCAATTTTTTCGAGACATTCGGCCCTACAATCGAACTTTATTTTACGGGATTTTATCAGACCATTTCTTCGTGGTAATTAATCTTTTTTTTTTTCTATTCAAATACCCGCATAATTCGTCACTTGAGAAATTTTTTTTTTTAGGGATCACTTCCGGTTAGAACTTTCATCCGAATACGCGGCGTTTGCCAAACTTTTTTCGCCGTTATTTGACGAAAATGTTTAGCCTTGTCACTGGATTTAACAATTCGCGACGGGTTCATACGAGGTCTAGTTAAAATAACGAAGCCTTTGAAAGTTAAGGTTGGCATTTTAAAATGATACGGAGAAAAATACCGAGCCGCGATCAATAAAGTTTGGCAAACGCTGATCCAGATCCAACCTCTATCCCGTATAAAACTTATCACCTGCCGCGTCTTAACAGAGAAAAAAATTAAGCAAGTGTTTTTTGTAAAAATGTATATAACAAATATAGAACTGCTATATGAAACTATTATAACTACCGTGAACTAATCTAAACGGATAGATACGAAAACCTATGAGAATGGAATATTTTCTAACTTTTCTAAGTTCCGTCTAACGTGTTGCAAAACCAATTTTATAGGTTACGTTGATCGCTAGGAACTCTTTACCGCGTCGAGAAAATAACGTCAGAAACGTCGTCGTAACGGGCTGTTCCTATTGGTCGAGCGCAGTGACAAGAATCAAAATGGCGTTCAACGAAACCCGTAAAATACAGTATCTTTAAAGACTTCGTAACTTTGGATTCCGCGCGCATTTCCGGCTTTTATAAATATTACTTTCGCATTCCACGCATCGAACTCTATTAAATCACTAAAAAAAAAAAAAGAAAACGTACATATACAATTCGGCGTACGGCGAAGGAGACTTTAATCGAAAAATTGGCCGTGGAATCTTGACTTTTCGTACATAGAAACTCCCGTATAATATTGCCAGTCGATGTTTTCTTTTTTCTTAGCTCTCGTGTACTTTGAAAACCATGTTTTTTATTTTTTTTCTCTCTCATTTACACTAAGATACGTATTTCTTATCCTATTCTCTTAATTCGCTTAAATTGTAGCGCGCAACTGCTTGCTGACATTTTTAACGGAATAACCACAAAATGGCGGCACTTAATTGGTCCCTGATTCACGCGATAGTAGCAAATGACATTTACGAAGCAAAGAATAGACTATCCATTATAAAACGACAGGAATTGTTTCCGACACGATCGATCTATAATAGTCAGATCTATATAATAACCTGTATAAAAGTATACGTATCTTCCGTAACCCGAATTTCATTCGCTTTCTCGCGTGTGTTCGATCGTGAACGCTATCTGGCGTAAATTTCCTAGAATTCGCCGTAAGCCGCGGAATTCAATGGTATCGATTGATAATGTTCATCGCGAACGCTCGTTTAGTTGATTAAGAAACGTAGAAACGCCAATTAGAAGCTTTTAGTCGAGGAAACGTTTATCGACGTCTTCGTATAACGAAGAAGTGATAACTTTTTACGATAACGATATAACAAGTCTCACGATACGAACAAATTGTGTAGCAATATTATATTTGATACACGGATAGACTTTATCAACTTTGATGTTAAACGAATTATTCGAAATCGTAAGCCGCTTCTTTTACGCGATTCGAATTTCAGTTTGAAATTTACGATGTTGTGTTTCCCCATAAATGGATAACCTGCGAGTTTGATACGAAAAGTCCGACCAGGAACACAGTATACGACGTTCCCCGTAAATAAAGTAGTCTATGGTTTAAGTAAAATCCGTCGTAGCCGCAATAGTACGACGAAAATGTCACCAGAAATCACCAGACACCGATAGTAAACAAATAATATGTACGGAGCGGATATCGCGTGAAAGAGAGGAAAATTTCGTAAAAGTCTCAAGTAAAACGTTGAGGAAGTAGTATGTCGTTGGCGGACGAATTGCTGGCGGATCTCGAAGAGAATGACGACAGCGATGATATGGCAGAGGAACCGGAGCCTGATTTTATTCAGGCTTCGGTTTCCAAAAGCATCGAAGAAGGTTAACAATTGTTTGTTTACGTATCTCTAATTACACGGGGCGGATTTCGTAGGATGCTTTTGTAAGAAACTTAATGATTGCACCTCGCGCAACGATGAACTATTTTTCGCCAAGGACGTATATATACGTCGCCGTAAATTTGGCAATCATTCGCTGTTAAACGTACACGCGTATCTTTTTCACTACCATTTCTATTATCGTTCGTATCTATTAGTGTAATTGTCGCTACAGAGAATCTAAATTTATTCATTCATTGGTTCGTTACAAATATTGCAAATAGTCTGAGAACAAGTCGAGTAAACTTTTGTCCATTTCTTCTTTTTTTTCTTTCGCAGAAATAAAAGTGGCTTCCGTGAGGGAGTTAGCGAAGCTTCGCGATTCGGAGCAACTGCGAAAGGTGATGTCTCAGATAGAGAAGTACAGCAAAGTTCCGAGGAAATCGGCGGACATTATCGGACCAGTCGAATCGGATCCCGAATATCAGCTTATAGTCGAAGCTAACAACATGGCTGTGGATATCGACGATGAAATAGGTATAATCCTAAACGAAAAGCATCGGATGAACTATCCATTCTCGCATAGAATCGTCCATTAACCATTTACAGCGTCACATGTGCTTCGAAGTAGATTTAAAACAATGGCGCCTTTGAAACATTGGAAATTGTAAATACGAATACTGCGTTGAGTTAACCAATTGGCTGTGTTAATCCTGTTTCAAAGTGTGCATCCAAATGCGTCGCATTCAAAAAGGAGGGGAACAACTACTTTGTTTACGTTGCATGCAGTTTTTCCATAACGATTATTTTATTCGTTTTGGCCTCCAAATATTTTGGACAATCTTGAAATTTACGAATAATTACGAATTTTTAGTTTCCGTTAAAATTACGATTTAAATAGCCGATAATAACTACTTTTTACGCACGACGAGTATACTCGTCGTGACACGCGAAATATTGTAATTTGCCGGATCTATAATAACGCCTATAGAAGTATATGTTCGTATTTATTGCGACTTTTCTATCGTTTAATCTTTTGTAACCCGAATTTCGTTTACTTCTACGATATTTGAACTTATTCGAAATTGAAATTCGAAACCTTGAAAAGTTCGAAACTTTGGAAAGTCGGCGTCGCGAAATATCGCAGCCTTTTTAAATTCGCGAATCCCTTAAATATTCGAATGCGTAGGAATTCGATGCCTCGGACGTTTTCGGGAAAGCGTAAAAATAGAAAAATGATCGAAGAAGAATTCTTGCGAAATTACGTGAAACGATTTGCCACTTTTCAGCAACCATTCACAGATTCACGCGGGACAAATATTCGAAAAGGTTCCCAGAATTGGAGTCTCTAGTAGTTGGACCGCTGGAATACGTGATGACGGTTAGAGAATTGGGGAACGACTTGGATAGAGCGAAAAACAACGAAACGCTGCAACAGTTTCTCACACAGGCGACGATTATGGTTGTTTCCGTCACCGCGTCCACGACTCAAGGGTAATCTACTTTTATTCCTGCGTATAATCATTGCCCGTCCGTACATTTTCACCAGTTACTCGTTTATTTACGAACCGGGATCGAAAATAAAAAAAACTGCGATCACGCGTAATAAACTAATCAAAATAATGACGTAAAATCCGTCAAATCTCTCGATCCTTGCAAACGCAAAGCCAGCGGATTCTCAATATTCGTAAATTCGAATATTAAGCCTTGTAAATCGCCGCGAAACCCTAAAATTATTATTCCTAAGCCCCCGAAATTTTAACGTTGGCAAAAAAAAAAAAGAAGGTTTTACAGTTTTTGAAAGTGGACAAATTTTTCGTTAACTTTTCGGAAATTTTGCTGATTCACGCGTGGCTCATCGGAACGCTTCGAATTCGCAGGCAACTGTTGACGGAAGACGAAAAGGAAGCGATTTGCGAGGCCTGCGACATGGCGGTGGAATTGAACAATTGCAAATTGAAAATATTCGAATACGTGGAAAGTAGAATGGCGTTTATCGCGCCGAATCTTTCCGTCATAGTCGGCGCATCGACGGCAGCGAAAATTATGGGTATCCTATGCTAATTTTTGCCCTCCTTTCGAGTAACGATGTAATTTCGAACGCTTCGATTTTTTTTTTAGCTTCCGATTCAAAGCTTTGAAACGCTTCGAAGAATTGCGAAAATCTTGCGAGTTTTTCTCGAATATTTCGGACTTCCTGCGAAACACTTTCCAAGGCGAATTCTTTTAGTTTCGTGCAATATTCGAATCGCTTCGAATTCGCGTATTACTTTTATTCGTTTTACATTTCGTTAACTTTGAATTAACATTATTTGGGAGATTGAAATGAAATAAACGAACGAAGCAACATTCGTCGTAATATTAACTTGAATATTAAGCTTGAACTTTGGTTTAAAATTGCGACGATGAAACGTTGTTGAGGTGTTGAATTTGAAACGTTATTAAATCCGTATTTCCTCATTTTTCGAGGTGTTGCCGTGTTTTGTAATCGTTTGTAATTTTACGATTATAACGCGTGTCTTGTGATAATAGGCGAACTCTTCTTATACAGATTCGAAGTTCCGTCATTACTTTGAACGCTTTGGAAAATTTTGTTCGTCTCGGGACGCGTTTCGTTCGGTATTTTAGGTGTTGCAGGAGGATTGACGAAACTCTCGAAAATGCCCGCGTGCAACGTTCTGGTGTTAGGATCGCAGAAAACTACGCTATCGGGATTCTCCCAAGTAGCCACTTTGCCTCATACTGGATTTATATACTATTCCGATATCGTGCAAGATACACCACCAGTAAGTTCACGTATTACGATGCGTTAGTCGAATTTCAAGCGTTTGAATTATCGAAAGCTTTCGAATTTCAAGCATCTCAATTTTTAAGCTTTCGAATTCCAAGCATTTACATTTCCAAGCTTTCGAATTCCAAGTATTCAAATTTCAAGTTTCCGAATTCGAAGCATTTAAATTTCCAAGCTTTCTAATTCGAAGCATTTAAATTTCAACCTTTCAAATTCCAAGCATTTAAATTTTCAAGCTTTCGAATTCCAAGTGTTTGAACTTTCAAGCTTTCAAATTCCAAGCATTTAAATTTTCTAACTTTCGAATTTAAGGTGTTTGAATTTTCAAGCTCTCGAATTCCAAGCATTTAAATTTTTAAGCTTCCGAATTTCAAGCATTTAAATTTTCAAACTTTCGAATTTAAGGTGTTTGAATTTTCAAGATTTCGAATTTAAGGTGTTTAAATTTTCAAGCTTTCGAATTCCAAGTCTTCAAATTTCAAGCTTTCGAATTCCAAGCCTTCGAATTTCAAGGTTTCTAATTCGAAGCATTTAAATTTCAAGCTTTCTAATTCGAAACGTTTAAATTTCCAAGCTTTCGAATTTCAAGTATTTAAATTTCAAGCTTTCGAATTCCAAGCCGTCAAATTTCAAGTTTTTGAATTCCGAGTATTTAATTTTCAAGCTTTCGAATTTCAAGCATTTAAATTTTCGAGCTTTCGAATTCCAGGTGTTCGAATTTTCAAGCTTTCGAATTTCAAGCATTTCAATTTCGAAGCTTTCGAATTTCAAGTGTTTGAATTTTCAAGCTTTCGAATTCCATGTCTTCAAATTTCAAGCTTTCGAGTTCCAAGCCTTCAAATTTTAAGGTTTCTAATTCGAAGCATTTAAATTTCCAAGCTTTCGAATTCGAAGCATTTAAATTTCCAAGCTTTCGAATTTCAAGTCTTTAAATTTCCAAGCTTTCTATTCCAAGTCGTCAATTTTCAAGTTTTTGAATTCCAAGTATTTAATTTCCAAGCTTTCGAATTTCAAGCATTTAAATTTTCAAGCTTTCGAATTCCAGGTGTTTGAATTTTCAAATCTTCAAATTTCAAGCATTCCAATTTCGAAGCTTTCGAATTCCAAGTATTTAAATTTTTAAGACTTCGAATTCCAGGTGTTTGAATTTTCAAGCTTTCGAATTCCAAGCATTTAAACTTTCAAGCTTTCGAATTTTCATGCTTTTGAATTCCAAGCCTTCAAATTCCAAGTTTTCGAATTCTAAGCAGTTAAATTTCCAAGCTTTTGAATTCCAAGCATTTAAATGTCCCAGCCTTCGAACAACAAGCATTTCAATTTTTTAAACTTTCAAATTCAAGGTTTTTGAATTTTCAAGCTTTCGAATTCCAAGCATTTAAACTTTCATGTTTTCGAATTTCAAGTGTTTGAATTTTCATGCTTTTGAATTCCAAGCATTTAAATGTCCCAGCTTTGGAATTTCAAGCATTTCAATTTTTTAAACTTCCGAATTCATGGTTTTTGAATTTTCAAGCTTTTGAATTCTAAGCATTTAAATTTTTAAGCTTTCGAATTTCAAGTGTTTGAATTTTCATGCTTTTGAATTCCAAGCTTTCAAATTCCAAGTTTTCGAATTGTAGGCATTAAAATTTCCAAGCATTCGAATTCCAAGCGTTCAAATTTCAAGCTTTCGAATTTTAAGCATTTAATTTTTCCAAGTTTACTCAAATTTCAAGCATTTAAATTTTCAAGCTTTCGAATTCCAAGTGTTTGAATTTCCATGTTTTCGAATTCCAAGTATTTAAATTTCAATGCTTCCGAATTCCAAGTATTTAAATTTCAAAGCTTCAGAATTCCAAGGTCTGAAATTTCCAAGCTTTCAATTTCTTAAGCTTTCGAACTGCACGCAAATAGCCGCTTAATAATTTTTTAATTTTCTGGACGCACCTTAATTTTTACTGCAACAAATTTAAATTACTATTCTTTATAAACGCTTCGAAGTTATAGAAATTTGGTGGCTTAGAATTCGAAAGCTTGGAGTTCAAAACGAAAACAATCCCATAAGTATTATTATTCCTCGTCCGCAAAGGGTTAAATCGTCAAGCTTTCCATTCCAAGCCTTCAATATTCGCGGTGTCAATGAGATTTTTCGCCATAGTCGAACGAACGATTGTTTGCAGGATTTGCGTAGAAAAGCGGCGAGGCTGGTAGCGGCGAAAAGCGTGTTAGCAGCCCGCGTGGACGCTTGCCACGAAAGTACGGACGGTCGTATCGGTCAAATGTTCCGCGAGGAAATCGAAAAGAAGCTGGACAAACTGCAAGAACCGCCACCGGTAAAATTCGTCAAGCCTCTGCCGAAACCCATCGATCCAGGGCGAAAGAAACGTGGCGGCAAACGTGTGAGAAAAATGAAAGAACGCTACGCGATTACCGAATTCAGGAAACACGCCAACAGGATGAATTTCGCCGATGTGAGTCGCCATTTTCAATTCCATTTTAAGCTTCACAACAATTTTCAATCTTTCGAATTTCGAATGCTTCGAGATCCCAAAGTTTTAGAGTTTCGAACGCTTGAAACTTTCTCACAGTTTTGAATTCGCCGCGTTTCCAAATTTTCGAAGCTCGCAATTTTCAATGGTCTTCGAATTCACCGAGGTTTGAATTCCGAATACTTCGAATTTCCAAAGCTTAGAATTTCGAATACTTCGAATTCCCAAAGCTTAGAATTGCGAATGCTTCGAGATTCGAAAGTTTAGAATTTCGAATGCTGGAAACTTTCACAGTTTCGAATTTGCCGTGTTTCCAAATTTTTAAAGCTTCCAATTTTCAATGGTTTTCGAATTCCCAAAGTTTAGAATTCTCAAAGTTTAGAATTTCGAATGCTGGAAACTTTCACAGTTTCAAATTTGCCGCGTTTCCAAATTTTTAAAGCTTCCAATTTTCAATGGTTTTCGAATTCCCAAAGTTTAGAATTCTCAAAGTTTAGCATTTCGAATGCTTCGAGTTCCCAAAGCTTAGAATTTCGAATGCTTGAAACTTTTACAGTTTCGAATTTGCCGCGTTTCCAAATTTTCAAAGCTTCCAATTTTCAATGGTTTTCGAATTCCCAAAGCTTAGAATTCCCAATGCTTCGAGTTCCCAAAGCTTAGAATTCCGAATGCTTCGAGTTACCAAAGCTTAGAATTCCGAATGCTTCGAGTTACCAAAGTTTAGAATTTGGAATGCTGGAAACTTTCACAGTTTCGAATTCCCAAAGTTTAGAATTCTCAAAGTTTAGAATTTCGAATGCTGGAAACTTCACAGTTTCAAATTTGCCGCGTTTTCAAATTTTCAAAGCTTCCAATTTTCAATGGTTTTCGAATTCCCAAAGTTTAGAATTTCGAATGCTTGAAACTTTCACAGTTTCAAATTTGCCGCGTTTTCAAATTTTCAATGGTTTTCGAATTCCCAAAGCTTAGAATTCCCAATGCTTTGAGTTCCCAAAGTTTAGAATTTGGAATGCTGGAAATTTACACATTTTCGAATTCGCGACGTTTCCAACTTTCCAAAGCTTCCAATCTTCAATTATTTTCGAGTTCCCAAAGCCTAGAATTTCGAATGCTTCGAACTTCCAAAGGATAAATGTTGAATGAATAAAATAAATAAGAGCAAAATGTTACGTGAAACCGTTATCGTGTGTACGACGAATCCGAAACGAATTCGTATCGTTCGATTACTTTCTAATCGTTCGTTGTTACGTCCGACGATTTTTACAGATCGAAAACGACGCGTATCAGGAGGATCTCGGTTATTCGCGTGGAACGATCGGTAAAGCGGGAACCGGCCGTATCAGATTGCCTCAAATCGACGAGAAAACGAAAGTGCGTATATCGAAGACGTTGCAGAAGAATTTGCAAAAGCAACAGCAATGGGGCGGCAGTACAACGGTGAAGAAACAAGTATCTGGTACCGCTTCCAGCGTCGCGTTCACGCCGTTGCAGGTAAATATTATTAACCACCAAGTTCACGGAACTTTTCAAATTTCGTACCTTAAAATTATAGAGACGATAAATATTATTTGTCAGTAATCTTTATGTTTATGTTAACTTTAATTAATATTACAATGGCACGAATAATGTATTCTACGCGATTCTCGCGATTAAAATAGCAATAATGTTAATCTTCTACGAATTTTTATTTTCCCTAGCCTAGCTTTGAATATTCGATTATCAAAATAACAACAATAGTAATTTTCTACGAAGCTTCGCTCTTCAAATATTCGGTTAAATGTAATTAACGTTTGTTTTCAGGGGTTGGAAATTGTGAATCCGCAAGCAGCGGAGAAGAAGGTGAACGAAGCTAACGCGAAGTACTTTTCGAATACCGCCGGATTTTTGAAAGTGAAGAAACCATAAGGGAATTGTGTACATAACATGAACTGTAATTGTAATTGTAATTGTAATTGTAATTGTAATGGAGATCGATTGGATTTGTATAATCCGCCAATTGTGTAAACACGCAGAAATGTTAATTATAGTAAACGTTTAGTAACGTCAATCCAATAATGAACGAATAAAATAAAAACAATAATTCTCCCATGTTCCAATGCTTATTTTTCTTCGTCAAATACGTCCTTAATCCGTTTCCAAATAGTAGAATAAATAATGAGAATTATAGTGAAAGTAGTAGTGTCCCTTTGCAGAAAACGAATATGTGCATTTCTATCAAACGATTGCCTAATTTTTCACGATGTATATACGTGTATACGTTTCAATTAACGAATGGATTAACGCTATATTTTCTTCACGTATTCTTATACTAATTCACTATAATCGGTTACCCTGGTTAATAAATAAATAAATAGAGTAAACGCTGCTAAGTGAAACACTCGATGCGTCGTCCACTATTCCGTTATCGCTAATTTGGTCGCGTTTCTTTAACCGGTTAGCTGCGATCGACGAGTATACTCGTCACGGAGAAATGTCATTTCGTCTGTTACGACGAGTATACTCGTCGTTGCGTATAAAGTAGTTACCATTGACTATTTAACAAGTCAGATATGATCGACGAGTATACTCGTCACAGAGAAATGTCAATATTTCGTCTGTTACGACGAGTATATTCGTCGTTGCGTAGAAAGTAGTTACCATTAACTATTTAACAAGTTAGATATGATCGACGAGTATACTCGTCACAGAGAGATGTCAACATTTCGTCTGTTACGACGAGTATACTCGTCACAGAGAAATGTCAACATTTCGTCTGTTACGACGAGTATACTCGTCACAGAGAAACGTCAACATTTGGTCTGTTACGACGAGTATACTCGTCACAGAGAAATGTCAACATTTCGTCTGTTACGACGAGTATACTCGTCGTTGCGTAAAAAGTAGTTACCATTGACTATTTAACAAGTTAGATATGATCGACGAGTATATTCGTCACGGAGAAATGTCAACATTTCGTCTGTTACGACGAGTATACTCGTCACAGAGAAATGTCAACATTTCGTCTGTTACGACGAGTATACTCGTCACAGAGAAATGTCAACATTTCGTCTGTTACGACGAGTATACTCGTCACAGAGAAATGTCAACATTTCGTCTGTTACGACGAGTATACTCGTCACAGAGAAATGTCAACATTTCGTCTGTTACGACGAGTATACTCGTCACAGAGAAATGTCAACATTTCGTCTGTTACGACGAGTATACTCGTCACAGAGAAACGTCAACATTTGGTCTGTTACGACGAGTATACTCGTCACAGAGAAATGTCAACATTTCGTCTGTTACGACGAGTATACTCGTCGTTGCGTAAAAAGTAGTTACCATTGACTATTGAACAAGTTAGATATGATCGACGAGTATACTCGTCATGGAGAAATGGCAGTATTCCGCGTTACGACGAGTATACTAAATATCGCGTCGCGGTGAAAGGGTTTAACGAAGTGACAGCCGGCGAATCAGCAAAGGACGCAACGTGTGCGTATACTATTCGATTATTGCTATTCCGTCGCGTTTCTTTAGTTTCGACGATGATCACCGTGGATTATCTTCGACTCTTAACACCGTGCACGCAATCTATAAACAGTTTCGCGTACAACAAACGCGTCACACTGGCGGATAACGCACAGTGGGTAATAAAAAATAATTGCACGGCAAAGTTACGTACAGGTGGGCCTCCTATAACGCGGCTTCACTACGAAACGCGGTCCGCAAAAAAAAATGCGAAAATTTCCCTACAACCGCGGCAGTACTCTTGCAACACTTTCAGGAAACGTGGAAAACTGTTCCATGTATACGACGCCCGCGATTCTACGAGTGCACTCCCAAAGGAACGTATCCCACCGCGTTGCACGTGTCTCACCTGCGTACAATTAAAAAGTTCCAGTCGAACTTTTAACACCGGCACCTGTTCGCGCGAACGCGTAACCGAAACGCGAGTTTACATACAATATACACGCATACGCGCGCACTCGCGTTTCACGCTGCCGCGAGGTTCTTGCAAATATGATAGACGACCTCGCGGTTGAACCGATCGTAAAAATAAACAGCGCGAAAGAGACTCGTTGAACCAGGAGCGAAAAGGTGCGTGAGCCGCGGCGCGAACGAGAGGGAAAGATCGAGCGAAGCGTCGCGCGATCGCAGATCGGTGAAAGACATCGCGAACACCGGACGGTGCGAAACCTGGGCAAAACCAGAACCGGGTGTCGTAAGGTAATCGGCGACCTACCCGTCCACCGTCATTCGCGTTCTCTTACAACGGTTAGAACGTTCCGCCAGTGTTTCTCTCGCGTGCACGTTGCGCGTACGTGTATGGCTTTATCCCGTGAATCTAATCGTGCGCGCGCGCGCGCGCGTTTCCGTTAGTTTGTTCGTCGTCATCGTCGTCTTCGTCGTTTGCGCGAAACGATAGATAAATCGAAAGATTTTCGGGTGTGCTGCGCTGCGCGCCGTGGGATCATCGGAGGAGCCCCGGTGTTTCGACCGCGATTTATCATGGCCACTTTTAAGGACTTGGAGAACGATTGGTCCGTGCTGAGCCAGGACTGCGCCGACTGGACGCATTCCGGTAAGTCTTTCCCGTCCTTCGTAGTAGGGGATAAGAGCATTGGCCAAGAATGGGACACGCGTGAAACGGCGAAGCGCGTTTTGAAACGTATCGGTATCGTGCAACAAATACACCGACGTTCTATTTTATTACAAATAATTCGCACAGATCTGATCGATCTGTGATACAGCGTGTATGAATAGAAGTACAGCGAACCCTCGTATAACACGGTTTCGCGTGTAACGCGAAGCGAGAATTGCGACAACACACTACTAAACGTGAATAAAAGAAACGGGGGAATTCTATCATTGGGATATTACGTAATTTCGTTTATTCGACGTTTCGGATAATTTTCCGATCGTTCCCGTTTTCGCGTCAATTTTCCCTTTCCCGCGACTGTCCTCGAGTTCAATTCATTTTTCAGTCCCTTCCCAGAGTGACACGATCTTCGATCGATTCTAGCTTTCGATCACGTGGCTTTTGGTAGACGTTAATTAATCGATCGATTAATTAATTGTACACGGTATAGGTAGGAACAATTTGCGTCTAACTTTCTTCATTTACAAAGGTCACAAGTTGCTAACGGTACAGCGTAACAAGCGACAGCGAGCTCGTACAACCTATCAATCCTCCTTTTTAATGTCAACAAGCGTGATCAAACATATGCGCGGCGTCGCGGCGGTTTCTTTTCGTCGTACGCGTACGCGTGAATAATAGGGTAGACGTACGACGTAAGGATGCTTTAATTTTCGCGCTTTAATAACTAGTAACTTTACTCAATTAGTATTCAATTTATTATTCAACATAAAGATCAAATGTGTTACAGTTTCGAGCACGCGATCGTTTTCAACGGATCCCTTTTATTCATGAACATTTCTTTCATACATGTTCGATATAATACATTTGTTTGGTACGTAATTGAAAATGTTAAACGAAGTCCAATGTCTCTATCACTCTAATATTGAATGTTTTAATATTGAATTAATTACTAATTCATTGAAAATGTACAATGTTCAATGTTCAGAATTGGTTGAAATTAATTTTGGTTTATTCTTGGGTTCGATTCACGAATAATTTCAAATTAATACTGGGTTATTCTTGAATTTCAGTTGGGAGCTTAGTATATTGCTCAATATAGGGTTTATATACGAACATTTTTGTTATATGTCGAATGTAATGAATTAATTACTGATTGATTGAAAATGTATCACAAAGTTCAATATTCAGAATGGGTTGAAATTAATTTTGGTTTATTCTTGGGTTAGCTTTGGAATGGGTTTAAATTAATGCAGATATTCGCGAATGATTTCAAACTTATACCGGGTTATTCTTCAATTCAATTCGGAATGGTTTCAAAATTAACGTTGCTTTATTCTTGGCCTCGTTTTGGAATTAATTACTAATTCATTGAAAATGTACAACAAAGTTCAATATTCAGAATGGGTTGAAATTAATTTTGATTTATTCTTCGTTTAACTTCGGACCAGGTTTGAGTCAATCTTCGTTTAATCTTGAATTAGATATACGCGAATGAATACCGGGTAATTCTTGAATTCAGAAAATAATACCGGGTAATTCTTGAATTCAGAAAATAATACCGGGTAATTCTTGAATTCAGAAAATAATACCGGGTACTTCTTGAATTCAGATTTGGAATGGTTTGAAAATTAACGTTTCTTTATTCTTCGCTTCGTTTCGGAATGCTTGCAAATTAATGGGTTATTAGTATTAATAGGTTATTCTACGATTAATCCCCATTAATTATTCACTATTAATATTATTATTAATAATCATTTATCAACGTTGCGTTAAAATGAAATTCGAAGGCTTGCGGATGCGAAAAACCTTCGAAATTCGAATAAGCCGCCAAAATTTCAAATCGCCCGCGTGAATTCTTTTCTTTTCACCTTTAAAAACTGCTGCAACGCTGCCGAACGCCGAATATTAAAAATTCAACGCTGCCAAATTGCGAACGGCAAAAAATTCTCAAACGTCGAAAAAGCATCGAAATTTCGATCCTCGATTCCTATTTTATCCCCGCAAATTTGACAAATCCCGAAAGTTTAGGTCAGCGTCTAACGCACGATTACGCAAGGGACACGCGATTATGCGAATTACTTTCTCGCGCGGTTCTGTCGAACGGGAAACCGATTGGATGCCCATCTCGCGGCGAATAACGCAACCTTTTTCTTTTCCTTTTCTCTCTCTCTCTCTCGCTGCTAATCACGGATTTTTGGCACGGGATAGATGGATCATCGTAACGTCGCTAAAATTAACAGCAACCCTAAAATAGTGAAATAAGGATTCGTATTAAAGGTAGAAGATAAGAGATCAAAGGAAGACATGTTATCACAGAGAGAGAGAGAGAGAGATTTGTTAATGCACAAGGAAGTAAATATAAGTATAGAGAATTTCTATATATTGTAGTTTATACAGATTGTATTGTAAAGTGATGAACATAGTGTAATTTTATATTCTATAGGGATTCAGGATTCAGATATATATATATATATATATACATGACCTGAATCCCTATAGAATATAAAATTATAGAATATAATTTTATAGAATATAAAATACATATATATGTTAGTATATATGTAAGGAAAAGACTTTACAAAATTACAAAGCGAGAACAAGATAAGAGGATGATAATGTAAAGGAAAAATGTAAGTAAAAAAGAAAGATCGACGTTCGTTGGGTAAAAAATGAGAGCACCTCTTAACCTCTTAGGTACTATGCGCCACTATAGTGGCTTTCGTGGATGTCATCTTTCTGTACGACGCGCCACTATAGTGGCTTTCGCGGATGTCATCTCTCTGAACGACGCGCCACTATAGTGGCTTTCGCGGATGCCATCCCTCTGAACGACGCGCGCACAAAACAAATCTAAAAAGGCGCTACAAAATTGTGTCGTATGTTCAAAAAACGATAAAAGACGACGATCGCGCTACGAATGTGAAGATTGTGATGTTGGTCTTTGTGTTGTGCCGTGTTTTAAGACGTACCATACCGAATTGTATTATTAATCATTAGAATAAATTGTTAAAGTTAAAATGCGTGTATCATATCTTCTAAGAAAAATTATAATTTAATCATCAAACACTTCATTCCAATGTACTCGTGTAAAGTAACAGCATTATCCGTCACACATTGCAGTGCCGTGTATCATTTACACGTAATTCGCGTTGAACTCTGTCGTACAGAGAGAAACAGCCCCGCGCAAAATTCAGCTGTGCCTAAGAGGCTAAAGCGCCATCTCTCGTAGGACAATGTAAAAAGACCGAAGAGAGGATTAAAATGCATGCATACAATAAAATTGTTAGCCCGCTAACGAACGTGTTTAGCGTTATCCTGTGCTTCGTCGATGATTACGAAGTTGGATAAGAATGGACTCGGAACTTATGGGGTTTATAGCCTGTTATGGGGTTTGTAGCGCGTCTAGTGAGAAAAATATCGCGAATTTCATAAATACTTGTCCTCCATCGCGTCTAACGAGTAATTAACCAACCCCTCGCCGTAAACTATTTTCGTATTATCGATGCTCGTACTGTATTACTTATTCGTTACGTTTATACAGTGAATCACGCGTGCAAAGTATTCGAATGCTGCGCGCAATTTTCAATCGCCGATTCTCAATCTTACGAACCGAGTTAAAATATAACTTTGTTGCAAGCGGAGTCCTTTCTTTTGTATCATTGAATCAACGCTATAATTCGTGTCACGAGTGCGACTCGTCGTACGCCATCGGGTTGAAGACCACGAATCAAGCTTGCATCGCTTCACGATTATTATCCGTTCTTCGCGATTTCTTCGACTGTTATAATTTTTTGTCGTCGACATTCGTGGGCTCGTTGATGGGAGCGAAATAATATCTATGAACGTATATGTATAGGCTCGCGGGGACGTTGAATTTTCTAGGGGAATCTAGGTTATTGGTAATAAGAATCGAGTGATTAGTGTGGAAAGAAAATCAATTTCTTCGGGCTACTTTCGCGTAACCGCGTTTCCATATGTCGTGGGTGTCCCCCGGATATGAAAATTTCATACCGGGTGAACCGCTTCAACGTTCGGGAATTTATTTGGACGGGACGAACAACGTTGCAACATTGAGCCCGACTAGGCTTATTTAAGTAGCATTGTAGCTATCGCGACGATTTTTTTTTCATTACCCATTGGTAATATTTCGAAAGTTATCAGCATTCTTATATTTGGCGTTTCGGATACTTTGGCGAATGCAACTTTGCAAAAATACTTGGGAATTTATTTCGACGAAACGAATAATGTTGCAAGCTTGGCCTTGAGTAGCCTTATTTAGTAACATTGTAGCTATCTAAACAAATTTTTCCGATTATCCATTGACAATATTTCAAAAGTTATCGGTATTCCTATGGTTGGTGTTTTGGAAACTTGGTGAATGCAACTATGGAAATCTTTGGGAATTTATTTTGACGAAAGGAATAATGTTGCAATATTGGCCTTAAGTAGGACTGAATTAGTGGCATTGTAGCTATCTCGACGAATTTTTTCAATTACCCAATGATAATATTTCAAAAGTTATCGGTATTCCTACATTTGGTGTTTTTTGGAAACACGGTGAATACAATTTTGTAGAAATATTTGGAAATTTATTTTTATGAAACGAATAAAGTTACAAGATTGATCTTTGACGGTAAATGTTTGGTGATATTATAGCTCTGTTAACGAATTTTTTCAACGATCTATTTACAATAGTTCGAAAGTTATTACTATTCCTATATATTTGGTGTTTTGAAAACTTGCTGAATGTAACTATGGAAATATTTGGGAATTTATTTTGACGAAACGAATAATGTTACAAGCTTGGCCTTAAGTAACCTTATTTAGTAACATTGTAGCTATCTAAACAAATTTTTCCAATTATCCATTGACAATATTTCAAAAGTTATCGGTATTCCTATGGTTGGTCTTTTCGAAACTTGGTGAATGCAACTATGGAAATCTTTGGGAATTTATTTTGACGAAAGGGACAATGTTGCACGATTGGCCTTAAGTAGACTTATTTAACGGCATCGTAGCTATCAAATTGAATTTTTTCAACCACCCATTGATAGTACTTCGAAAGTTATCAGCATTCTTATATTTGGCGTTTTGGAAACTTGGCGAATGCAACAATGGAGATATTTAGGAATTTATTCTGTTGAAATGAGCAATGCCACAAAATTGGCATTTGGTAATCGTATTCAATAATATTGTACCTATTCGCACGAATTTTATCAATCGCCTGTTAACAATATTGCGAAAGTTATTAACCATCATTGAGGATCGAATTATTCAGCAGCTTTAAATTAGGTTGAAGTTGAAGTTAAATTAAAATATCCCCTAAACTAGTGGTTCCTCGGCACAAGTGCCTTAACACTTTTTTGTAGCAAATAAAAAATCGAATCGATCGGTGCATTAAAAGATACACGATTGCGTTCGAAAAAACAAAGTTGATCCTCGTATCTCCTTTACGCGTCAACTTATAAAAAAAACTAATTAAGCGTAATTATGCTACCCACGAAGCTGTTCAACTTTCGTCCGAAACATTTTGTCGACCGATCAACCGTTTAAGAAATACGCGCGTGCAAAGATGCGTGAAATGGGCGCATCCTGCGTTCCATTCGAACCTTTAAATTTTCGCTACTCTCGTCGCCGTTTTTCCGATAATAAACTTTTAGCATCGAGATTCGAAGCTCACCTTAATTACCTAATCTGTGAAATCTGGTAACAATGTAGCGAAAAAAAAATACACGTGGATTAAAAAGCAGCTTTCGTTCAAGCTGCGAAATTTTTGCCAATATTATCGTCGAAGTTGCTGCGAAATCTAGTGACAATCTAGTGATAAATCACAATGTTGATTGAATGATAAAGCTTTCGATTCAAGCTTTTAAATTTGTACCACTTTTCCGACCATTTGTCCGACAATAAACACAGCGAGGATTCAGATTCGAAGTGCAGCTCAATTTATCGAAGCTGACAAAAATCTAGTAACGATCTAGTGACAAAGTTGCATGTCGATCGAGAAGCCGACTTTCTTAATTAAAGCTTTCGCACTTTAATCCAATATTCCTTCTATCTTTCAACGAAGTCGCGATGAAAAGTCTTGTTCAATTGTCGAAGCAGCAAAGTCTGGTAACAATCTAGTAACTTCTCGTAAGCATTTGGTAATAATTCACCTGTAATCTTAACCACGAATCCATTGGAATCTCCCGTCGTCGCGTCGAAATAATTCGGCAAACTTCGAACCGTGATAACCTCTAAACGATCAATTTTAAGGCCCGAGTACCTTAATACCTTTTCGTAGGGGGCGCAAAGACGCGTCGATCAAAGTATACGCTGCAATATAAAAAAGCCACACGATTGCACTTTTCAGGCGTACACCTGTTGCACCCAAACGCATGTAATCGTTACCAATCCACGCTTCGCTCGCGAGCCATTCAATTCTCTCTCGCAACATTTTTCTCCTAACCGTAACCGTTTTTAAAGATGTCGCCAGCCTCGTTTTTCGCCATCCTGTACGAGACTGTAAAATTATGCTGGTAATCGAAACGGAAATATTCCGCCTTTTTTTCGCCAATTTTTATCTATCGCCGCGATTAAACAGCCATGATTGATACCCTAATCGCGCAGCGCGTCTCTTTAGGTTGGCGTTGCGGTAAATTCGAACGATTCGACGCGTCGCGCCGTCGCAACATTCGATAGCGACTGGTTTTACTACTAATTTTATCATTTATCGCGCGCTCGAAGTGGCTAAAACTGGATAAAAATTCCACTCGCGGTATACAAGTGTTATTAATTAATTAGAGGTTTAGAAACCGCGCGGTTTTCACCGGTTCAACGATAAGCGAGTAATATAAAGATGCGTCCTTTCCATCCGTTCGTCTCGAACTCGTCTAACTCGTTTCATCCAAGTCCTATGGTTTCCAATTCTACGGTCATAACGCGAGTTTCTCTTCAATTCTGTCACCGTGTTAACGAGCGCTAAGTAACCGTTTCGCAACGCTAGCGAATCGATGAGATAACACAAGTTTTCTTTGCTTTTCTAGTCGAAATTTCGACTTCGCCGTTGGCAGATTGCATTGTTAAAGGAATGCGCCTGAATTCGTAATTACAGCGAATTAATGAACCACTTCGAAATCTTGTATTCAACGCGCAAAACGACAACTCTATCCCCCCTTCCAATTTTTATCCGAACTTAAGTCACCCATCAATTTGAAGCTTGTAACAAAATCGTGCAAAATAAGAATCCTATCCTTCCACTTCCAATTTTTGTTCTGCATTAAGTCAACCATTAACTTGAAAATTCCCAAGTGAAACATGCAAAACAACAACTGTATCCCCCCTCCCAATTTTTATCCTAACTTAAGTCAACCATGAACTTAAAAACTTCGAAAAACATATAAAACCACAATTCTATTCCCCGCCCCAATTTTCATCCTACTTTAAGTTACCCATCAACTTGAAGCTTCCAACAAAATCGTGCAAAATAACAATTCTATCCTTCCACTCCCAATTTTTATCCGAACTTAAGTCAGCCATCAACTTGAAGCTTGCAACAAAATCGTGGAAAATAACAATCCTATTCTCTCACTCCCAATTTTTATTCTGCTTTAAGTCAACCATTAACTTGATAATTCCCAAGTGAAATATGCAAAAGGACAACTCTATCCCCCCTCCCAATTTTTATCCTAACTTAAGTCATCCATGAACTTCAAAACTTCGAAAAACATATAAAACCACAATTCTATTCCCCGTCCCAATTTTCATCCTACTTTAAGTTACCCATCAACTTGAAGCTTGCAACAAAATCGTGCAAAATAATAATTCTATCCTTCCACTCCCAATTTTTGTTCTGCTTTAAGTCAACCATTAACTTGAAAATTCCCAAGTGAAAAATGCAAAAGGACAACTCTATTACCCCTCCCAATTTTTATTCTGCTTTAAGTCATCCATTAAGTTAAAAATTCCCAAGTGAAAAATGCAAAAGGACAACTGTATCCCCCCTCCCAATTTTTAATCTAACTTAAGTCATCCATGAACTTCAAAACTTCGAAAAACATATAAAACCACAATTCTATTCCCCGTCCCAATTTTCATCCTACTTTAAGTCACCCATCAACTTGAAGCTTGCAACAAAATCGTGCAAAATAACAGCGCTATCCTCCCACTCCCAATTTTTATCCGAATTTAAGTCATCCATTAACTTGAAAATTCCCAAGTGAAAAATGCAAAAGGACAACTCTATCCCCCCTCCCAATTTTTAATCTAACTTAAGTCATCCATGAACTTAAAAACTCTAAAAAACATATAAATCCACAATTCTATTCCCCGTCCCAATTTTCATCCTACTTTAAGTCACCCATCAACTTGAAGCTTGCAACAAAATCGTGCAAAATAACAGTGCTATCCTCCCACTCCCAATTTTTATCCGAACTTAAGTCAGCCATCAATTTGAAGCTTGCAACAAAATCGTGCAAAATAACAATCCTATTCTCTCACTCCCAATTTTTATTCTGCTTTAAGTCACCCATTAACTTGAAAATTCCCAAGTGAAACATGCGAAACAACAACTCTATCCCCCCTCCCAATTTTCATCCGAAATTGAGTCACCCATTAACTTGAAAATTCGCAAATACAGCATGCAAAACGATAACCCTATTCCCCTCTCAATCTTCACCCAAACTTAAACCAGCCATTACCTTAATTATTATTAGAATATAATTATTATTGTACGTTTATATATTATATTATTATAACATAATTAACGAACTAGAATTTAACGAATTTTCGTTCGACTATTAACCCCTCGATAACGAGAACAATCGAATTCTTCTCCAATCATTAACAAGCCTTGTCTATTAATGATATCAATTTGAATTGTTCCCTTTAAACGCTGACGCGCGGGTCTAAAAATTGAAAAGAATACTGCCGACCATTTATCAAATTCGTCCGTTAAAGTATTAAAAATTCCAAAAACTCATCCTACGCTGCCAATGTTCATCCAAAACTTAACCCTTTAAGAACGAGTGTCGACGAATAGCCGCTCAAACTTTTTCTATCCCCTCGATAAACGTCGATTTTCAAACGGTGATATCGAAATCGGTGACACTAAATGGACACTTTTAATAATAATTTGTCGAAGATTCTTTAAGTGTCGTTAAATTCAGCCGTTAAAGAAATCGTAACTGTGAGCTTAAGCTTAAGCTTATTAACCGTTACCTTTTATCTCGTCTAGCAAATGGTTAAAACCTACCTCCTGCAAGCCCAAACTTCCCATCCCCTTTATCGTACGCCGCGAAACGCGACCCCCTCCCCCCCCCATCAAAGGGTGATTTCGGAAGGGCGGGATAGGGAGGGTTAAAATCGAAGAAGCGATAAACGCCAGCGGTCGTCTGCCGTAGTCCGTCTGGAATCCCCTCCGCCCTCCTCACCTGAAGCAAACAAAGAAAGAGACAGAGTCAGCTCGTGACTGCACGCAAAAGCGTCGATACGCGCCGCGTCGATAGAGCGCACGTCCGCGACTCTTTACTCGCGCATGCGCGGAAACGGTTTCCGTCTCGCCCCCCCTCCCTCTTCTAGCCTTGCATCGCATTGTCAGCGCAGACGCCGTGGCCAGTGCTTATTGATCGCGGAGGCTACGGCGTTTCAGTTTCCAGCACGCGTCATGCGTCGTCGTCTTTCGCGACGTAGCGACGGTGCCGGACGGAGAGGAGAAGCGAAGATAATTATTCTCCGCGAACCTTTCCAAAACCCGTCTCGCTCGCATTCTCTCCTACCCGCCCCTTAAAAAAGAAAAAAGAAAAGAAACGCCTACGCGTCTCTGTACACGCCGCGAAGTTCTCGATCTCGCGCGATGCCTCGATAGGCCCGGTATTAACGAAGGATCATCGTGTGTTTCGACGAATGGTTCACGTATAATAAGTTGTGCTCATCTCGTTTCTACCGTCGGGTCTCCACCCCCGCGCCTCGCGTGTAAAATAGCAATCGATAATCGTGCGTGCGGTGCGCGTACTTTTTTTTTTCTAACGTTTATTTCTTTACGCGACGACGGCCGAGTGAAAGTGATACATATATATATATATATATATTAAAAGGATCGCGGCGGAGAGTCGGTTGGCCGGCGGATGCTCCGACAGGTGCGTTCGTAAGAGGGTTCGGGGCTCGGCGAACCGAACCGCGGGCAACCGATTACGATTGGTCCGCGCCCGTGCCCCGTCCTAGGCTCGGCCAATCGCGCGCGTGCACCGGCTAGGCGGCGATTCCGATCGACCTGCTGGCAACCCCCGGACGAAACGTACGGGAAAAAAACTTGGCGCAGGAGGGAAAAGAAGTTTGTTTCGGCTACAAGAAGGAAAATCGTCTCGCCGTTAATCATGAGCCTGCTCTCGTCGAACATCGACAATGTCCGGAGCCTCGCGGACGACGACGCTGATCACTATATGCTCCAGGGTAATTTCACGACTTTTTTTCTTCACCACCTCTCCCAGGTTCAAGGTCGACGCGTTTGTTCGCGAGATACTCGGTTAGACGGGCGGGGAAAAAAGTACGCAGATTTTTAACTCGCTACTCGGGGGGGGGGGGGGGGGGGGGAACGACGAGGATTAACCCTTTGCGAACGGGTGTCGGAAATAGCCACCCAATTTTTCTTGATGCTTTTGGATACATGCAGGTTTTTAAAGGAGGAAGTTCAAATTTAATATCGTCGATAGTCGCCGCTGCAAATAATTAAACAAGAATACTTGAAGTTCTGTCCTCAAAGGCTGTGTAATTTGAACGAAAATTCGTTAAATATTGTTTTGTCCCGTCCGCAAAGGGTTAAAACCCCCCCTTTTGCTACGAAAACCTATACGAGAACATTTGTTAAAATACGCTGCCATTTTCTTGTTTAGTCATAGTAGAATTTCCCCATTGGTATCACTGCGTGATACGCTTCAATTAACGGTAACCCGAATGTCTAAATATTTCCACGCGTGCTTGTAATTTGTAAATTAATAAGGACTGCTCTACTATCACTGTGCATCCGAGTCGCGTTTCAATTTTAAGGTGCCGCAGCGAAAGGGTTAATCTTTCGTTTTGGATTAGTATTATTATTATTATTCCGTGATATTATTTTTCCAGCTGTGTACGACGGATTCTTTTTCCAAGTCGTATATATAAATAAGCTTGTCCTTTATTCTTCTATGGATAATCTGAAAAAGTTGCTTTTTTCTACGTCTCTCTCTTTCTCTTTGCGTACGTGTAATCATTTTAAATCGCAATTGCACGTAAAAAGTCGCCACGTTTTCTTTACCAGTCGAAATTCGCACTCGCGACGTTTCGTAGAAATGTTAGCCAATGAAAAAACTGTCCATTGTCATTAGGCTAGCTGCTGGCTTTCTTGTTAAAATAAAGCAACAACGTTTTCTGTAATAGCTACATTTATAACGATAACCTGTATAGTAGAACACGAATACGAACAAACGTATAATTATATTTAATACACGGATATAGGGGGGGGGGGGGGGCGTAACTTCGGATTGATTATAATTCTTAAACGAAGCTTAAACGATTCCAAAAAAACAGAAACCTCTGCCCATTTTTTTTTTGTACACACGCCGAAATCTACGATATGGTTTCCTATGAAAATTAAGCGTAAATGGTTCCTCCACGTTAAGTATTTAGTCCTCTCGTGAACGCGACGTCTTTGACGATCCGAAACGATGACTCATCGACACGGCTCCGTGAATCGAATAGTTTACACCACCGCAGGCTCTGCACTTTTGCTGCGGCCTACCACCTGTCTCTCGCTTTTAACCTCTTAGGCACGGCTGAATTTTGCGCGGGGCTGTTTCTCTCTGTACGGCAGAGTTCAACGCGAATTACGTGTAAATGATACAAGGCACTGCAATGTGCGACGGATAATGCTGTTACTTTACACGAGTACATTGGAATGAAGCGTTTGATGATTAAATTATAATTTTTCTTAAAGATATGATACGCGCATTTTAACTTTAACAATTTATTCTAATAATTAATAATTATTAGATCCGCGAAAGCCACTATAGCGGCGCGTCGTTCAGAGAGATGGCATCCGCGAAAGCCACTATAGCGGCGCGCCGTACAGAAAGATGACATCCGCGAAAGCCACTATAGTGGCGCGTCGTACAGAAAGGTGACATCCGCGAAAGCCACTATAGTGGTGCGTCGTACAGAAAGATGACATCCGCGAAAGCCACTATAGTGGCGCATAGTGCCTAAGAGGTTAACCCTTTCGCCGAACGGAGGCCGTACACGTTTGCCGGCAAAAGTTCAGAAACAATATACTCGGGTACTTACCAACGAGTTTTCGCGTATCCATTCGCTTCCAAGATTCGTGGCGTGGAATTTGCAGTGGCATAAAACTATAGCGTCACATAGGTACATAGTACATCGATGGGTTAACAAGTTCGTCCACTTTTAACCCTTTGCGGACGAGAAGTAATAACACTTGTGAGAGTACTTTAGTTTTGAATTCCACGACTTTGAGTTTTTACGCTTTTGAGTTCAAAACCATTTCATTTCCAACGATTTCAAATGTTTGTTATTACGTTAAGTATTCATTGCATTAAGTTCTGTGCTTTAAAAGTCGACATGGGTTCGGAAAGCCAAAAAATGATTAGGCGACTATTTGTCGACGCTCGTCCGCAAAGGGTTAATTCGTATCCGTGTATCTCGAAAGCGAACGACGACGTAAAAGCTTCGCAAAATTCGTACCGCGTTTCTTAACTTTTGTCTGTCTGCTGTCTGTCTCTCTCTCTGTGTGTGTGTGTGTGTGTGCGTGTGTGTCAAGGGTTATCCAATAGTACCTTTAGGATGTTGAATGAGTTGACATCTGTCAAACGCCATATTTGTTAGTAAAATAGAGCTGAAAGAAATAAAAATTGCAACCGAGAACGAACGAGAAGATGAAAGAAATAAAAAAATGGATTAGAAAAGGGGCGAAGCGGAAAGGGAAAGGAAAAGAGTGAAGATAGGCGTTCGTGTAGTCTATTTTCGATAACCCTATACGAAAGACAAGATTATTACAAACTCGTTGAATGTTCTTAAAAAAAAAAAAGTACACCGATTAAACTATGTACGGAAAAAAAACGCTATAACTATATATATAAGGGGAAGTTCGCGTATTATCGGACAGCGCCTAATCGCGAAATCAGAAATGATTAAAACACGCCGAAACAGATTATAGCAGCCAATAGGGATCGCGTAACGGTCGGGTCAAAAATGACCCCGCCACCGTCGTGCGAGGGTTAAATGACCTTTGGACTCCCCCCCCCCAAAAACGCGTAATTCCTAATTTCGTCGGTTACGCGAGACCGCGGAATAATGGAAATTTTATGCATTCGAGAGAGACAGTCGAAGGTAATTTTTGTTTTTGCCCGGCGATAAAAATAATTATCGCTTATTATTATTGGCCGGTCAACCTTTGCTCGGTTCGCGTGTTGGCGCGATAAAGCGCCGCGAGCGGTTTTTGTACGTTTCTCAAAAGCGACACGCTATCTCGAGCGTGAAGATGTTATCGCGAAAAATCTATCGAAGGCAAAGGGGAAATTCGTTTCGACTTAACTCTGTCGCGGTTTGGTAAATTGTCGAATTACGAGATGGATTTTTTTGGGGTGGGCGAAAAGGCGAAAAAATTTCTCTCCTCTTCGCGTGTAATTAAATACGGCCGCGTAATTTTTGTGTTGCGCGTGGTTCGAAAACGCGGCAACAGTTTTGCCAAGCGCCACGCGGCGTCATATGTCGAAATACGCTATCTTTGTTATCAGTTTCGATTGTGGAAACATCGATAGGGTAAACGACCCGTGTACCGTCATTGTTTCTATAATTGCCACTTGAATTCGTTTCATTCAATAGCAAAGTAATCGGCGCAAAGAATCGTGCGAGTAAAGAAATGTTCATGCTAAACTTGTGACCTCGGTTTACGTAACACAAGACGTAGACATTGTATATACTCGCGTACGTTTGATATTTGTAAATAAATATTTGCAGGTAAATGTGCTCCGTTCAACATTGAAACCGTGAGCAATATAATTATAAAGTATGGAACGTGTCATGATTCGGTAATTCTTATATCTGTTACACACGCAAAACTGACGCGTTAAATATACGCGAAAACGTGTTTCTATTTAAATGAGAAGTTTTCTAGCGACAGTAAGAAGGACATTGGAATTTGTTATACATTTTCAATTACGTAGAAATGAATTTATTATATTGAACGTGTATAACAAAAAATGTTGATAAATAAAGGGGAGGTTGAAAAATATTTTCAACGAAGTAGTAATTAATTCCAAGACGAGGCCAAGAATAAAGGAACATTAATTTTGAAATCATTCCGAATTGAATCGAAGAATTACCCAGTATTAATTTGAAATCAATCGTGAATCTAGATTAATTTAAACCCAAGAATGAACCAAAATTAATTTCAACATATTCTGAACGTCGGACATTGTTGTATATTTCCAATGATTTAGTAATTAATTCACTGTATTGAACATATAAAAAGATGTTCGCAAATAAAAGAGACGTTGAACAGTATTATGACGAGACAATGGAACGATCTTTATGTTAAATAATATCTGAAATAGTTGAATTATAGTTACTTAAAGCGCGAACCTTAAAGTGGCAGTACGTGGCGCATCTACCCTATACCAATATATCAAAACATCAATATATTAATATATCGAAACATCAATATATCAATATATCGAAACATCAGTATATAAATGTACCAATATACCAAAATATCAATATAACGAAACATCGATATATAAATATACCAACATATCGAAACATCAATGTATAAATATACCAATATATCATTATATCGATATATCAATATATCATTACATCAATATTTCAATATATCAAAACATCAATATATCAATATATCGAAACATCAATATACCAATATATCGAAACATCAATATATATAAATATACCAATATATCGAAACGTCAATATATTAATATACCAATATATCGAAACATTAATATATAAATACACCAATATATCATTTCATCAATATATCAATATACCAATGCATCAACATACCAATATATCAATATGTCAATATATCAAAATATCAATATACCAATGCATCAACATACCAATATATCAATATGTCAATATATCAAAATATCAATATACAACTACATCACATACCAATATATCAATATGTCAATATATCAATATATCAAAATATCAATACATAAATATACGAATATATGAAAACGTCAATATATCAATATACGAATATATGAAAACGTCAATATATCAATATACGAATATATGAAAACGTCAATATATCAATATACGAATATATGAAAACGTCAATATATCAATATACCAATATATCGAAATATCAATATGTAAATACACCAATATGTCGCGTATTACATCGATACAGTAATAAGTAACAGCAGCAGAAAAGGGAAGAACACGCGTTAAATGAGAAAACGCGTGCGTGGGAAATGCGTTGATCGAATTATGGGTCAGGGGACTGTAAACGTGTTAAGCGAGATAAAAAAGCTGCCGTTTTCGCGTTACGCAACGCCAGCTTATGCAAACGACGATAACACTCGGATGAGTAGTTGTAAGTAGTGTGGAACTACAAAAATAGCAACAACGTTGATATTACACCGCCGCAGCAGCGTTGCGTTACCAGGGTCGATAATATTTCGGCGTCGGAAACGCGATGTTTCACGAAGATTCACGAACCATTGGCAGGAAACGCAGCGTGGCTACAAAATTTCGCATTTAACCCCTTGCTATTATAATAACGGGTCGCACGCGTGCTCTAAAAGCAATAAAAATGCAACGTGTTTGCATTAAGCTTTAATTTCAACAATTGCAACGATAATTTTGGTGCACAAATATTAACGATTCTCAAGTACGAGTTACGTACGATAATTCTATGCTTCGCGTGTAACAGAATATTATGATAATAAACGGTTCACGCTACTAAGTGTGATCGTTAAATGATTTGCGGGGCAAATGGTTGAAAAAATGGGATACCTATTTATGAGAATAAAAGTTAGAAGAATAACCAAGTAGTCATTTTGAAATCGGTCTGAATCTAAATTAATTTAAACTCAGGGATAAACCAAAATTAATTTCAACCCAATCTGAACATTGAACTTTGAACTTTGTTGTACATTTTTGATGAATTAGTAATGAATTTATTATATTGAACATATAACAAAAATGTTCGTATATAAACCCTATATTGAACAATATACTATGCTTCAAACTGGAAGTCAAGAATAATCCAGTATTAATTTGAAAGCATTCGTTAATCTAATTCAAGAATAAACGAAAATTAATTCAAACCTATTCCTAAGCTAACCCAAGAATAAACCATAATTAATTTCAACCCATTCCGAACATTGAACTTCACCGCGAACTGTTAATTAACCCTTTGTGGACGACGAATAATAAAACTTAAAAGAGTATTTCGACTTTGAATTCCAAGCCTCACGAATTTCTAAGCTTACGAATTCCAGGTCAACAAATTCCCAAAATTTTCAAGCGTTTATCAACGATATTAATTTAAACTTTTTGCTTTAACAGTAAACGTGCGTCCACAAAGACCAGGAAAGTGGCGATTATTTGCAGACACTCGTCCGCAAAGGGTTAATACATCACATTTAACCTCCCCTGCCCCCCTCCCCAAAACAAATAAAAACAAACACATAACGTTTGTACTCGAAACCGTAACGAGATATACAATGTATCGCGTTAAATAATCGAACGAAGTTGCTTAAAGCGATAAACCTTTAACCTCTTAGGCACGGTTGAATTTTGCGCGGGGCTGTTTCTCTGTACGGCAGAGTTCAACGCGAATTACGTGTAAATGATACACGGCACTGCAATGTGTGACGGATATAATGCTGTTCTTTACACGAGTACATTGGAATGAAGCGTTTGATGATTAAATTATAAGTTTTCTTAAAGATATGACACACGCATTTTAACTTTAACAATTTATAAATAGTTCAACAATTAAAGCCACTATAGTGGTGCGTCGTACAGAAAGATGACATCCGCGAAAGCCACTATAGTGGTGCGTCGTACAGAAAGATGACATCCGCGAAAGCCACTATAGTGGTGCGTCGTTCAGAGAGATGATATCCGCGAAAGCCACTATAGTGGTGCGTCGTACAGAAAGATGACATCCGCGAAAGCCACTATAGTGGTGCGTCGTGCAGAAAGATGACATCCGCGAAAGCCACTATAGTGGTGCGTCGTACAGAAAGATGACATCCGCGAAAGCCACTATAGTGGTGCGTCGTACAGAAAGATGACATCCGCGAAAGCCACTATAGTGGTGCGTCGTACAGAAAGATGACATCCGCGAAAGCCACTATAATGGCGCATAGTACCTAAGAGGTTAAAGTGACAATAATAATAATAATAATAATAATAATAATAATAATAATAATAATAATAATAATAATAATAATTGGTTCATCTACTAGCCTAACCGTAGCCCCTGTTTACAACGAGTAAATTACCTACGTATTGCAATCGTTCAGCAGCAGCAGCAGCAGCAGCGAATAATAAAAACGGCATGCATATGATTTATGCAAATGGAGCTGTGCTACCATTGCCGGTTTTGCTCTTTCCTTTTTAAGATAACACGACGGCATACCTGATACATGTCACGTGGCGCGCTCGAAGGAAGTAACAGTGGCCACGCGGCATATTTATGATCGCGTTGCTTCGGGGGCTTCGGCATTCCTTCGTCGTCGGCGCAACCTTTGTTAGAGAGAGAAAAAGAAAAGGAAAAAAACTCGAAGCTATCTGGGGCAGAAATAACGCCGACGTCGAACGCGAGATCGCTTTTGAAAAGCTCGGGATAACGGAATTCGCGCGCGATCGTGTTTTCATTATTATCGGTCGTAGCTTGGTGTAAACTAGGGTAAAATGTAAATACGTAAAAAAAACTAAAAGGAATCGCGGCGAAATGTTTAAACGCAACGCAACGATAAAAATCGAATCCGTGATTATGTTTCTTCGAAAACTTGAAATCATCGCGCGACGCGAAATTATTGTTACAACCGATATAGCTCGGTATAATGAAACGAGCGTCGCGACGAATATCCGCGTGAAATAAAAAGAATAGCACGAAATTATAAGACGCCATCTTTGGTAATATAAAAAATATTACGTACACGTGCGATTAATCAGAAGAGTAGGTTTAACCTCTTTAGGCACGGTTGAATTTTCCGCGGTGCTGTTTCCCTGTACGGCAGAGTTCGAAGCGAATTACGCGTAAACGATAAAACGCTGCAACAATTCGTACCTGACACTAGCGTATCAAAAGTAAAGGCCGTATATTCTGTCTGTATATCGTTAACACTGTTATAAAACGTTGTGAAGGCAAAAAAAGTGTGAAACGAGACATATGGAAACGATTAGTTAATTCAAACGGTGAGCGAGTGAGTCACTAGAGTGAGCCACTATAGTGGCGCGTCGTAATATAAGATGACATCCGCGAAAGCCACTATAGTGGCGCATCGTTCCTAAGAGGTTAACTCCCCCCCCCCCCCTAAAAAAGAACCCGTTAATAATAAGTAGAAAATCCTATATTTATTTTATACAATACTAATTCACGCGTCGTGGATTTTGTGGTACACATTATTTCTGCAACTTTGTTTCGAGAAATTTGGTTCGTAGTTCGGCCAAGAGACACGCGACTGCGATGACGTTTCGTATAAACGGGGGTAGCGAGTGTGGATAATAATGTAGGATGGGAAATTCACGGGTGATGTACGAGTCGGCGTATGGATTAAATAATATAATTATTTAATAACAAAAACTATTATAAAGGAGATCGTGATATTGCTACTACACTAAATTGAAGTTTCCACGCTATTTTCTACGCTACTCTTTATGACCTGCCTTCTCGGCGTCTCACGATGCTCTCCCCCATCTCCAAGCCCTTCGACTTCGGTATGCAATCCTTAAAACTAAACTTAAACCTAGGGGGGGGGGGGGGGTAAGGGAAAACTGTCCTGTACGCTCACATCGGGACGCGTCTGCACAGCGTCGGCTCATGGGGTCCTGTCATAAATCGTAAGGAACGAAAGTCTAAACTAAAACTACGTCCTTTCGTCCGTTCTCAATAATAATAATCGCTTATCGGCGAAGCAATTCTCTTTTTCCGTTCAATCGCGAAGATGATTCGCGCGTTCTTGAAACGCGATACTAGTTTTATCTAATGCCAATTAGCTGACCCTGAATCTTGATCAGCGGAGCGCGCTAAAACCGCGCTCTCATCGCGATAACAGCGCGATTGAAAACTTCTTCTACTTCTTTATTCGTTTCTTCGTTTCATTATTCATTTATATATTTACTTCTTTACTTCATTATTTTCTTTACCACTTTACTTCTTCATTTCTTCATTTATTTATTCAACTTGCCGCAGCCTTTAGCATAACGTTAAAAGGACCATTTCCAAGTGCAGCATCGAACAAGAGCGAAACAAAATATAAAAAGCGTAAAGACGTAAGAAAAATTAGGAAGTACATATATACGGGGCGTTCCGTAACTGGTGGTACAAGCGAGTAGGGGATGATTCTACGTGAAAAATTGAATCGAAAATTTGGAATAAAATTGTTCCGTACGACGCTTTATTTTCGAAGAAAATAAGTTTGAAAATTTGTCGAGTACACGTGCACTTGGACCAGATTCGGTATTCGTGGGGTCGTGTTGAGTAAATTGTGTACAGTGATGACACGACGAGCGTTGAATAATTGAAACGAAAAATTGTTATAGCGTTTGAACGATTAAAATTGCACAACGACACGTTAGAAAACGTTCGATGCAATTGAATAAGAAGAGCACAGTTACGTTTGCAACAACGTTGGACGTCGCTTCCAACGGTTCGTAAATTAGACGAATTCTGGAAATCTGTTCATCGATCCATTGGGTGTATACAAACACATTGACAACGTTTACGAACAAGAATGGAGGTGATCTACGATGAAATGCGTCGAGCTGAAGCTGGTCCAAGTGCACGCGTACGAGACAAATTTTCGAAATTTTGCAATTTTCAAGCTTCGCAATTTCCAAGCTTTACAATTTTCAATCGTTGCAATATTTACGCGTTGCAATTTCCAAGCTTTGCAATTTTCAAGCTTCGCAATTTTTAAGCTTCGCAATTTCCAAGCTTTACAATTTTCAATCGTTGCAATATTTACGCGTTGCAATTTCCATGCTTTGCAATTTCCAAGCTTTACAATTTTCAATCGTTGCAATTTTTACGCGTTGCAATTTCCAAGCTTTGCAACATTTACGCGTTGCAATTTCCATGCTTCGCAATTTCTATGCTTTACAATTGTCAATCTTTGCAATTTTTACGCGTTGCAATTTCCAAGCTTTACAATTTTCAATCGTTGCAATTTTTACGCGTTGCAATTTCCAAGCTTTGCAATTTTCATGCTTCGCAATTTTCAAGCTTCGCAATTTCCAAGCTTCGCAATTTTCAAGCTTCGCAATTTCCAAGCTTTACAATTTTCAATCGTTGCAATATTTACGCGTTGCAATTTCCATGCTTTGCAATTTCCAAGCTTTACAATTTTCAATCGTTGCAATTTTTACGCGTTGCAATTTCCATGCTTCGCAATTTCTATGCTTTACAATTGTCAATCTTTGCAATTTTTACGCGTTGCAATTTCCAAGCTTTACAATTTTCATGCTTTGCAATTTCCAAGCTTTACAATTTTCAATCGTTGCAATTTTTACGCGTTGCAATTTCCAAGCTTTGCAATTTTCATGCTTCGCAATTTTCAAGCTTCGCAATTTCCAAGCTTCGCAATTTTCAAGCTTCGCAATTTCCAAGCTTTACAATTTTCAATCGTTGCAATATTTACGCGTTGCAATTTCCATGCTTTGCAATTTCCAAGCTTTACAATTTTCAATCGTTGCAATTTTTACGCGTTGCAATTTCCAAGCTTTGCAACATTTACGCGTTGCAATTTCCATGCTTCGCAATTTCTATGCTTTACAATTGTCAATCTTTGCAATTTCTACGCGTTGCAATTTCCAAGCTTTGCAATTTTCATGCTTTGCAATTTCCAAGCTTTACAATTTTCAATCGTTGCAATTTTTACGCGTTGCAATTTCCAAGCTTTACAATTTCCAAGCTTTGCAACATTTACGCGTTGCAATTTCCATGCTCTGCAATTTCCAAGCTCTACAATTTTCAATCGCCCCCTACTCGCTTGTACCACCAGTTACGGGACACCCTGTATATATACAAATATACGTACGTATAAATTGAAACTAGTAGTGGAAACAACGCGTGTGGAATAAATTTGAAGAAACTTTAATAAGGTGAATTTAGTGTAGCACCCGGTATACGGATAATCCGACCGATACGGTAATTCGACAAGGATTCGTTACCGCATCGAATGTAACAGTAACAGGAAATTGGTTCTCGAGGAAGTTGAAACCCTTCTCGTTCGAACTACACCACAACTGGACAAGAGCGCAGCATTTTCGTTCCTTCCTGCGAACAATGGCCCCGCAGTGTTTCGATAAAATTAAACTAAGGGTAATTACAGGCATTAGGCATTGATAATAATAATAACAACAACGGAGTTGCCTCTCACTTTTCAATCATAATAAACGGCTCACATTTTTTCTCTCCAAACAAATATACATATATATATATATATTTATTCACCATCCATAATTTACAGTTTTTCGTTTTAAATACGTGTACATTTACATTCGTCTCGTAACTTATTTATCAACGTTCTACGTTGTACAGTCTTGTAGAGATCTCTTATACAACGTGCTCTTCTACTTTTAACGCGAAATCTGTGAAACGTTTAAACATTCCTAAATTCTAGCTTTGAACTTTACAACCCTAAGGCTAAACCAAAGCTTACGTTAAGGGGGGGGGGGGGAGAGATTAGGTTAGAAGATTAGGAAGAATTGAAGAAACGCGTCTAAATTTAGCTTAATCTAAAAAACTCCAGCAAAATTAATCAAACCGCGTCTAGTTAAATTAGACAGCGAATGTTCCGTAGAGTTTCGCAATTTCTATCGGCAAAATTAAAAAGAATCCGCGTGAGATGTCGGTAAGTTGGTTACCTAATTAACCAAACTTGCGGTTGCAAACTGCTCGCGACACAGAGATGTCTCTACGCGTCGAATCATCGAGAGACAGATTCGATGACGCGAAGTGCACGTTTTTATCCTCATTTGCATCCGCGAGTGGAATAAATCCGGGTACGATAAATGATATTGATATTAACGATGTTTGTAAACGCATCACTGTGCGTCGATCATTTTAAAGATACTCATAATGATCGGTAAAAGGTTCGTTATAATATCTGCTACAAATTTCGTTACCGTATTTCGATTGTTACGCGTGTTAAATTTCCAAGTGAAAGCGAAAGTCTTCGAATTATAAAGCTGATCCGTGTTGTTATTTCTATGAAAAATAGGAAAAATGGGTTAAATGTCGATCGAAAGCAATTTTAAACGCGTCGACTTTAAAATCGCGTTAATTTTAAACGCGTCGACTTTAAAATCGCGTTAATTTGAAACGCGTTGACTTTAAAATCCCGCGAATTTTAAACGCGTCGACTTTAAAATCGCGCCAATTTTAAACGCGTCGACTTTAAAATGGCGCCAATTTTAAACGCGTCGACTTTAAAATCGCGCCAATTTTAAACGCGTCGACTTTAAAATCCCGCAAATTTTAAACGCGTCGATTTTAAAATCGCGTTAATTTTAAACGCTTCGACTTTAAAATCGCGCCAATATTAAACACGTCGTTTTTAAAACCGCATTCATTTTAAATTCGTCGACTTTAAAATCGCGTTAATTTTAAACGCGTCGACTTTAAAATCCCGCGAATTTTAAACGCGTCGAGTTTAAAATCACGTTTATTTTAAACGCGTCGACTTTAAAATCGCGCCAATTTTAAACGCGTCGATTTTAAAATCGCGTTAATTTAAAACGCGTCTATTTTAAAATCGCGCCAATTTTAAACGCGTCGATTTTAAAATCGCGCCAATTTGAAACGCGTCGACATTAAAATCGCGCCAATTATCAAACGAACGTCGCTTTCCTCTACCATTAACTATTTAATATTAATTAAGACCTCTATTATTAACTATTTAATTTACCAACCTGCTATCGTCTTCCATCTTAAACGCGTCAAGTACGACACCTTATTTTCTCCGGCATTGTGCTTTTCATTTGCACGCGTCGCGGATTCGTTGAATAGCATAATAGCGACAGTTGGCCTCAGCTTCGGGAACGGTATTAAGTATTTTCTACTCGAGTCGCGTTACCGCGCCTTTTGTTATACAATACTATTATACACCGTATGCTGTACATTGTGAACTAGCATTGGGTCCAGTTTCTCGTCACAAAGGGACGACGAGTTGGCGTTGAAACAAAAGACAACGCATCATATATATGTGTGTACATATATATATGTATAATCGCGCCAATTTTCAACTCGTCGAGTTTAAAATCGCGCCATTTTTAAACGCGTCGATTTTAAAATCGCGCCAATTTTAAATTCGTTGACTTTAAAACCGCGCCAATTTCAAACACGTTGATTTTAAAATCGCGGCAATTTTAAACGCGTCGACCTTAGAATCGTGCCAATTTTAAACACGTCGAGTTTAAAATCGCGCCAATTTTAAACGCGTCGATTATAAAATCGCACGAATTTTGAACGCGTCGACTTTAAAATCGCGCCAATTTTAAACGCCTCGACTTTAAAATCGCCCGAATTTTAAACGCGTCGATTATAAAATCGCACGAATTTTCAACGCGGCGACTATAAAATCGCGCCATTTTTCAACGCGTCGATTTTAAAATCGCGCCAATTTTAAACACGTCGACTTTAAAACCGCGCCAATTTCAAACACGTTAATTTTAAAATCGCGCGAATTTTAAACGCGTCGACTTTAAAATCCCGGCAATTTTAAACGCGTCGACTTTAGAATCGCACCAATTTTAAAACGCGTCGACTTTAAAATCGCGCCAATTTTAAACGCGTCGACTTTAAAATCCCGCCAATTTTAAACGCGTCGACTTCAAAATCGCGCCAATTTTAAATTCGTTGACTTTAAAACCGCGCCAATTTCAAACGCGTTGATTTCAAAATCGCGCGAATTTTAAACGCGTCGACTATTTAAAATCGCGCCAATTTATATACGTATATATAAATTAACGCAAAATTACTTATTATCGCAACGATTAATGTTATTTCAAGTATTATTCAGATTTTCAATCGTTTAATCATTATAATCAACGTCAAGTGCGAGTAATATTAATCGAAAATTAAATAAAATACATATGTATTCATTTAACAAAACAACTTACAAAAATTATCCTTACCTTACAAAAATCTCATCGAGGGGCAAAGAAAAGCTTGATTCTTCTCGAAACGACTATATTCTTTTTCTCTCTTATTATGTCGCCATTGTTCTTAATTAATATATAAACTCATCTATAAGTATCGTTTTCCGCTTAGAACTAATAAACTTACGAATCGTACACTAATGGTTTAATCCCGTCAAATTTATTAACAAAGAAATAAATAAGTAAATAATTCATCTCGCGTGAATTTAATTATCCGCGTTCCGCCGTTTTATCTTCTAGAAAGTTAATTTGATTTATTTCCAGCTATTTTTACGGCAAGCGCGCGTCGCGCGTAAAAAAGTCGCGTGCCGGTTTTGTCGTTCGCTTTGAAAACGGTCGAAAGTCGACGACAAAAAGCGGAGATATATTAATATCATTCCCCCCCTCCCCTCCTCCCCCTTAGCTCTATTTTCCAGCCATTAGAGAGAAAGGGAAAGGAATTATTCCGTGCGATTTCAGTCGATTTTTCAACTCGAATCTGTTTCACTGTTAAAGGGTTATCCAAAAGTACGTTTAGGATGTTGAATGAGAATATCTCTGTTTAAAATGTTTGTTAGTAAAATGGTGGTGAAAAATTGGCGCAATCTTAAAGTCGACGCGTTTAAAATTCGCGCGATTTTAAAATCGACGAATTTAAAATTGGCGCGATTTTAAAATCAACGCGTTTAAATTGGCGCGATTTTAAAGTCGACGTGTTTAAAATTGACGCGATTTTAAAATCGACGCGTTTAAAATTGACGCGATTTTAAAATCGACGCGTTTAAAATTCGGGCGATTTTAAAGTCGACGCGTTTAAAATTGACGCGATTTTAAAATCAACGCGTTTAAAATTCGCGCGATTTTAAAATCAACGCGTTTAAAATTGGCGCGATGTTAAAGTCGACGCGTTTCAAATTGACGCGTATTTAAAATCAACGCGTTTAAATTGGCGCGATTTTAAAGTCGGCGCGTTTAAAATTCGCGCGATGTTAAAGTCGACGTGTTTAAAATTGACGCGATTTTAAAATCGACGCGTTTAAAATTCGGGCGATTTTAAAGTCGACGCGTTTAAAATTGACGCGATTTTAAAATCAACGCGTTTAAAATTGGCGCGATTTTAAAGTCGACGAATTTAAAATTGGCGCGATGTTAAAGTCGACGCGTTTAAAATCGACGCGTTTAAAATTGGGGCGATTTTAAAATCGACGCGTTTAAAATTGAAACCGAGTACGAACGATGTTAATGGGAACAAAAAAAACAGATTAGAAAACGGTGAAGCAGAAATAATGTTGAAAAAAAGTGAAGCTAGTAGGTGTTCTTATAATCTATTTTGGATAATCCTTTATACGTACAATATTACAAACTTTAAACGAAGCTTCTCGATAAAATGCTTACAAAGAATCTTATAAAGTTTGAATAAAATTATTCCACAAATTGCAACGCGGTTAAATATAAAATAATCGTTATCGCAAAATTTCGACCGTCAAAAAGGTTTAAGGAACCGTTCGGCAAATAATTAGTAGATCCTTACATGGATTAGATTAATCCTTACATGGATTAGAAGAATCCTACGAAGTAGAATAATAAATATATAGCAGTGAATCGCGATACGTAGTGGGACGGGTTTAGGATGTTTCATAAAACTATACAAATCGTAAAATTATACCTAACCCAAAGCTAAGCCAAACCGTAACCCAAACCTAACCCAAATCCAAAGCTAACCCAAACCTAACCCAAATATAGCCTTAACATAATCCAAACCTAACCCAAAACCAAAGCTAACCCAAACCGTAACCCAAAGCTAACCCAAATCCAAAGCTAACCCAAACCTAACCCAAATATAGCCTTAACATAATCCAAACCTAACCCAAATCCAAAGCTAACCCAAACCTAACCAAACCTAACCCAAATATAGCCTTAACATAATCCAAACCTAACCCAAAACCAAAGCTAACCCAAAACCAAAGCTAACCCAAACCCAAACGTAACCAAACCTAGCCCAAACATAGCCTAAACATAATCGAAACCTAACCCAAACCCGAAGTTAACCCAAACCTAACCCAAATATAGCCTTAATAAAATCCGAACCTAACCCAAACCCAAACCTAACCAAACCTAGCCCAAAAATAGCCTTAACAAAATGCAAACCTAACCCAAATCCAAAGCTAACCCAAACCTAACCCAAATATAGCCTTAACAAAATCCAAACCTAACCCAAAACCACAGCTAACCCAAACCCAAACCTAACCAAACCTAGCCCAAACATAGCCTAAACATAATCCAAACCTAACCCAAACCCAAAGTTAACCCAAACCCAAAGCTAACTCAAACAAAAATTGAACGCAAACTCAAAGTTAACTTAAACCCAAACCTAACCTAAATCCAAACGTAACCCAAACCCAAAGCTAACCCAAACCTAACAAAACCCACACATAACAAACATAATCCAAACCATTGTAAAATCTCGAATAAACTTCTTCGTGGCTGATAGTTGTACTCGATTCCTTTACCCGGGATCGAAAAACGTAAATTATGGATGACGGTATTTATATTGGCCCTTGTTTTCCTTAACCCGGTTGGCAGCTGCGGAATTGTTCGATCAGAATTCTTTGCCCTACGCAGAAATAAAAGTGAATTAACATTGGTTCAAAGTAATTCTTAATCGCTGTGAATATAAACGAAATATTAACGTGTCTTTTCGATACCGATATAAAGATGCTTTAGAAACTAAGGAATTTCTGAGGAAGTAAATATATTGTACCGAGGAACATTAGTAACTCGTAAGACGAGTTAACTAGTCGTCCGCGGTTAACAGTTTAAATTATATAGCATTTCTAAAAATCTCATTATTGCTCTTCTTATAGTAGAGTAATAATCTCATTATATTTCTTCTTATAGTAGAGTAATAATCACACTATTTCTCTTCTTAGAGTAGACAAAATAATCACACTATTTCTCGTCTTAGAGTAGACGAAATAATTTCACTGTTTCTCGTCTTACGTTAGAGACACTGAATCGTAACGGACGACGAAAAGAATAATAATAAATAAATAAATAAAACGAAGTAATCGCGGGATGTCGCGTTTTTACCGTGGAATAAAATGTTCAAGCGAACACGAATGATTTAACGACGACCCGGTTTGTTGGTTTGTAACACGGCTACGCGCACGATTACGTTACTCATACGCACACGCGCTCGCGTGCGTTTCGTAATTAATTACTGCGGCTTGCCTCAGCAAGGCATGAGAAGATGCAACACACAACCAACAACGAACGCCAGAGGCCTACAATGGCGATATTGTGCGCCTTTGGTCGCGTTGCGTAACACGCGGCTTCGCTACCCGTCTAATTTAACAGCGCTTCAATGAAAATGTGAGAACCCCCCATGACTTGGCTAATTACCGGTCCGGGAATCGTCGAAATGAATACCTACTATTACACACACAGACGCACATACTTATTTTCCTATTATTTTACCCCTCCCCCTATTATTCTCGTACCCTTCGTAACGTTTCCATTATTGCTCGGCTGTTCATTTTTAATTCAACTCCATTCAACGACGAATCTAATTTTAGACGAATTACGCGGAGAAGAGAATAGAATAGAATTCGGTTGAAGCAGGAAACTTGTCTTTCGGAAGAAACTTTTCTCTTGGGTAATAAATTATGCGCGCGCGCGTATCTTTTTAACCCTTTGCGGACGAGTGTCTGCAAATGACTGCCTAATCGTTTCTTGGTTTTCCGGGCGTACGTCGATTTTTAAAGCGAAATATTCAAATTAATATGGTTAATGAACGCTTCAAAGTTTTGGGAATCCGATAGCTAGGAATTTGAAGGTTTCGAACTAAAGGCCAAAATAGTTTCTTAACCGTTATTCATTCCTCGTCCGCAAAGGGTTAAGACGCGACGCGACGCGGCGTGCAATCGTCAACGCGAAAATAAACTCGGGCCCCCCATTCACTGTTCGAAAATACATCTACGCGAAACGTTCCACACACGCACGCCGTTCTTCTATTACACACGCACACGAGTCGCTGTCGTACGAATGCAAAACTCGTGTCTCTCGCATTCTTGCCGCGCGCGCAACGCGGTAGAATTGTGTTTATATACACAGAGGTTGTATATTACCACCGTACCTAGTAACATACCGATATCACTGTAACATCCGCGATATCTGTTATTATATGAAAAACGAGGTACAGGATAGAACGATCATCTTATGGGATTCCCTGTCACGTGCTGTGAAATATACCGATAACCTAAAAATTCACACTTTTCGCAAGAATATCTTTCCCGTTTCATTATCCGACAAAGAACGTGCAAACACTTCTAAAGTATTTTTAATATACAAAACGGTGGCAAGAGGAAACGCAAAAGTTATACATATTTTTGCACGATTGAAATTTGTAAAAATGGAAAATTAATTTTGGTGGCTCACGAACTTCTAATCCGGGTGACAAAGAAAAGTAGTAGTATAATTATATAGTACTAACTAGTTAGTACTATATATAGTACTATAGTACTGTATATAGTACTATAGTACTGTTACTAATAACTATTAGTAGTGCTAATAACGTAGAACTGGATAGTGGTCTGTCCAGTTCTCTTAGTCGAATGATATCGTTATAATCTAATGAAAAATTGCACAGGAATAAGGGGTTAGCTTTCGATACGCGTGATTCGGAACAAGGCGACGCTCGCACGTGGATACAGCACTGCTGCACGTGTAGAAAAAGGAAGAGAAAAAAAAAAGGTTCACCGTCGTCGTCGTCGTCGTCGTTCCGTTCCAGGTCAGAAAGTCTTCTATCTCCAGCTGGATAGGCATCTATGAGAAGGCTCCGGTTATCGCAAATGCACCGTGAGCCGACGCCGCGTGTGTTGCACTTTGTACCGTTAGCGAGCATATAATCGCCGCGCGGCGAGCTTAGCGAGTGAGAGACAAGCTTCAGGGAGGAAGAGTTGATGTCCGATCGAAGTCGTCCCGGTTAATCAATCGGGGATTTAACGGTACGCGTCGCTTGATTCCACGAATCGCGGGAAAATCATCGCCGAACGGTTGCCTTTTAACCCTTTCCGATTAGGGTAAATGATCCCCACGTAATTGCTCACTGTGTTCCTGTAACCGCCGCCTTTAATTCGTTCGCGTAACGGCCAAGTAATCGTACAAAGGATCGTAAATTTTTTTTACCACCTCGGTTTACGTAATAACAAATGACGTTGCGTACATTCGTTTAACGCTTAATATTTGTAGGCAAATGTTAGGTGGTAAATGCGACGCGCTGTTGGACATTGAAACGCGACCAATGTAATTGTACGTAAGTATCGAACGCGTCGTAATTCAGTATCTATCGGATCTTTATATCCGTTGCACAAAAAGAAAAACGGACAAACGTGTTTCTATTTAAATGACAAAAGTTTTCGAGTTACAGTGTAATAAGGACACTCTGGACTTCGTCGTGCATTTACGTTGAATCAGCCATTAACCCTTTGCCCTACAATAACGAGTTACACTCGTTCTATGAATTATGACACAGGTTGAAGAAAAATAACCTATTAACAACGATAAAATTTAGTTTGAACGCTAATTTTAAGTTTCTATTGGAAGATTGGACGTTATCAAAGAAAAATTGCGTACAATATTCAAACGATTCGTACGTGACACGATACAAAAATAGTAGTCGACTTTATAGTAGCCTAACTAGGTAACGAAACAATAGTATGGCAAGGTATTAATAAGCATCGTGTATTTAACGTATGAAAAGATCATCGCGAATAAAAGAGACGTTAACGGAAACTAATATTGCTACTCCGAATTGGTTTCGTCTTTAGCTTGACGGCGTTTTTTAAAATAGTTGAATAAAGTTGCTCAAAGTGGCAACACGCGGTACATCCACCCTCTAATCGGGTCCCAATTATAACAAAGGAAGGAAGGGCCGAGAAGAATCCAGTAGCATAGCAATCGCGTAGGAATCTACGAAGAAGAAGAAAAAAAGAAAAACTGCACAACGTTTCACTTTCCCGCGGCTCCGAGTCGCTTTTAATTCCGCTGCGTATACTCGGAGGAAATAACATTCCGCAATACGTTTGACGTCGCCGTATCCCAGCGTGTTCGCGCCGGTTTCTATTCCAACGTTCCACGCGACCGTTCCTTTCCGGCGGATGTACAAGGCCATTGTTTTTTTTTTTTTTTGCCGGATCGCCCCGCGCAAGAAGCCACGTATCTTCTTCCATTTAACGAGCAACTCTGTGTCCCCCCGCTTTTTGAATGTCCCGCCGCCGCGCGTTTCATTCTCACGACGCCGTCGCTCGTCATTTCCACGCCTTTCGCCGCGTCGCGTTCCTTTCCGAATATCGCTCATCCGCCACTGAAGTATTACAAGATTCGTATATGTTGTTGACGAAAAATTGTGTACAATATTGAAATTGATTGATGATTTGCCGCATGTGTCGCGTGATAGAAAAATAATGGTCAACAAATAACGATAGCCTAAGCAGGTGGATAAAATAATAGTAGGGTGAAGGAGTTAACACGTTATCGTTGGGCAAAATGGTTGAACCGTACTTTTAACCCGAAACGTTTCCACCGTACAAACTTATGTAATTGCCGTCTTAAAAATACAGATACATACATAACCATGGTGGTAACTGTAAAAGAAATATTGTAGAAGGGTTCAATTTCACCGATCTTCGACGAATGTATGTACACGAGTATATATATTAATCCCGTCGGACTTTCCAAAGATTTCGACTCGTGACACGGCGAATACATCACAAATAGGTTGGGATTGCGAGTTTCGATTTGGAAAGTAACGGGTCCATGGGTCAGTCGAGCGACCTCCGCCGATGCATAATCTCTCCATCTGCTGCCTCGGTGTTCTTCATTTCAACCGATCGGATCCCCCCCCCCCCCCCCTCTTCTTTCGCTCTTCTTCTGCAATCGAGTTGTTGTTGTATATTTATTCAATCGGTATTCGTAACTAGCTTTTTTTTTTACCGCGTATCTCCTCGCCACCGCATCTTTTTGTCATCTTTCCGCGTTCGAGATTTTTGCGCTGGTCGCGCGTGATTTCTCGATCGGTACGGCAGAAGACGTTACCGACGATAATAGGAGGAAACGGGATGGAAAATTCTTGTAATAGCATCGACACCTTAATCAATCCTGTCCTTACAGGATAGACACCACATATCCAATGCCCTTCCCTTTGTCATCCGTATTCGGGGCTCCTTTTCGATTTGTCTAAAACGTATAAACTTCGCGCGTTCGCTCTTACATTTCGTATATTAAAATACTTTAGGAGTTACAAGTTAGACTTGTTCCGTTGGAACTTGGTCGTTTGGCTTCCGGATGGTTGCCGCGTCTTTCTTCAGCGTTGCGCCGACGTTTCGCAAACGTTGCAGTTTGCATCCTCAGGGCTAGGTGCACCGATACTTTAGGAGTGTTTACGTTCTTCGTCGGATAACAAAACGAAAGATATTCTTACGAGATGTTTGAATTTTTTTAGGTTATCATTTAGGCACGTGACGCGAAGTCTCCTATAAGATGATCGGTTTATACTGTACCAAAGTCTGTGCGGTAATAGGATAAACAAAATCCGATCACTTGTCACCGTCGTTTTTATATTAACCTCTTAGGCACGGCTGAATTTTGCGCGGGGCTGTTTCTCTGTACGGCAGAGTTCAACGCGAATTAACGTGTAAATGATACACGGCACTGCAATGTGTGACGGATAATGCTGTTCTTTACACGAGTACATTGTAATGAAGAGTTTGATGATTAAATTATCATTTTTCTTAAAGATACGATACACGCATTTTAACTTTAACAATTAAAGCCACTATAGTGGTGCGTCGTACAGAAAGATGACATCCGCGAAAGCCACTATAGTGGCGCGTCGTACAGAAAGATGACATCCGCGAAAGCCACTATAGTGGTGCGTCGTACAGAAAGATGACATCCGCGAAAGCCACTATAGTGGCGCATAGTACCTAAGAGATTAATAAGAAACACTCTCGCAATGTTACACGTAGTGGTGGGATCCAAATTCGGACACATATTTACGAACACCAATGCGTGTATCAATTTCCCAAATACACCGATGTAATATAGAACGCGTGCGAAAATAATTCGCAAAATAGGTTATAAAATAATCGTAGGTAAAAAAAGTGTTAACAATACACGGTTCGCTGTATATCGTGTAATCCTATTAACCAAGCGTCGTTTCAATGTTAAAACAGCCATTGTTCGACCATCGAGAGTTTGGAAGCAAGATGCGAGGAGCTGGAGAAGAGAATCGACGAGATAAACGATCAACACGAAAGTCTGCTCCGGCAACAGACTTTAACAATTTATAAATACTTTAACAATTAAAGCCACTATAGTGGTGCGTCGTACAGAAAGATGACATTCGCGAAAGCCACTATAGTGGCGCATAGTGCCTAAGAGGTTAATTGCTACTTATAAAGTTACTTATAAAACGCGAACACCTTCGAGTAACAGTAATTCGGCAATTATTTGCTACCCAATTTTACCGACTGTATGCGTACTTTTGACGAGTTGGTAAATTAATGCAACGAAAATCGTGAATAAAACGCGTTAATCACCGAACTCGAACAACGATTGTTAAACGATCGGTTTTGAAAATAATAATTCAAGTTGCGACGAAACGATTGGCTGTAAAGCGGTAGAAAAAAATCGGTGCGTCTACCCTAACCTCACTTTTTTCTTTTATTTTTCCACACGCATCGCATCGTTGCCGATCTCTCATTTCAATATGTAGGACCCTCGTGGAATCGATCGTCGTTCACGAGTGAATGGCCACCGCAAAAATGCACTTGACACACTGCCTCGGATTCGCGCTCGCGCGCCTTGATTCGCAACATTCCTTTGGAATCGTCAATTTTTCCGTACGAATTTTCATCAACCACTCGTGTCACGTCACCGTTCGCGCCGATAAAACCTGCGCCACCGTCGTATATTTGCGGGCATAATTACGAAAGTGGCCTGAGTCGAAGATATATTTCTCGTTTCGAGATATCATCGGACCACTTTTATAATCATGGACGCGTTCATCATTTCTTTCACCTTTATCGTTGTCAACCCTTTTTTTCGCGATTAGACGTTGAGACGACGATTGGAAACGCAGGCGAAATCTTGGAAGATTGAAAACTTAAACGAGGTTTATTTTGGAATATAAATGTGTATAATTTCCGCGTGTTTTCCACGCGATTTGTATTTGGAAAATTTGACGGTACGCGTATATTGGATTTTTTTTTTAAATCGAAGTTATACTTACGCTCGTTCGATATCGCGAATATAAAATATCTGTACGCGTTTTAACGTTTTAAATAACAACTGCGCTGCATATCGTTGCGACAATATTGTCCTGTGCGAATGCCGTAATATTTGACGAGGAAAATTGAAGCATTTTTTAACGGTTGGAATTTCCGGGGCTTCGAATTACGAAACGTTTGGAATTTTAGAGTTTTCAGATTTACAGAGGCGCGATGAATATTATTGTACGCGTATGTTCGAGCGTTGATAGAGGTTTTGAATGGAATATAAGATGAAGAATTTTCGTGGTCGACTATTTGATTCTTGTCTGAAATACAAGTAGCAGGGAAGGGCTGGAAAGTGTTGTGGTTAAAAAGCAACACCGACAGATAAACTCTCGCCGATTGAGTTTCCCTACGTTCGCAATGATCACCGTAGAACTCTCCTGTAACTTCCGATTCCTTCGATCGAATTATCCGCACGCGCGTTCTATTATCATCGAGTATAAGTACAGGGCAAGAGCATCGGTTTATAGGGAAATGAAATAAAGTTCGAATTGAAATTCGGATTGCGCGAAAAAGCAAAAGCTTTTTTTCAATTGA